>JANAVB010034419.1:1790346-1798148 GCA_029216955.1 Iris pallida
TAAAGTAATTGCATCGTAGAATCATTGTATCGACACTTGATCCACGGGATTCTGTTCGGACCCAACTGATTGTCTGATTGACTGATTAACTCATTGACTCGGTATTGGAGAGTAGTGTTAACACATGTGGTCAAAGTCCCCTACTACCTCACTGTGGATAAACGAAGCACAACACACTTGGACGGAAACCGGACTGTGTTCACTAGAACACATACTGCCTCCATCCCTAGCCGGCCACAGGAGGTTACGCTCTCACACAATATTGCTAGATATAGATTGCATCATTTTATTTCCAGAGATCTATTGCATCATTGCTTCTTTATTATTATTGAAAATAAATTATGTTATAAAATTGTTTCTTGTCTCTTTTTAATTATTCATTAAGATGCTGTTATAGATATGTGTTCTTGTTCTCCTCCTGACTGGAGACCAATATTTTAGGTGATTGCGACGACGAGAAGCTGGCTTTTAGTTCTTACTACGGACCCGACTTGGGTTCCGAGGAGTTAGCCGAATCCGGACAGGAGACCCAAGAGTTCTGTATTGCACTTTTTATTTAGTTTCTTTCCTTATTAAAAGTTGTAATAAATGAACCAGTTGTAACTACTGAATGTTTTCTACTTTGTGCTTATTCCAACTAGACTCTAGTTTCATTTTAAATATTTAAATGAAGTTTTATTTCGTATTTAGAATATTTGTACTTGCGTTGTTATTGATTGATACTGCTTACTGCTGTATTTTAAACGATGCAGGCTGAACATGATTCGACTGGATCAAGTATCTTGGAATCGGATCATGCCAGAAAAGTTCAGCAGGACATCAGTGCAAAAATTTATTTCTTATTGAAGAAAGTTGGAATAAAGAGGAGGAAGAAACTGAAGACCGGTCATAGAGGACATGGATGAAAGTTAGTAGAGAGCAATATTATTTGACTGGTTTCAGTAAGTAATAATGTTATTATGATCTGAATTTATTTCTAGTTGAATCCTTACTATTTTATTAATAAGTCCCTACATTTAAAAGCCAAGAAGCCATCCAAAAAAATATTATGTTCATAGCTAAGGCTGGAAGCACATAGGGGCTGCAGTCTATCCTGATTTTTTTCTTTTTCTTTTGCTTTTTTTTCGTGAGTCAATCTACCCCTAGTCCGTTCTAGCCCACACTAAATACTAGATTATTACAATAATCTAGATTATTACTCTTTTTCCGTATATATTTGCCTCCGGGAGTGGAACTGGCAATGGCAAACATCCAAACATAGAAATTATAAATACTGTGTTGATCTGACTTGGCAATTTTGTTAGACAGTGATTAGTTATTTTTGGATTGGTTGGCCTAATTTTCGTTGCGGTCAATTTTAGGCACATGCTATTGGACACGGTATCGATGTTATTGGTCCCAACAGAGCTGGCAGATATCGCAACATAGGTATTAAAAATACAATACAAGTATCTTCTACATGTCGTAAGAACCGGACAAACAGTTGGACGGGACCCAACCGGTTTATGCAAAAAGTCGGTCGGATTCGACTAAAATCATGTATCTTGAAGAACTGTCCATTTTTTTTTTTCAAAATCGGGGTTCGACCAGTGAACGGCCGAACCGGTTCACAATTGAACCGGCCAATTCTGATTTTCATTCTAAATTTTTTTCAAAAAAGAGTATCATTTGAAATTTGGAGCAGATTTGATTTTGATAGATCTTATTGTTGTAAAATTAAACCAAACCAATATACTAAGAACCAAATCAAACCAAACCAAAAAATAAATAAATCTATTTGAACTCCGGTTGAACCGGTTTCGACAGATAAAAAAAAATTTCGGTTCCATCATTGGTCGGGTTTTTAAAACATTGCTTCTACATTGTCTCAATGTCTAGACCTATCAAAATCGAGAACCTCTCTTGAAGTTGTCTTGGTTCCTCCTGCATGGCATTCCTTGTAACAAGAAGCCAAAGAACAGCCATATCAAAGACAAAGAAACCTTGCCATGCCATCGAATCAAACGAAGCGAGAGCGGCAGCTTCAATGAGAACAGTCCATCCAAAATGCTTCGAAGCCCCCTCCCCGTCCCCACTCTTTGCATAACACAAACACAAAATTCTCCTCTTTCTTATAAGTCTACCTACAAACTGCCTCCTCCTCTCACTTTCTCCCCAAAGTGTCCAAAGGACAAATGGCTAATAACAATCATACGACGGTTCGGGCGACGTGGCGATCGACATTGGCAAGGCACCAAGCTTCACCGGCGGGCTGGAGTTCGTCGGGCTCATACCGTCACGAAGAAGCAGGAGGTGGAGGGGAATGGGTGTCCCGGGACGTCGACCTGCTGAACCGCATCACCGGGTATGCCCCGAAAGGGTGCGTGACCGCGGTGATGGGGCCGAGCGGGGCGGGCAAGTCGACGTTCCTCGACGGGCTCGGGGCAGGATCGCAAGGGGGAGCCTGAAAGGGAAGGTGTCGCTCGACGGGGTGGAGATGAGCCCCAGCCTCATCAAGCGCACGTCCGCGTACATCATGCAGGAGGACAGGCTGTTCCCTATGCTCACCGTCTACGAGACTCTCATGTTCGCGGCGGACTTACGGCTCGGCTCGATGTCGCGCGTCGACAAGAAGCAGAGGGTGGAGAGGCTCATTGCGCAGCTTGGACTGGCAGTAAGTACCTCCTTAAGTGTTTGGTTCAAAATATTTTCATTTATGTTCTTTGGCTGCCAAAAAGTTTGGGTGATGTCATCTTTTATTAAGAGGCATCTGACATGGCAACTGACATGACAGTTGACATGTTATATTTTAATCAAAAAATTAATTATTCAAATTTTTTTTATTGTTAATGTTTATGCTAATACCAATTTTAATTTAATATTAATATTAATATTAATTTTAATGTTAAATTTAATGTTAATGTTAATTAATGTCAATGTTAATATTACTATTACTATTAATATTTAAGTTAATTTGATATTAGTATTAGTATTAATATTAGTTTTAATGTTAATACTTATTTTAATTTAATGTTAATATTATTTTTAATGTTAATGTTAAAGTTGATATTAATGTTAATTTAATATTAATGTTCATGTTAATTTGATATTAATATGATTTAATATTAATTTAATTTTAATATTAAATTTAATGTTTAATATTTAATTTTGTCATGTCAACTGTTTTTTTTTTTTTTTGAAGAGAAGACGCAGTCTTTATTTCTAATTCAGAGCAGTATGAACTGCAATTACAATTTTTCTCCAACATCGGAATGAATTCTGGAGGGTTTGGAAAAATAGAATTGTCAAGATTATTGACAACAAATGAAGCTAATGAGTGAGCTACTTTGTTACACTGAATTCTGGAGGGTTTGAAAAAATAGAATTTTGTTATGTCAACTGTTATATCATCAGCCATGTCTTATATAACATAATGGAAGATCATATCACCCAAATTTTTTGGAAGCAAAATTGTATTTTTGAAATATTTTTATAGCGAGTGTTAATTAATTAACGTGTGATCTTATATATTGCTGTGAAGTCATCAAGGAACACTTACATCGGAGACGAAGGCACGAGGGTGTGTCCGGCGGGGAGCGCCGGAGGGTGTCGATCGGAGTAGACATCATCCACGGCCCGGCCCTGCTCTTCCTCGACGAGCCGACCTCGGGCCTGGACTCGACCAGCGCCTACAGCGTCATCGAGCGCGTGCACCAGATTGCACGCTCGGGGAGCACGGTTGTGCTCACCATCCACCAGCCCTCCTACCGCATCCAGACCTCTCGACCACATGATCATTCTCGCCCGCGGCCAGCTCATGTTCATCGGCTCCCCGAAGGACGTCAGCGGGCATCTAGGGCGCATGGGGAGGAGAATACCCAAGGGCGAGAACTCCATCGAATACCTCTTAGATGTCATACAGGAGTACGACCAATCCGAGCTCGGTGTGACGGCCTTGGCCGATTTCTGCCTCACCGGGCTGAAGCCTCCGCGTGTCACCAACGAAGAGTACTCGCTTTCGACTGTCGCACCGACCACGCCGCGTCATCGTAAGTCGTCGGTGGATGGAGGCAAGACGTCTAATGGGGTCGACGAGTTCGATCACAGCCTCAGGAGTCCGTGGAACTCCTCCAAGTCGCCGTGGAGCGGCAGCCAGAGCGGCGTCATGGACACCTTGCGGTTTACGCCTTCTAGGCATAAGAAGGACAAGAAGAGAGCACGGAATCCCCCCAGGTAAATATTGAATACGAAAATATATTTTGCCCGCACCACTGGGGATCGAGCTGGTCCGTGTCCATGTAGCAGTCAGCCAATGTCCTCTGCTAGCATGATATCCCGGACCAGAGCCAATGGCGACACGCCATGTGGCTGCAGACCAGTATGGTTACCCCAAGGGCAGGGGGCAACGTCCTATTGAATATGTACATCTCCCTCCAAATTGTACGTTACATAGTATTTCTAACTTGATACTAAATTTCGGTCATGGCGAAGCAGCACGTCTCCGGGCTACTACACCTACTCGAACGAGATCCTGTCGAGCACGCCGACCCCTCACAGCAGCGACTACACCGTGAACGAGGAGGACTACATGACCCCGAATGCCGGCACGGGCTCGAGCGACAGGCACCAATTCGGCCTCGGCCCGAAATTTGCCAACTCCTACCTGGCCGAGATATGGGTGCTCGTCCGCCGCAACTTCACGAACATCCGCCGCACCCCCGAGCTCTTCCTCTCGCGCCAGATAGTCCTGACGCTCATGGGCACCTTGATGGCCACCATGTTCACGAATCCGAAGGACGACCCTCAGGGCATCACCAACCGCCTCAGCTTCTACATCTTCACCGTCTCCGTCTTCTTCTCTTCCAACGACGCCGTCCCGGCCTTCATCCAAGAGAGGTTCATATTCGTCAGGGAGACGTCGCATAACGCGTTTCGGGCGTCGTCGTACGTTATCTCGGGCCTCATCACCTATCTCCCTTTCCTGCTCGTCCAGTCCAGCACCTACGCGGTGCTCGTCTGGTTCGCCCTCAAGCTCCACGGGAGCTTCCTCTACCTGGTGATCATGCTCTACATGTCCCTCCTGTCGACCAACTCATTCGTCATCTTCGTCAGCTCCGTCGTCCCCAACTTCATACTCGGCTACGCGGCTGTCATCGCGTTCACCTCGCTCTTCTTCCTCTTCTGCGGGTACTTCCTCAACAGCGACAGCATTCCCACCGGCTGGCGGTGGATGAACACCATATCGACGATGAAGTACCCGTACGAGGGACTGCTGATGAACGAGTTGTGCGGGACCGGACGTTCGCCGAGGACCCGTCCGGGAGGCCGGTGACCGGAGAAGACATTCTGAACCAGTTGGCGATCGGCATCGGGGAGTCGGAGAAGTGGAAGATGGTGCTCTACCTGTTAGGCTGGGCGGTCTTCTATCGGCTGCTCTTCTATGTGGTCCTGCGATTTGCGTCGAAGAACCAAGGACATGAGGAAG
This sequence comes from Iris pallida, assembly GCA_029216955.1. Taxonomy (NCBI): domain Eukaryota; kingdom Viridiplantae; phylum Streptophyta; class Magnoliopsida; order Asparagales; family Iridaceae; genus Iris; species Iris pallida. Next base: position 1,795,811 of record JANAVB010034419.1, read on the forward strand.
GGTAGCTATCATATTCATGCATGCATGGGGTGATTCATGCAAGGCTTATATATATAGTTCAAGATTGCATGTTTCATTAGGTCACACATGTCATTTCGGCAGACTTTAAATGTTTAAACACAAGTGATTGTTAAAAGACGTAGACATTTTGTTATTCTTGTATTCAAACTAATTCATACGCTGCCCAAATCCCATTGTAAACACCGATATCGTTTGAAGATAGTTAAGAAAAGACAAAAATAAGAACCAAGTATCATCAGAATTGATTATTTGTCTTGAGGCTATTTGAATAGCAGAAGTGGGAAGAAGGTGAGAAAGTACATAAAAAGTGAAAAATTGTTTGCATGGATGGTAATTCGACTTATGTTTGAATATATAATATTTTGTACACAGAATTACACTATTAAAATACTACCTTCAGCGACGCATTATCGACCAAGGCTGCGATCGCCTATTAGTGATATGCGTAGACTAGACGACCAATGGTAGATATCGTATTAGATATACGGATGTCACTAATCCGGCGGATATGCGTCACTAAGTTACGCGGTTAACCATGAAAATACCACGGAAACACAATGCGATGATCTATTATCACTAAACAAATATGGCCTACAATAGCATGCACAGAACGCTATAGAAAGCCTTCTATAGCATATTCTGTCTGCTATAATTGCCCACGCTATAGTATGTCCAGACATGTGAACGCTATAACATTATAGCGTTCATGAATGCTGTAGAAGGTTTATAGCGTTCGTGTATGCTGTTGATGGTTTATAGCGTTTATGAATGCTGTAAATACTTTATAGCATTCTAGAACGATGTAGATAGTTTATAGCGTTCGTGAGTGTGGATTACTTATAGGTTTATGAATGTTGTGGATTATTTATAGCGTTTGTGAATGTTGTGGACGATTTATAGCGTTTGATGAATTGATTGTCATGAACGCTATAGATGGTTTGATTTATTATAGCGTTCATCATATGCTATCGTGGTAGCAGCAATTTAGACGTTTTGAGTGCTATAAACCTGCTACAGAATTTCATATTATTTCATATCTGCTACAGAATTTCATATTTCATAACCTGTTTTGTATCACATATAAATAACAATAATCGCAAACAATTTCAATCGCAACTTGCACTTCGATCAATCAAGATATAGGAAAATTTTGCCAAAATATGAAATGTTTCATTAGAACATTCAAGATGTACAAAAAGTAGTAGTCATTAAAACATTTAAGATGTAGAAAAAAGTAGTTGTACGCCAAAATAAACCATTCCATTTACAAAGTATCTGTAGTCCAAAATAAATCATTCCATTTACAAATATCTGTAGGCCAAAAAATAGCTCGATTGCCTCTTTCCTTCTAGCAGCTATCCACAACCATCAAAAACATATACGCCAACCTACACAAAATTGAGAAGAAAACACATTATGATATAAAAACAAATACTAAAATTGCAAAGTGCCTTGTACAGTCATGAAACTTGTGATTGTAAATGAACTAAAAAAAAATCAGACAAGACATCTAAACCAGGCATCTAGCAGCAAGGGTTCAGACTTCAGAGTTAAGGTAAGAACTAAGGTATCGACCTATATCCTACCACATTATGATTCCCTCCACATGATGATCAGCAAATTAAAAATATGGATGAATATATAAATCGCAACCACAGTAGGCAATGATTGTAATGACCGTTGTTTAATTACCTATACCCTACCAGACTATGGTTCACTCCACAAGATGATCAGCACAATATATGGATGAATATACAAATTGTGGCGTAACAGGAGAATGACTATTATGACCCTTCAATTAGCGTGTAATAGCCATAAACTACAATATAAGTTATTACAATTAACTGAAATCCCATTCATAAATAATATCAAGAAAAATAACACAATTAGCCAGTAGAATCATTTTGAAAGATGCACATGAAACTAAGATCCGGACCTTGGTTTCCCTAATACGGGTTGCTCTGCTACCATATCAATTTTTTTTGTTGCCTTGATACGGGTTGCTCTGATACCATATCAGCTTTTTAGATTTTCAAGAGCTATCATGTGTCTTGATCAATAAAATGTTCAAATCTAGCTAGCCTGATAATTGGATAGACAGATGATTAGGAAAATATTTGTAATTGGGGATATATAGATGTTTTCTAATTTAGGTGAATTTTACAACATGATAGATCTGGTATACATTCTCATTTTTTGAACATAAGCATCTTTAGCAGTTAAAGCTGCTATGTTCATCTGGTAGACATTCTCATACTTTATTGACATCATGTGTCAATCAAGCTTAAGAAATCATCATTCACTATGACACTTTTTG
>JANAVB010034419.1:1798161-2148161 GCA_029216955.1 Iris pallida
CTTTTATAATATTTTCTTCTGATACATTTTCACTCTGAAGTAACTCTTAGCCCATTCAACCTAACAGTTGTAATATTTTGGTTAATGTCATCATCATCTTCTTTTGTTGGTACTGTGAAGGGAGAATTCATCAAGCACTTCAAAGTATGTCGTGTAAAGAGGCAGTTGGGTGCTTTCTGTTGTGGGCAGTTTGTATGAAAAATCGTAGGTGTGCTATCGTACTCTACCATAGCCTTGAAACTTCTCCTCATCTTCTCAACTTTTCGTCTGACAATAGGCTCCAAGACCGTCCTTACGGAGTCTGCATCTTTCTTGCCCTTGTCATACGTGTTGGACACCAAGGAGTTGTAGTATGCCCACACGTAGGAGCTCAAGTTGAATGTGGGCAGCGTGTAGTGTTTGCTGGTTTGATTAAACATGGAATGAATATCCACTCTATGTCTTCCTTTAAATCCAAGATGAAGTCTTCTATATCTGTTTTGAAATTGTCAAGGGCGTCGGCGGTTGCGTCTTCTTCATGAGCTTGTTCAATGATGGACTGTTTGTCAAAAACAAAATACAATATCATGAGTTACTTTCATCGGTGTACACATGAATAGGGATTTTTTTTTTTTGATTCTTACCAATGTGTGGGGCATCATAAATGCAGCCCACTTATATTGCACTCATGCGAACTTGACTGTTCTCCCCTTCTATTCCTGTCTTGAATTTGTTTCATCTTGCTTATCAATACATTGAGTATTACAGCTTCAATGTCTTGATAATCGAAGATGTCTTGTATGTCTATTGTTGTCAGGATGATAATAACTCCATATTGTTCTTTACTAGCCACGTATACAACATTACTGCACATAAATTTATTTTAGATTAAATTAGCAAAATTTGTCAGAAATAATTGTGAAAAAAGACTAAAAAAAGAGAGTTCAGAATACATACTATGGAGTGTTCTTGCTTTTGTATACGATTTTATTGTAAAGCTTCTGCAGCTCTTCATCTGCATCATTCCAAAGTCTTAGGTCCTTGCATGCCTTTAGCATATCACCATCCTTTATTAGTTGAGCAATCCTGGCATCTTCTTCGGCCTTTGCATTAGCCTTTTTATTATTTTTTTTGTCATGGGATGAGTTTTTTCTTTCGGATCAGCATTAATCTTCCACTTTTTATTAGCCTCCTTTGATATTTTCTTACCCAATGGAGTAAAATCATCATCGGCTACTACTGATGATGGTTTTGGCAACCTTTTGCTGCGGCCTTGCTTTTTTTTGGTTACTGCTGGATCAGGAAGTTCAGCAGATTGTTGTTCAGCAGGTTGTTGTTCAGCAGCTTGTTGAGGCTCTTTAAGCTGTAATACTAATTATGGCTTGAAGATCATCAATTTTTGAATCCTTTTCAATGGCTTCTTTATTCAAAAATTCAACTTTACCTTGAAGCTCGCTTTTCTCCTTAACGAGCCTTTTATTTGCTTCTTTGAGTTGCTCTGTTATTTGCTCTGATATAAAGAAAATCAATAAAAGGGAAAATGTAAAAAAAAAGGAAAAAGAAAAGATCATTCTGCGTGTAAATTAACACGGAGAATGGTCATCCCCATGCGTTTTAAAACTGGAAAGACCATTCTCGTGTAATTTAACACGGAGAATGACCATTCTCCGTGTAACTTAAGACGGAGAATGGCATTCTCCATGTTAATTTACACGGAGAATAGTAATACACATGTGTTTTAACACTAGAATGACCGTTCTCCGTGATAGTTACACGGAGAATGGTCATTTTCATACATTTTGACACTTGGAATTTCATTCTCCGTGTAATATAACACGGAGAATAGCATTCTCGTTTTGAATTACACGGAGAATAGCCTTCCCAGTATCAAAATGATAGAGAATAGAAATTATCCGTTTCAAATAGCATGAGAATGCCATTCTCCGTGTTCTTATACACAGAGAATGACCATTCTCCTGGAAGATTGCAAATCAGAAATTTGAAATAGAAAAGATTTTACCTTGTGCATGTAGCTCTTTAACTTTGTCGTGTGTGCATTATCAGCAATAAGAACAGAATTTGCTTTCTCAAATCCTCCAGTTCATGCACAGAGCCCTCCATCACAACGTTGACTGCACGTTGTTGCGCTTCTTGTGCCTCGAGCTCTTTCAGCTTTTCTTTGAGTTTCCCGTTCTCAAGGTTGGCTGCACGTAACTGCGCTCCTTGTGCCTCCATCTCTTATAACTTTTCTTTGAGTTCTTTATCCTGCACAAGAATATCAGAATGATGTCTTCTCAAATCCTCCAATTCCTGTGCTGAGTCGTCCATCACAGCGTCCATTTCATCATGCTGTGGTATCTGTTGTTCAGGAAAATTATCCCTACCTGTTTGTTGGTGTTTTTCCTCTCCCTCTTTTTTAACTTCTTGTATAGGTGGCTCATCTTTTTTGTGCCCTTCTTCTTCCCCAACAGGTATAACCAGATCTTCGAATATCATCTTCGATCTCAAGTTGTTGTGATATTCGCCTTGAGGAAGTGTAACGCCCCAGTCCCAAAATACGTACGACTGGAACGTAGACATGCCACCGTATAATAAATATACGTAAGCTAAAATGTAGTAAAACCATACTAATCTCATCCACACAAAATAAAAGATATCATATAATGATAATGAATTTTCTTGATACAATATGTTGGGCGGAGACAAATCCACTACCAACAAGTAAGAAAAAATACATGGAAAATGAAATGAGTTTGGCGGCAAAGCGAAGACGATCAAAGTGCAATCATCCTCGAAGACATAGAGATGATCATGGCCACCTATAACACCTGCGAAAGACAAGAACGCACACCTGGCGAGATAACCAGGTCTTCAGAGGGACGTAACAAGATACAATAAACATGCCATATAAATACTGAATATAAAATATGCCACAATCAAAGAAAGTGACAAAACATAAATAAGGCAACCTAACCATACTAAAGTGATCATGCAGTTGAGAAATAATCCTTCGACGCATGAGCCCTGGTTGTAAATGGGATCTTGTATAGTCCCCACTTGGGCACCAGTGTCCTAAGCGCATGACGTTCAAAAACGACAGTGGCCAACCTGAGAGGCTCATACCCGTATCTCCAGCGGAGCTTTCGGGTTACAAGGGAAGTACAATCGAATCCCATACGTCATATTATTCTCCCCACCCGATGCTCTTATTTAAGTCGCATCCACGACCATATACCTCTACTAACTGCTAAGTCTCCTAACATGCCTCTATTAGCAGTTAGCCCTAACGCATGCACATAGGGGATCAACCCACACGCAAGAACCTCTACATCTACTCATCTCACACATCTGTGGTACAACTGTGTCAAGGTATATGCATACACTACAAACGATAGTCTCTTAACTCTAAGTCCATATGCAATCAAAGGATAATAACAAAGTACATCTAATATCACTGAGCAGACAGTAAATCAAGAACTATAAGAACAGAAATAAATGATCAGTGATATGTAAATAAAATACAGACAGTTTATAAACAGTATAATGGCAAGGTATCTTGCCTGGTGTTACGCCTGGTGTGGTGCAATATTCGACAAGTCTTGATTGTCCGATAGCCAGGTTCGATGTGTCATGGTCCCAAGTTGCAAGGAAATAAAGAGCACAATTAGCTATGAGTAAAGGGAAGAATTCGAAGAGAGTTTGAGCGAAGAGACGCGTGTCCTATTTTTAGAAAATATTTCATAATATACTTGAAAAATAATTCTACGGAAATATTTGAAAATATCTCATATATGTAAATCGTAAAAATACATTTTTATTAGTCCAAAAAATACTTAAAATAATAAATCTTTTTAGGCAAAACTCTAAGTTGTCAAAATATTTTAAATAAGTACTTTGAAAATAAATAAAAACAGTTTAGGGTTAAACCCTAATTTTGTCAAAATGTATTTGGAAAATATTAATTATCGAATTTATTTAATAACCCGAATAATACACTAATAATAATAATAAAATTATAATCATAACAAAAATATTAAAATAATACTAATGATATAATAACAATAATAATAATAATCAACAGTATTAACAATAATAATAATAATAATAATAATAATAATAATATAAACTTAAATATCGACACTGTGCCTCTATTTCACAGTTTAAGAGAGAGTTTAGAAAAGAGAGGAAGAGGTCGAAGAAAGGGCGGAGAGAGAAGACTAACGGAGGTTCCGGCGCCGGTGGTCCTGCGCGCGGTGGCGCACACGGCGGCGGCGGTAGCTTGTGAAGGTGGCGACGGAATATCGGAGGGGAGGCGCGGGTGGATTCGGAAGGGGGTGGTCGCCAGTGGCGGCGGTGATCGGCGAGGCGGCTGACCGATCGTTCACCGGCGGGCAGCGCGGAGGAAGCTCGACGGTCGGCGCTATACGTAGGCGGAGGGCCTGACACCGACGGAGGAGAGGTGCACGGGCGCTCCGACGCTCGCAACCGCCGACGGAGGCCGGAAGGAACGGCACATGGGGATAGGCCGCGTCGTAGGGAGAACGTCAGGCGTTCGGTTGCGGCGGAGGGAGCGGAAGGGGGATCTCTCCCGGTGACTAGGATCTGAAGGAGAGGACTTTCCGAAGGGGGTTTCGACGGAGGCGGCGGGTCTGTGGGGTGCTGGACGGCTCGGTGCCCTCGGGTCGGAGCGGGTCACTCGAGCTGGTGGCAGATGCAACGGCGGATTGGCGGCTTCGGCACGGTCGACGCTAGGTTTTGGGCGGCATGCTAGGATGACCAGGACAGCGAGGTCGTCGCCGACGATCTGGAAGCGGTGGTGGACGACGAGGTTAGGGTTTGTTTATTTCATTCTCTTTTCCGTCTTGGATGGTGGCGACTGATGACGGTGGTCGTCGTGGGAGGTGGTGACGAGGTTCCTGGTGGTTTGGTCGGTGGGATTTGGCCGGAGTTGAGACTGGACGGAGTTGGCGGTGTAGGGCTTTTCAGATGACCACGATGGTGGCGCAAATGGTGGCAGTGGTTGACGGGGTTGGGGAGGAGTGTAGTGGACACGATAGTGATCATGTTGGCGATGGGAGTTGGGTTGGCCAGCCTTGGTGGCGAGGGTGTCGGGGAGGTGCGGCCGGGAACAAGGGGCTGCGGCCAGAAGGCTAGGATTTGGATTCGAGTTTGATAGGAATTGGGCCGTGTCAGTTGTGTCCGACACGGTATTGGTGACGAGGAGAGGTGTCCGGGATTGTCGGATACGAAAGTTATTGTACTTGTACTGGATATAGTGGATGGGAAGGCACGGACACGGACACGATGCACCGTGTGGGTTATAGAAATTAGCTTTGTGTGGATTTTCTGGATGAGTACCTCTCCTTATATAGGAGGTGGGAATTCCCAGTTGGATAAGGACTATGATTCGTTTAAATTTTAATTAGGTAAATCCCCTATTAATTTAAACTGATTTAAAATAACTCAATCCAAATCAAATCAAATCTAGATAAATTCTATCCTTAATTTAAACTATTTTTAAATAAAGTCAATAAAATCTTTTCCAATTTAAATTACCATATTTAATCAAATATTAAAATTAACAAAATCCCAAATATCATTTTCATAATTAAATAAATATAGTAATAATCAATTTCGAAAATCATGATAAATACTTAAATATTAATTCATGAACTAGCTTTTTATAAATAACAAAATATTTTAAATATCAACTTTCAAATTTTGCAAAATATTTGGAATACTTTTCATATAAACCACAATTTTCAAATTACCATTTATTTTTAAACGACGAACAAAATAACTCTTTTTAAAAATAAAAATATTTACCACATATTATTTTGAAATTAAATTCTTCTATATAAAATCTCCAAAAATATTTTACAAAAATATGTACCTCGCACATATCCGCATTCGACGAGCAATTACGAAACGCAAATCTCGCACGCTACAACAATGTGAATTCATATGCGACGTGTAGATACGAAGTACAAAATAATTACAATAATATTTTAAAAAATCGTAGAAGAAATTTAGGGGGTTTACTGGAAGTTTGAGATTTCATACCCATTCCTTGTGAAAAATCTTGGGTAATCAGGAATTAGGTCGAACTTTCTTTTCACAAATGTGCTATGTTTGCAAACCAATAGAGGAAGTATATTGTACAACCTTCCATTTTGGAGTAAGCCATTGAGTAATCCCCCCATTCAGTTTTGCTTCTAGTCCACTTTATGCTATCCATTACATATGCCAGGATTAACCTTGGCCAACATATACTATTGATGACGTACACCTATCTACCAAGGCCAAGAATCTATACGAATTTGAACCGCCAGACTTTGTGAAGAATACTGTTTGGCAAGTGAAAGATTATTAGCTTGGCCAAATTATCTGGATTAACAGCGTTATCTCTGCCACGAAGCTGTAACAATTCAAAGAACTTCTCTCTCACTTCCTTATTTGTGACTTCTGAGTGTTTGCCCTTAGAATTAGCCAGCAATCTTGTGAAGTAATCTTTACACAGGCTCAACGATGCTGGTGGTGTGGGTTGTTTGTTTTTCTATTATCAATCTTCTGTAAATAACATATTATTATTTTTTCCTTCAGCGGTAGACCGAAGATGACAGCCATATCGTCGAAGCTTGGCACGTTTTTAAATGGTGCTCAATTCAAAGCACCCGACGCCATCTTCTTCTTCTGTGTAAGTTGCAATTAAATTCTCAAGCCCTTCCGTTACCTTGGCCAATTCGGAGACGTGGACTCTTTCTTGGTAGAATATCTCGACAAAATTCCAGAAATTGGTATTCTTCAAGGAATCAATAACTGGCTCAAGTAAATGACCAACATCTATATTGACCTCCTCCATAAGATTTAGCATGGCTTGAAAGTATAACGAAAAAGTCTTGAATCCTCATTCCTGACAGATTTTTTCTACAAAACAAAAAAAACAAAAAAAGGTTTCTGTCAACTGTTCTCCGTTGATATAAAACAGATAATAGCCATTCTCCGTCAAATTGACACGGAGAATGATCATTCTCCATGTTAATTAATGGAGAATGGCCATTCTTATAGGTTTTAACACTGGGAATGACATTCTCCGTTTTAACTTAAACGGAAAATAAAATTATCCATGTAAAAGAACACGGAGAATAGCATTCTCATTCATTTTTACACTGGGAATGTCATTCTCTGTGTAATTAAAACGGAGAATGAGATTCTCCGTGTAAATTAACACGAAGAATAGCATTCTCATTCATTTTTACACTGGGAATGCCATTCTCTGTGTAATTCATGATGGAGAATAAGATTCTCGTGTAAATTAACACGGAGAATAGCATTCTCAGTCGTACGAACATGGAGAATCCATTCTCCGTATAATTTAACTCGGAGAATGTCATTCTCCGTGTAAATTTAGACGGAGAATGGCATTCTCATTCGTTTTAACACTGTGAATGACATTCTCCGTGTTAAATTAAACGGGAGAATGTCATTCTCCGTCTTGAATTACACGGAGAATAGTATTCTCATTCATTTTAACTCTGGGAATTGCATTCTCCGTGTAAAAATAAACGGAGAATAATTATTTTCTGTTTAAAATAACACGGAGAATGGCATTCTCATTCGTTTTAACACTGGAAATGCTATTCTCCGTGTTAGATTAAAACGGAGAATGGAATTCTCTGTTTCATATTCACGGAGAATAACATTCTCTTTCGTTTTAACATTGAGAATGGCCATTCTCCGTTTTAGATTAACACGGAGAATGTCGTTCTTCGTTTAAATTAACAATGAGAATGAACATTCTCATTTGTTTTAATACTGGGAATCCTATTCTCCGTGTTAAGTTAAACGGAGAATAATATTCTCCATTTCAAATTAAACAAGAATGAACATTCTCATGTGTTATAAACTGGGAACCTATTCTCTGTGTAATTCAACACGGAGAATAGCATTATCCATTTAAAAAAAAAAGAGAATAGCATTCTCATTCGTTTTAACACTTGTAATGCCATTGTCCGTGCTAGATTAACTTGAAGAATGACCATTCTCCGTGTCAAATTAAACGGAGAATAACATTCTCAATCGTTTTAACACTGGGAATGTATTTCGTGTAATTCAAAACGGAGAATAGCATTCTCTATTTCAAATTAGGGGGGAATGTCATTCTCCGTGTCAAATTAACAAGGAGAATGAACATTCTCATGTATTTTAACACTGGAATGCTATTCTCCGTAATTCAAAATGGAGAATAACATTCTCCGTTTATAAATACACGGAGAATAGCATTCTCATTCGTTTTAACTCTTGTAATGCCATTCTCTGTGCCAGATTAACACGGAGAATGACCATTCTGTGTGTCAAATTAAACGAAAATAGCATTCTCAATCGTTTTAATACTAGGAATGGCATTCTCCGTGTAATTCAACACGAGAATAACATTCTCCGTTTCAAATTACACAAAGAATGTCATTCTCGTTTAAATTAAAACGAGAATGAACATTCTCATGTGTTTTAACACTGGAAATGCTATTCTCCGTTTCAAATTACACGGAGAATACCAGTCTCCGTTCTAAATTAAACGGAGAATATAATCCTCAATCTTTTAACACTGGAAATACTATTCTCTATGTATTTCAAAATGGAGAATAACATTCTCCGTTTATAAAAACACGGAGAATAGCATTCTCATTCGTTTTAACTCTTGTAATGCCATTCTCCGTGCTAGATTAACACGGAGAATAAAATTCTCCGTTTCAAATTAAACGGAGGATAGCCATTCTCAATTGTTTTAACACTGGGAATGCTATTCTCCGTGTAATTCAAAACGAAGAATAACACTCTCCGTTTATAAATACACGGAGAATAGCATTTTCATTCGTTTTAACTCTTGTAATGCCATTCTCCGTGCTAGATTATCACGGAGAATAAAATTCTCCGTTTCAAATTAAACAAAGAATAACATTCTCAATCGTTTTAATATTGGGAATGACATTCTCCGTGTAATTCAACACGGAGAATAGCATTCTCTATTTCAAATTACATGGAGATGTCATTCTTCGTTTAAATTGACAAGAGAATGAACATTCTCATGTGTTTTAATACTGGGAATGCTATTCTCCATTTTCAAATTACACGGAGAATGCCATTCTCCGTTCCAAATTACACGAAAAATGAACATTCTCATGTGTTTTACACTGAGAATGATATTCTTCGTGTAATTTGAAATGGAGAATGACCATTCTCCGTGTTAAATTACACGGAGAACAGCATTCTCATTCGTTTTAACACTGGGAATGCTATTCTCCGTGTAATTCAAAACGGAGAATGGTCATTCTCCGTTTATAAAAATACGGAGAATAGCATTCTCTTTCGTTTTAACACTTGTAATGTCATTCTTCGTTTTTTAACACGGAGAATAGAATTCTTTGTTTCAAATTACACAGAGAATTTCATTCTCCGTTTAAATTAACACGGAGAATTATTCTCATGTGTTTTAACACTGAAATGCCATTCTCCGTTAAAATTAAACTAAGAATGATATTATTGATTTAAATTACACGGAGATAGCATTCCCAGTATAATTTGACAGGGAAATGAACATTCAAATGCGTTTTAAGAGAGAATGTCATTTTCGTGTAATATATACAGAATTTGCGAACATAAACTCAAAGTTATACCTTCTGTTTGCACTTCTTCTTGCACTTCTTTTTGCTTAGCATCTTTTCCCTTTTTCTTCTGTGCAACTTTCTTAGAATAGGGTTTCCGTTGTTCTCGTCTTTACCTTTTGGATTTTCTGCAACTGTACATCTTCTCTAATTGGTGATGCTGCCGGTGATGATTCTGCGCTGATGCCGACATGGTGTGAAGATTGCGAATGGAGAGGAAGGTTTAAAGATTTTGGAGGAGAATGACCTAGGTTTGAGAACAGAGTGGCGTATGGAAGAAGAGGAAGAATCGAAACCATTTTTTTTAATAATGGGGTTCGGGGGTGTTTTGAATTAATTAGAAGGGCAGAAAGGTCATTCGGAACCCGGTTTATATATTTTTGTTAATTCTGGGCACGCGATGAAATGTTATTTTGTGGTGGTTTTACCTAAACTTTTGTATTTTTGGGCATTTCATAAACTTTCCTATTTTTTAATTCATTCTTCAAAGTCTAATCTGTTAGTTTACCGCCTATCTATAGATTCTCAAACAATCATAGGATAATAAAACGAATATGTTTCACTAAGGTAAGCCAAGTCCTAGACGAACTAAAAAAATATAAAGTTGTCCCTATTTTTGTTAATCCTAATTATTAAATTGAAAATCTAAGACAATAGTATTAATACAACTAGGAATTAGAGTCAGTTTCAGGTCTATGGATGGTCATGCATCATTTTCCTCTGCTTCGAAGAATTTACCTCCTTGTGAACCATGTTAGTATGAGATCTGAAATTATGCTCCTGTTGATGCGCTCCAAATCGGTTATGGTGGAGGCCTCTACTTTAAAGGTCTAGTCAACACATAGATTGTTGAAATACCAAGAAATTATTGGCAATCGGACATGCCCTCCTACGCTCCGAGACCGTGTCTGAAACATTGTCGCAGCGAAAACTTTGGTCAACCCACCTGAAATAACCAACCCCCGTCTAACAGACACCAAAAACAGATAAAGACAAGTATATGGTGGTGACTACGTCACCTGAACAAATTTCAATTTCTATAACTCAGATGAAATTACCGGATTGACAAAAACAATGTTAAATCATTTGCCCTAATAGATTTAACCCCCTCACCACACTCAAGAAAAACAAAAAGATCACAATTGAAATCGTTCACCAACCCGTAGCAATCTTTCTTACCGATCTCTTTTCTTTCTGTCTTGTATGATGAAGTTCTAAGAGCAAAGTGCAAACTTTCTCTTAGATCTCCTGTGGACAAACATCGAATCTCAACTTTGTGCCTCTACCCTCACCTCATATAAATGAAGAAACCTAATTTGAGGGTTAGTAAATCCTAAAGTAGCGCACTATCAGATATGGTTGTCTATTAACAACCAACGGTGTATATTATATCCCATCACCAATTATGGACGTCCAAATATGGTCAAATAAATATTTGATACAAATTTATAAATATAATCAAATCAGATATTTAATGTAGAATTTTAAATCATATTAAATCAAATATGTTACCATATTTGGACTCCAAAATTTGCTCTTACCAAATCCAGACTGGACTCGAATAGAAATACCATGTCGATATTTGCTATCGGAGATGGAAGCAACATGATGTCCTGCAGTAGGGACGTAGCATCATGCACACAATAAACGTTGAATGTCTCAGTACGTCCAAAGAAGTGACATAATGTAATTGCAAGCTCTATCTGTGAAACGATCATCCCGATCAATATTTTATAAACTATTACAATTATTAGTAACAAACAAAAATAAAACAAAATTCCTTTACATGCGTAAGTTCAAAATACTCTGAGTGGCAACATTAACACTGATGTATTGGCTGGAAGGGGAACTAATTATCATTTGCCATTCGTTTAGCAAGATATACAAGGCTAGTAACTTCAACCCAACAAAAAAGACAGTGTATATAGCTCCATGACCATGAGTTTGAGCCATATTTCTATCGAAAGAATGGTCCCAATTAAGCTCCAAAAAAGGAGGAAGAAAGGCCTGTGTAATGAAAATGTAAAACCTATATTTTTTTTTAAAGTTTTAATTGGTTAGTGTTTGGTTTAACCCGTACCCTATCCAACCCGAACACGCTAATCCAAACCCCAATTAACTTAAACTACCGTTAACCCACTCCCCAGTTTTTCCTCGAACCGTTTCCTCTGCCAGATCACACACCCATGAACCTGATGGAACTGGAGATCCTAGGACCCTTACTTTGGTGTGCGTATTGATCGATAGAAAGTTAAACAGATTTAATACGTGTTCTAACCCTTCATAGGCAGAAACTAGGGTTCACGAATTATACCTACGGCGGGAAGAAGACAAGTAGTTCCTGGCAATCTCGAGGATGACCCCAAGATCTTCTGCACGTATTCCTTCCTCGAGTTGGACGTCGTGTGGGCGACGATCTCCCAACCTTTTCTTCTCCTTGGCAGCCCTCTATTTCTCTCCTTACGTGAATCACGAATTTAGAGAAAGCTTTAGATTTCTGATCAGTAATTTTGCGGCCAGAGAATAGAGGATATATATATATAGGCTATGACAGGGATCATGAGTAGAAATTAGGGTTAGGCCTCCTAACGGATCTGGATATCCCGTGTTCAACACAAACACACAATCCAGGCCCATTAACAATAGCTCGGTCCACTAATGAGCTATTGTTGTACTACTCTCTAATCCTAAATTATGTTTGTGGGCTCTTTTTATTATATGCTCGTTTGGCTCCCCATGTTAAGATATCGAATGTCCGTCGATCAAATTAAGTTACTGACAACTATATTGATTCGACATTTTTTATCCTTAAGTAGTACCGCTCAACTTTATTTTTATGTCGAATATAATCCACCTGTAGGGTTTACATGACAATCATTATGAGCTCCTTAAGGGACATCATCAACCCGATATATCGGGACATGGATTCCATTTTTAATCAACAACCCATCATACATACAATATTATTATCCAATTCATAGAGGTTGTTGACCCATAATGGATCTCACTCTTTCATGAGTCAAAGTAATGCACACTGCATATATGTCTGTTATTATATTCGTATTAAGAGCACAAGCATCCATAATAACAGATGTGTTTGTTCACTTATGTAGTCAGTATAAAGAGAACAATCTCAAGTAGTCCTGTTCAATACACACAAAGTGTACTAGTGTAAACCTATATTCAAGATAGACTAATACCATATTACACTACAACCTTTCCAATAGATTGTCCAAGTCCATGTAGGTTGTGAACTATTTATAACTCCATAGGGAACTGATAAAAAGATCTTCTGTATGACACCACACACCATATTATCTATAATATAGAATATCAGAAATTTGTATTAACACTTACAACAAATACAATATGCAAACATTTGTCCATATGATTCTCATTCAAAATTAAGGAAATAAGGTTACTACAAAAGTGATACTTTTAGTATATAACCCTAACAATCTTCCACTGATACTCAAAGCATTGCTTTTCAGTATACTGTTACAAATCTTCCACTTATACTTAAAGCCATGCTGCTACACATCTGACTCCCATTCCCTCAACATGACTATCAAAAGCCTTAGCTGGTAAGCTCTTCGTAAAGGGATCAGCTAGGTTGTCGGCTGATGCTATCTTGATCACAATAACTTTTTCTTTCTTTACGAAATCTCGTATCAGGTAGTACTTGCACTCAATGTGTTTACCTGTCTTATGGGCTCGTGGTTCCTTCGAGCTTACAACTGCACTACTATTATAACAATAAAGTGTAATAGACTTAGGCAAACTAGGTACCACATCCAAGTCCAACAGAAAGTTTCTGAGACAAACCGCTTCTTTGGCTGCCTCAGAGGCTGCCACATACTCGTCTTCCATGGTGGAATCAGCAATATATTTTTCTTGTTACTCCTCCACACAATGGCTCCACCTCCCAAAGTAAACACATAACCTGAGGTAGATTTTTGGAATCCCTATCTGACTGAAAATCTGAGTCTGTATACCCCAAGGGAACTAAACTATCTACCTGGTAAACTAGTATATACTCTTTAGTACTTTTCAGGTACTTCAAAATATGCTTTACGGTAGTCCAGTGCTCTTGTCCTAGGTTAGACTGATATCTGCTGACCATACCTACGGCAAAGCAGATGTCTGGTCTCATACATAGTATTGCATACATTAAGCTTCCTACTGCTAAAGCATAAAGAACTGCTTTCATGTTCTCTATCTTTAGGTGTCCTCGGACACTGCTCCTTTGATAGATCAATTCCATGTCTAAAAGGTAAGAAACCTTCCTTAGAATTTTGCATACTAAAACGAGTTAGTACAGTATCGATATATGAAGCTTGGGATAAGCCCAACATCCTTTTCTTGCGATCTCGTAGAACTTTGATCCCAAGGATGTGACCTACTTCTCCCAAGTCCTTCATATCAAACTGTTTGGATAACCATATCCTTATATCAGATAACACCTTCACATTGTTTCCAATGAGCAAGATGTCATCCACATAAAGTACTAGGAACACCACCACGTTTTCGTCACACTTTTTGTATACACATGATTCATCCTGACATTGATCAAATCCATAGGATTCTATCACCTGATCAAAACATATGTTCCAAGATCTGGAAGCTTGCTTAAGTCCATAAATGGACTTCTTGAGCTTACAAACAAGATGCTCTTGGCCCTTTTCAATGAACTCGTCTGGTTGCTTCATATAAATGTCTTCCTCAAGACTTCCACTAAGGAAAGCTGTCTTGCCATCCATTTGCCAAATCTCATAATCGAGATGAGCTACAATAGATAAAAGAATCCGGATAGACTTAAGCATGGCTACTGGATAAAAGGTTTTCTCATAATCGATACCCTCTCTTTGAGAAAAACCTTTTGCTACAAGCCGAGCTTTAAAGGTTTCAACCTTACCATCTGGTCCTCTTTTTCTCTTATAGACCCACTTGCATCCAATGGCTTTTACACCAACGGGATATATTCTATTTCAGATATCATTGCTTTTTGCCAACACTCTGCATCTTTATCTTAGAGTGCTTCATTGTAGGTACATGGATCATAATCTTGTTCCTCAGGGACGTAGTCTGACGACTCTCCAAGAACATATATCCATCAGGTTGTATCACAACCCTCCCACTACGACGAGGCACTATCGGTTGTGGTATAACATTTGTGACACGTTGTATAGTTATTTATGGTTCATCCTCTTGTACTGTTGGTACTGAAGTACTTGACGTCTCATCCCTCAGTTCTTCTAGAACAACTCTACTTGTGGATTTATGGTTCATCACATAGTCTTCCTCTAAGAATCATACATTAGTGCTAACAATGACCTTCTAATCCTTAGGACTATAAAATAAACCTCCTTTCGTTCCTCTTGGACAGCCTACAAACAAGCGTACTTCTGTACGAGATTCTAACTTATCTGCTTTCCCATTCAGCACATATGCTGGACTACCTCAAATACGAACATGTTCCAGACTAGGCTTACGCCCAATCCACAGCACTATGGAAGTAAGAGGTACTGACTTAGAAGGAACCAAGTTCAAAATATAAGATGCAGTCCATAAGAGTTCTATTCCTTCATAGGCGGAATTTAATACGTGTATTGATCGATAGAAAGTTAAACAGATTTAATACGTGTTCTAACCCTTCATAGGCGAAAACTAGGATTCACGAATTATACCTGTGGCGGAAAGAAGACAAGTAGTTCCTGGCAATCTCGAGCGGACGACCCCAAGATCTTCTGCACGTATTCCTTCCTCGAGTTGGACGTCATGTGGGCGACGATCCTCCAACCTTTTCTTCTCATTGGCAGCCCTCTCTTTCTCTCCTTACGTGAATCACGAATTTAGAGAAAGCTTCAGATTATTAATTTTGCAGCCAAAGAATAGAGGATATATATATATATATGCTACGACAGGGACCATGAGGAGAAATTAGGGTTAGGCCTCCTAACGGATCTAGATATCCCGTGTTCAGCCCGAACACACAATCCAGGCCCATTAACAGTAGCTCAGCCCGAACATACAATCCATGACGGTATTGAAGACATTATCGAACACATTCTTTTCGATATACATGGCATCAAGATTATGCCTTATAAGATTATCTTTCCAATAAGGCAAGTCCCAGAAGATACTCTGTTTGGTCCAGTTATGGCTTTGTCCGAACCCCTCGACACGATTGTTCGATGGATCTTCAATTACGGTGGGCAAATCTTTTACATCTTCCCAAATTTCGTATCCCGACAATTTGGCCAGCGGATGAAAAAATTTTGTTTCCAGCTCTGAATGCGTCATTGTTCTTTCTCCAAGGATGACTCGCGGGCAGAAATTGACGATGACAGTCAAAGAAAGAAGTTTTTCCTCCATGCTTAAGGTGGAACGCCTTACTATTTTCTATGCATATCGGACAAGACATGGTGCCGTGAGTACTCCATCCCGACAGCATACCATATGCTAGAAAATCATTGATTGTACACATCAGTAAAGCTCTTATCTGAAAGTTCTGTTTCCTGGAAATATCATAGGTCGCGACGTCGATCTCCTACAGCTGTTTCAGCTCATCCACCAACGGCGGTAAATATATATCGATTTTCTTCGTCAGATTTTTGGGACCCGGTATGATAGCTGTCAAGAACATATAAGGAGTCTTCATACATATCCATGGTGGCAGATTGTAAGGGGTAAGAATGACCGGCCAACAGGAGTATTGAGATCCCGACTGCCCGAAAGGGGCGAAGCCATCAGATATAGCGCCAGACGTACATTTCTAGGCTCTGCAGCAAAATCTGGATGTCACAAATCAAAATGTTTCTACGCCTCTCCATCCGAATGATGTGACAATTCTCCATCGTCCTTTGTGCGTTCTTCGTTGTGCCACGTCATGTGTTTTGCTGTATTCATAGACATATACATCCTCTACAAGCGCTTCGTGATCGACAAGTAATACATACTTGTAAGGATATCGTTTTCTAGTTGACTTTCCCTTTCTCTACACTGGCTTGTAACGATCCGCATTACAGAAGCTGTAACTTTCTATGTCTTCGTTCTCCTTGTAGTACAACGTACATCCGTTACGACAACAATCTATCTTCTCGTACTCCAGTCCTAGTTGTCGGACCATCATTTTTGACTTGTAGAAGTTTTTGGAAGCTCTTTTGATTCCTTCGGTAACACCTCATTGATTAGTTGTGTAATTCGATCATAGCAAGCTTGTGGCAAGTTAAAATCAGACTTTATGTTCAACAACCGCATCGTCACTGACTGTACGAAATGAGTCTCACAACCAGGATATAGAGAAGTATCTGCATCCTAAAACATATCATAGAACTCCTTCGCCTGGGAATTAGGATCCTCCGGATCAAAATTAGGCCCTGCGCATCGTACACCATATCTCGTGCAAGGTTCTGCAGGTCTCCATAATCAACAGAGCATCCGTTGTCTTCGATGACAAAATTCGTTGCAGCATTATCATCAAAAATAAGTAGCAGCATTCACAACCTGTCTTTCCGCATATAGTTCATCTTGCGATGACTACATGCCATAATCACGTACGAAATTGTTACAGGTCAAATGATCTCTCACAGTCACCACTTCTTCGTAATGTCTATTGCGATAATTACCACATGGACACTTGATTTTGTTATCGTCCATGTACTGAGATTTTCTCATGGCATACTTAAGAAACACTTCCACGCCTTCCTGAAAATCGTCACTCATACCTATTTTGCTCTCGTGTTGTCATTTGTACATCCAGTACGATCAACGAAGTAACGATCCATCGCAGATGGAAAAAACTGTATCGTAAGACAAACTAAATATAATTAGTTCAATACTGATATCGATACTCATAGAAATAGTCTGATGCCGATACCGATACTCATAGAAATAGTCTGATACCGATACCGATACTCATAGAAATATTCTGATACCGATACTCATAGAAATAGTCTGATACTGATCCAATACCGATACTCATAGAAGTAGTCTGATACCGATCCGATACCGATACTCATCGAAATAGTCTGATACCGATCCGATACTGATACTCATAAAAATAGTTCGATACCGATCCGATACCGATACTCATAGAAATAGTATGATACCGATACCGCTACTCTGAACTAGTTCGATACCGATACCGATACTCATAGAAATAGTCTGATACCGATATCGATACTCATAGAAATAGTCCGATACCGATACTCATAGAAATAGTCCGATACCGATACTCATAGAAATAGTCCGATACCAATATTCATAGAAATAGTCTGATACCGATACTCATAGAAATAGTCCGATACCGAGTGGTATGTCAAACCATGGCGTGAAGCTAACATCATACTACGTAAAACAGACCACAAAAACTAAACCAAGTGGTATGTCAAACGAGGACTCCCTAAAAGAAGACAATTATCCCAGTATTGTAGATTTATTTTGAATCAGTACACATCATAGAATCTAGTCAGCTAAATAATATGACATTTTTCAGTGCTGGTGTCATGAACTGATTAAAGCACACAATTGTATTAGCAACACAGCAATATGTCATAACAAATAGTATAAAACAGATACCAATGAAGTACAAATATCTACTTGCAACATACCATATAACAAAATATGTTATCAAGTGACAAGAGACCACGATTGTCTAATACAGGAGTCAGAAAAAATATAGGACCACAACAAGCTATAAGGAAACATTAACACCACAAAGACACTTTAAGGCTTCAAATTCAAGACACGGAACTTGCAATCATAAAAGTTTATATTGGCATAAAGCTAGATATATGTGATAACAGCCAATTCATGTGATAGAACATACAGAATGAAAATATAAACATACCACCGCTGCCCTACCCCCCCTGTTGACCCCCACCACTGCCGACCCCCACCCGCAGACCCACATCCCCGGCCCCCTCCGCTCCACTCCCCCCCCCCCCCCCCCCCCCCCCGCGATCCCCACCCGCAAACCCACTCCCCCGGCCCCCTACGTTCCCTACCCTCCACCCCCACCACCGCCGACCCACACCCGCAGACCCATACCTCTGGCCCCTCTCCGCTTCCCTACCCCCCACCCCCCGCGACCCCTGCCCCCACCACCGCCGACCCCATCAGTGCCGACCACCACCCCAAGAGGAGAGAGAGAGGGGGTATTGGATAAGAGAGAGAGAGACCTGCGTGCAAGAGAGAGAGAGAGTGTGAGAGAGAGGTGAGAGAAAATTTTGGGGGGGTGAAAAGTTTTCTTCCGTTAGTTCATTTTAAGTTAGGGCTGGGTATTTAGCGACGAATATATCCGTCGCTAATCCGTCGCTATACCCCCCTAGTTTGCCGACGGACAATCCGTCGCTACCTGGTCGTCAAATTTCACGCCATTTTTTTACATTTTTATGCCAAATTTTGACAAATGTGCGATGACCTAGCGACGCCATTTTTTCCATCGTTATATTTCCGACGATTTAGCGACGATTGGTGATCGAGTTTCGCCCTTAAAATTAAAAAAATTATTGGCTGTTATTCGACGGCAAACCGTCGATAATTAGTCGGTTGTCCATTGCTATTAGCGACGGACATAATCCGTCGCTAAACCTCCGTCGCCAATTCACTGTATTTTGGTAGTGAGCAGCACCCTATGTACGCCATCCAGGCCGTGTTGCCCCGGCCGTACCATCTAGGCTGCACCATCCTGCGCGACTGTCCCCACGCGTCCCGTTGTAGAAGATGGAGTTTAATTATGCGGATCATCACTCCATACGGCCAAGAAAAATCAAGCCGCAGAGGGAAGACTCTCGAAGATCCCTTGCGGCCAAGTGAAACTAAGCCGCAGAAGGAGTGCTCCTGGAGATCCCATACGGAAAAGAAATCTCGAGCCACATGGCTCTTGAAGACCCCCTACGGCTAAGTGGATTCAAGCCGCAGAGGGAAGGCTCTCGAAGATCCCATGCGGCCAAGTAAAACCAAGTCGCAGAAGCAAGGCTCTCGAGGATCCAGTGTGGCTAAGTAGAACCAAGCCGCAGAAGTAAGGCTCTTGAAGATCCCATGCGGCCAAGCGAAGCCGAGCCCCAGAAGATTGAGGTTCCTAAGGCCACTATACGGCCAAGACGGCTCAAGATCTATTTTTGGGGAGGGGACACGTGGCAATTTGACTAAGTCCCAACTACCCGAATTTACAACAAAGAAATCTTAATAGCCCCACCAGCTGGCAGCCCAAGATCGAGTCTTTTGTGCTGTTACAGATACGTGGCCACGTAGCTCTCTATGTGCCCCAAAATTTGCTTTAGCAGAAATCATTATAAATAGCAGGGTATCACACCCATGCTAAAGGTTGGCAATCAAAGGCTGGCAAATTTTTTCAAGAGCAAAGACTGTGTCTGATAGTCCAAGGAGTAAGGCAGAGTTGCTAAAATTTCTTGAGCCTCCATCGTCGCCCCAGAATCAAAAATTAAACAATTGTACTTAGATTGTTTTCTAGGATTTCTTTCTAGGCTTTCTTTTGTACAAGCGAGTTTGCAATCAAGGTCAATTCATCTGTAATTCTTGTTCTTGATATTTTAATGGCAAATACGATGGCGACTCTGCTGGGACTTCCTTCTCCTCTGGTGAGAAGTTGGTGATGCAATCCGACGCGTCCAAGCTCGGCTCTATGCAGCAAATGCTTGTGGTCCGTTTTGACCAACAAGCATTCGAAGAAATGCTCTCTGAAGGGAGTACAAGCCCGTCACAGAAGCGAGCCAACCCGAAGAGAACCCACAGGACATTGAGGCGCAAAACTGTTGCCCCTCGCTAGGTTCTCGAAGAAGCTTCTTCTACGGCCCAAGACGGTGATCAAAGCTCTCATACGACCTTGCTTCCGACCGCAGATAACCCCATTGTCCCTAAAACCATCAAAGGAAAATACTACGATGCTGAGCTTTTGGGGGCACAAGAAATCCATGCGGACGAAGAAGAGGCCGCATAAGAAAAATAGGCAGTCTGCCTATACGGCAGCTAACTTGGCCGCAGGCAGATGGCCCATGCGGCAGCCAATCCTGGCCACAGACAGGCTGTCTCATGCGGCCCTATCAGAAGCTCTGTATTCGACCGTCTCTCATGCGGACCCTACCCTATGTGGCCCATTGAGAATGTGGAATATTCCAATATGGACTCTTCTTACTATGCGCCTTCGGGTGCTAAGTCAAAAAAGTCTAGGACAATGCGAGCCCAACAAGTCCAGTCAACTGTCCAAGCTGCTGACCGTCAGCGGGCACCGTTAACTGTTATACGGGCTCTTGATGGAAAGTTGTACAGAACCACCCGTGTCCAGTCCTCCAGGGCAAACGGACAGGATAGGCCTCAAAAGTCTCCCTACAACGATCGAGAGCAAGTGGTTTTACTAGCCTGAGATCAGGGAGTAAATATGATATCTACGCACCCGTGCGCTCAGGATACCCGAGCCATAAAACGGATGCAAAAGTAGATCAATCTATCCTCGACTTGCAGAAGTACTCATCCACAAACGCAAGAAGAGAGAGGCAACCTTGGCATGCGGTGAGCCCTCCCTAGGACATCACTGTACCCAAGTTGTCATTAACTGCTACTGCGACAAGTCGACAACACCTGAAGATCGGCAGTCCATTTTTCAAACGACACTGCCAGCACCCGTCCGAAGACAACTCGAGAAACATGTACAAATTCTGGGAGACGAGAAATTCCTTTGTCTCCTGTAATTCAACTCGGAAGGTTCCTTCCGGCAAGGGAGAAAGAAGACAGGCTCTTCCAGCCCGGCAATCTCAACCAGCACTATAAGGAAACTCATCTGGGGATTGTCGCCGACAACTACAGGGGGTGTCTACCTAGGCACCCATTCCAGAAAGAAGCTTACAACACTCGGGGTGCACCCTCGACCTCCCTGGGAGTAGATAAAGCTGGGGGTAGCAGTCCCCTCAATGTATGTGACAACCCGGTATTCCAAGAGCATACACAGGGGGTAACGATCCACTAAAATTATACAACAGACTTGGACGTCCCCAAGGATGACCGCCTTCGCCAAGACGATGCAGCTTCCTGCACAGGGGGTGGCACCCCTTCCGAATTCGAGGAGAAGGACATTCCGACATTCTGACGATTTCTCTATACGAGGTACGACACGGAGAGCACCTCTTCTACAGTCCCTTCCATGTCTACCCACGTACGGACAGTCTTTATGGCCGACGATGATCACAAAGGACCTACTGATCGAAAACGTCTAGAAGTACTTAAAGCCATGCTCCTATCCTTGGTTAAGTTAGCAGACGAAATCAAAGCTTCCTTGCCGACTCAACTAGCAAGGACGCCTGGACAAACAAGCTTGGGACCCGCAGTCAACGCGGACTCCAATACGACCGCTCCTCCTTTGGGTAACAATCCTCTAGGAGCATCCACTCCTTCAACTGCAGAGAAAGCCAGGGAGGCAAGGAGGAAAGTCCAGGAGCTTCGAGCAATGTTCAATGCCCGAGACTCCTCCGGGACCTCAGAATACGGCAGTCGTATCCCGTTGCATGGAGAGATATTCCTTTTTTGCCACGGTACAAACCGTTTCATATCGATTTGTATGACGGAAAGACCTCTGCCAGCCGGTACATGACTTATTTTGAGGTCATAACAGACCACTTGTCGCACAGTGATGCCATTCTTACATGATTATTTATCGAGCATTGGAGGGAATCGCGTTCGACTGGTACCGTAACCTTCCGGACAACTGCATCCATTCCTTTGACGGCTTCAAGCACATGTTCCTGGAAAGATTCTACGAAGTAGGGCATGATGTGACAATATCGTCTCTCATAGACGTCGTTCAGGGAGAGAGGGAGGTAACGAGGAACTATATCGAGCAGTTTCACCAACCGCGATGAGATTGCCCCAAGGCAATCCCGAAAGCTCCTTGATTGAAATCTGCCAGAAGAAGTTGCTCCCCGCAATCAGCATCTGGATGGGCGAAGATCAGTTCAGGGATTTGACGACCTTCATCATAAGTGCTACCAATGCGGAGGCGAAGTTAAAGAAGGCTCGCCAGCTAGGATTACACATCCCAGATGAAGAGGACAAAGGCAAACATCATGGTACCACCACCAGTAACAAAACAGTGGTGGCACTACTAATAATAAGGACACCAAAGACAAACAGGCCATGGTCGCTGGTACGACCAAAAAGCCTGAACAGAAGCATGCAGAAGCTTAGTGGCCCAAGGTAAATTACTCATTTGAAGATAGTCATGTCAAGCCTATCTTCGACATGCTCCTGTAAGGGCATAGGATCCAACCCTCCACCAAGACGCGAGCCTGGAGAGGCGGAGATGGAGGACCCAAATATTGCCACTTCTACCGCTATGTCCATCATTCCACTCACGATTGCTTCGAATTAAAGCAGTACATCCAGAATCTTATCGACTCCAAAGCTCTGTTTCTAGATTTCGAAGAGGTTACCGTAGCTGCGAACATGATATCAGTTCAGTTCGGTGACTTCTCCCCAACAAATACTCAAGACGGGATAATACCTGTCCTTCGGGCAACGATGGAGGTTACTAATCTTCCACCCGTCCGGACCAGACGACTGGCTTGGTACCTCTCACCATGTCACGAAGAGAGTTCATATGGATGCACCCAGATCTAGTGCCCGAAGTTACACAGGTGGTGCCATCTTCAACCAACAAAAAGAAGGCAGGAAATCCAATCCTGCCATACAATCTCAGCCGAAGCTGAGGAGGCAGCGGCCTTTGTTACCCGGTCTGGTGCACAATTCCAGCCCACTCTGGGTAATTCAGTCGAAGACCCTCAACCGGCAACGCTGTCTGCTATTGATGTTCCGGGGCCATCTCAGCCTCCACCGGCGGACAGGTCCAAGCCGAAAGAAACCCGCTTTGACAGGCCGCTCCGTAAGGATGTACCTCAGGGGCTGGAAAGACATTACAACTTTGACATACTAGCACAACTGGCTAATACGCCACAAAGTTGTCATTATATGAGCTCCTAAGGCTCTCCAAGGATGTTCGTATCGTATTGAGCGAAGCACTCCAGAATGTTGATGCCTACTTAGCCCAGGTCAAGCCTACAGGGGACGACGCGTCAAAAATATCTAGGGTAGCAATTGTACAGACGTAATGCCCAACATTGTGTTCATCCCACAAGACATGTTAATCAAGACCAACTTGCATGATCGTCCCTTGTACTACACTAGATACATAGGCGACATCAAGGTGGATCAGATGTACATCGATCCTGGCTCGTCAATAAGCATTATCCTAAAAGCTTGCTTTAAATCCTCGGCATCCCTATGTACGGCTAACGGTGACCAACACTGCCATTAGCAGTTTCAACTCGAAAGAAGCTATCCCCAGGAAAAGATCCGCTTGAAATGTCAGATTGGTGACCAGAAGACGGAGGTTACCTGCTACGTCATAGATGCAGATACGTCCTACAATATTCTCTTGGGGCGTCCGTGGATACATGACTATATGATCGTGCCAACCACACTCCACCATTGCTTCAAGTATGTCAGTAAGTACGGCTTCGTGAAGACAGAATTCGTCGACATCGATCCCTTCGAAGGGGTTGAGTCTTACTATTCTTCCAAGGCTTGTCTATATAAGAATCCAAAGCACATAACTGATGACTAGAGGCCATAACAGGGTCAAAGGAACCTTTAAAATCCATCTCCAGGCCCGTAAATGGCAAAGTCGCACCCCTTGTCGCAACTTTGCATAAAGAGGTGTCCAGTTCCCCTGCCCCAGCTGCGCAGTTGGAACCGATGGTCATCCGACTCCTGAGGTCAGCCAGGAGCCAAAATCCGTCGTAGGGTCGATGGTGATCCGATTGCTGAAATCCAATCAAAGGCGATCGATAGATGCGAGGCCCTCTGTAGAGCCGATGGTGATCCGATTGCCAAAATCCAGTCAAAGGCAATCAGAAGATATAAAGTCTTCTATCGAGCCGATGGTTATCCATCTCCCCAAGACGAGCCGGCAACCAAGTGTTGATCCGAGGCCCTCGAGCAAGCCAATGCCACAAACAGAACCCTTGGTGGTCAATCTACCCAAGACAACGTCCCAACCTCCAGTCACGCAGGGGGTAGCTGAAGAGGAGGCAAAACTCGCAAAGTATCTGGTTGTACAGGTGGATAGTCCCTCTCCTGAAGATGTAATCCATGTAGACAAAATTCCTTATTTCATTAATAAGAGGCTACCTTTAAACTACCTGAGTGTAATCTGATGTACGCTGTGGGGCACGGTCTGGACATTAACCTGCACACACAGGTAACAACCACCTATACCACAAAACGACTTACTCCCATTAGAGGTGCCTATTTCCTAGTCCCAGGCAGAAGAAAAGGGGATCACACGATCATCTTCGACCGAAAAGAAGGTCCTCAACCTTTCATGCCAGAAGAGTTCGATCTCGAACCCGACGCTGGAAGATTGCCGCGCTACCTGTATAGTCCCTAAGCCAAGTACTACATGCAAAAGCAGGGGTATAACATAGAGACTACCCCAGGTCTGAATTATGGCAACGGCCGGCGATCGCCTTTGCAGATGTCAGCCCCGGCTGGGTAACCTCGGAATTATTACAGCAAGTCCAGACACGGTCTCGGTTATGACACCAGTAACAACGCCGAGAGTTTCGATGAGGAATGCTAGTGGCATTCTCACTCATCCGAATCGCCTACATACAATTTCGATGATAGCATTGGGAATATATTCAGGCAGACATTGTCTGTCAACATGGCATCTGCTGACATTGAAGGAAAGACGAAGATCTACTTGAACATCTTGAATTGGAGCCATGGGTCCAACAACTGGATGCACAATGGGAGAAGCACTTTGAACAATGAGACCCTCCTACTGAAGACGAAGTCATGCAAGTTGACTTCGGCAACGAATCCTCTCCAAACCCAATCTTCGTCAGTAAAAGCCTGACGGATGGCGAGCAGGAGTCATTGTTGCAACCCATCAGAGAGTATATCAACGTTTTCGTTTGGAGCTATGAAGACATGTCAGGGCTAAACCCTGAGATTACACTTCATAAGCTCAATATTCATCCGAACGCAAAACTAGTCAAACAACAGCAACGGCGGTTCCGTCCATCATGAACTCCATCAAAGCGGAAGTAAACAAGCTTATAGCTAGCGGTTTCATCCGCGAGGAGCAGCACCCAGACTGGATAGCTAATATAGTAACAGTCATCAAGAAGAATAGAAAAATCAGAATCTGTATCGACTTCTGCAATCTGAATGCGGCATATCCTAAGGATGAAATCCCTCTTCCAATTACCGACATAATGATCGATAATACTTATGGCTTCGAGTGCATGTCCTTTATGGATGGCTTTTCAGGAAACAATCAAATCAAATGTCTCCTGACGATGAGAAGCATACGTCATTTCGAACATCGATCGACGTGTATTATTATACAGTCATGTCCTTCGGCCTAAAGAACGTCGTTGCTACATATCAACGATCTATGAGTGTCATCTTCAGAGATCACTTGCATAAGACGGTGGAGTGTTACGTTGATGACATCGTCGTTAAAAGCCGCTCCAAGGATGATTACTTACACGTTTTGAGGACATTGTTCGACCTTATGCGAGCACACGATCTGAAGATGAATCCCACCAAGTCCTTCCTAGGCGTGTCCAGCAAAAAATTCTTGGGCTTTGTCATTACTTCCGGGGCATTCACATGGACCTCGATAAGACAAAAGTAATCCTGGAGATGAGTCCACCGAGGAACCTCCGTGAACACCGATGCCTTCAGGGAAGAATAGCCTACATTAG
Source organism: Iris pallida (assembly GCA_029216955.1). Lineage (NCBI taxonomy): Eukaryota > Viridiplantae > Streptophyta > Magnoliopsida > Asparagales > Iridaceae > Iris > Iris pallida. The sequence goes on from JANAVB010034419.1 coordinate 1,824,590, forward strand.
GAGGTTCATATCTAACCTCTCAGGGCGATGACAACCCTTCACACAACCCATGAAGAAAGGCATCTCTTTTGTATGGAATGAAAAACATCAACGCGCCTTTGATGACATTAATGAATACCAGTCGAATTCGCCAGTTCTGGTAGCCCCGGTCGCCGAAAAGTCCTTCCTGCTCTACGTACGGGCAATGGAACACTCCTTCGGCACCTTGCTAGCACAGAACAATGACGCCGGGCATGAAAAAGCTATCTATTACCTCAGTCGAATGATGGTGGGGCCGGAGCATAGGTACACCGTCGTGGAGAAGGAATGCCTTGCCTTGGTGTTCGCCATTCAGAAAGCATAACACTATGTGACAGGGCAGACCGTCCATGTTGTCTCACGAGTTAACCCCCTTAGGATTATCATGACCAAGCAAGGCGTATTCAGTTCTCGTCCAGCCACCTGGGCGAAACTGTTATCCCCTACGACATAGTTTTCGTTCCACAGAAGGCTGTAAAAGGTCAAGCCTTGGCCGACTTCCTAGCAGCCCATCCAGGCTCAGAAACTACCAGAATCTATGAAGAAATCCCAAACGAAGTCGTTAACTCAAACATGACATCACATGATGCTGCTTGGCGAATGTTCTTCGACGGTGCTTCAAGGATAGGGCCCCAAGGTGATATCGTTGCTGGAGTCGGGATAGTATTAATTTCTTCCTCTGGATTGGTGGTCAATCGGGCATACTCTCTCATTGAACCCTGTTCAAACAATGTAGCTGAATATAATGCTCTGGTCATCGGGCTCCGACTCGTAAAAGAGCTGGGGGTCGAATACCTAGAAGCGTATGGCGACTCGCAGTTGATTGTTAATCAAATCTTAGGCTCATACGAGGTTCACAACGCGGACCTGATTCCTTACTATCAGACAGCAATTGCCATCATTGCAACCTTAGAAGGGTTCTTTATAGAGCATGTTCCTAGGCTCCAAAATATTAAAGCCGATGCCCTAGCAGGCCTCGGCACTTCTTTGGCGGTTCCAAACCATGCACATCATATAGTCGACGTGGTAGGCTATGAGCTGGTCTGTCCCAAAAATAACGTTCAACTAGGTACGAGCTACTCCGCCCAGATAACCAATGACGTACAAGACTGGAGACTCCTGTTCATCGACTTTACAGTCTACGGAATCCTACCTGAGAATGTGAAAGAAGCAACTTCAATCAGAAGGCGTTCTCTCAGATTCTTTTATGACACAGAAATAAAAATGTTATATCGACGATCCTACGATGGGCTACTATTAAGATGCCTGTCAAATATAGAAGCCAAAGAAGTCCTACGCGAGGCTCACGATGGCATTTGCGGGGCCCACCAACTTGGCCCGAAGTTGCAGGACCGTCTTCGTCGGATGGACTATTGCTGGCCTACGATGGTAGCAGACGCTGTCGATTATGCAAAGAAGTATAAGGCTTGTCAGATCCACGCAGACTTCATACATCTGCCATCTGAATTCTTGCACCCAACAATGGCCTCTTGGCCATTTGAAGCATGGGGAATGGACATCATTGGCCCAATCACCCCACCGTCGTCTAGGGGACACCGGTTTATACTTGCAATCACCGACTACTTCTCCAAGTAGACGGAAGCTGTTCCGCTGGTAGAGGTAAAGACATCAAACGTGATTAGTTTCATAAAACTTCATGTCATCTACCATTTTAAACTGCCCCGGAGGATCATTCATGACAATGGTCCGTAGTTCGCAAGCCATGCTTTATATCGATTCTGTGACAAGAATCGAATTCAGAATGTGGCTTCAACGGCATACAACCCATCGGCTAATAGTCTGGCTGAAGCTTTTAACAAGACCATAATCAAGCTTCTCAAAAAGTTCGTTTTTTCAAACAAGAGCGACTGGAATAAAAAGCTGGGTGTGTCACGACCCGCACCCTAGAGTAAGGGCACGAGACGTGGGTACGTCCAGCCTACGTCGCAGTGTCGGCGGTAGAACGCTGTCCTAGGTCTCATGCATCTAACAGTATAAGGCTAAGTAGTTTATACTCCCCGAATGGGGGTGACATAACAGAATGTAAACTCAATCACATCTAAGGTAGAGCATAATGGAGGATAGATAAAACATAAAATCCACAAAGAGATACATCAGATAGAAGTCTAAGTGTCTAAGATACACAACCCAGAAATATCTCAAATCTTAAATACAGTAATCCATAAATACAACTCAAGACAACTGAAAATAAGCTATGAGCAAAACCCTAGCTATCTATACAACCTCTTCTGTGTCTCCTCTAGGCTAGCAGGCAACCTCCAGGCTATCTGTAAAATTTATCAACAGGTCCAGTCAGGACAGGAGCGAGCACAATACATCTCAACAGTTCATAGCAGGTTAGAAAATATAATCATGCAGTAAAGTAAGATACAGGTATTGAAGGAAATACAGTATATAAACAGAGAGAGAGAACTGTAATAGAAATATCTACTATACAATAGAGAACTAATAGTGGCTAGTGAGTCAGAGTACAATATAGACATATAAATGTCATAGGAGATTCTGATGCTACACTACGAAAAGATTCTGATGCTACACTACTTGGATAATTTTCACATGTCCACTTCTACTCCTCCGTACCCCCAATCAATACACAAGGATCCAGCCAGGTTATGTTATGATTCCATGCAATGGTCCACAAGGGGTGATACATGGATGCCCATAAATGGGTGATTATAGGAATGCCCATAAATGGAAGATTCAAGGAGACTCTGTGATCATGAGAGTACATGTCACAAGTGATCAATAAACCAAGAAGCATAGTGATACACAATGTAAGTGAAACGCACAGAACATGTAATATCCGATGCTCCTGAAGGATAACATCTCAAGAAGGGATCCATATAGTACCAATCCGTGTGATCAACGTGACAGTATCAAGTAAAGTAATTTAAAGCAGGAAAATAATACTAAACAGGATATGAAATGATCAGAGAATGTATTCGCCTGGTATTCTGAATGTCCGAAGAGAATATACTGTCCGAGGAGTGGTGTCTGTCTCCTATAGAATAGTACAAGTCACAACAAGTCTAAAATAAGGAAATAGACTGCTACAATGTATCTACATGAAGTTTGGGGTCAATTTAGGCTAAAGTCAATCTTTGGTCAACTCTAGTCAACTAGACTAGTCAAACTAGGTCAACTAGGTCAAACCTAAACCAAACAAGTCTATACTAGTCTAACTAGTCTATTCTAGGCCTAATAAAGACTAAACAAGTCTAACTAAACTCTCACTAGGCAAACAGACACACCATAGGCTAAGAGCCCTAGGCTATAGGCTATATCATGCCTAAGTCAAACCACAAACACATATACACATAACAATATATATATCTAATATATTGTAGTACACTCATAACATATAGGCTACCTATATGTACATCCCACATATATATATGCATCACTATTCACATATTCATATACATAGATATATATAGGAAAGCTATATATATAGGCACATACATATATATATATAGAGAGAGAAAGAGAGGTAAAAGAGTAAGTGAGTATGTGTGTGTTTGGCATGTGTGTGAAAGGATATGTGTTAATGTTCTAAAATTTAGTGATAGGTTAGTGTATGTGACATGGCATACATGATGTCAAAGGGTGTATGAATGCATGTGTGTAAAAGGTTATAGGTTAACTCAGTTTATAGAAAATACATACATACATACTTACCTTGTATACATGCATACCTACATATCATGTATATTACATTTACATGATACATACATGTATACTTGTATTATATTATACTTACATTCATGCATATTAGATACTTGTATTTATATTAACATATTGCAAACATTCATTTATTCATGCATCTATGCATTACCTACATGTTTTATACATAAGCATACATTGTATATTCATATTATTTCATACATTAACATAGAGACATACAAACATTCACACATCATATATTTTATACCTTGTATTATCTTACATATCATGTTATATATTATCATTCATTCCTTTCATATATTACATTCTATATTACCTATATACATGTATTTCCTCCATTCATTCATGCTTGCATCATATACTCTACATTACCATACATGTTATCATTATATATTGCATTACAATATTTATACATTATGCATTCATATCTATCATTACATATATATCTTGTATTCATATCTAGCATTCATTATATACTTTCATGCATACATTGTATATCATTCTTTCATTTATGAATTGCTTATATGCATTATATTAATTACATTCCTACAAGCTTGCATTCAACCATATATATACATTAATTTAAAGAGAATATATATCATATATATATCATTTTATTCATCTAACATATCATGCATTACATACTCTATATTCATTTAATATCCATACTACATAGGCTCATAGGTTACACAAAATGCATATATCGTATAGTCACTCTTCTACTTAAAATCAATACTGTACCAACTAGGCATTTACTAAATTCTAGAATTAAATTATGTCGTAGCCCTTTGTGTTAGCTTTTCGAAACTTTAAACGGATCGCATTTTCGTGTCCGAAAGCTCCCGGAATCGCAAAAATACCGAAACACGTTAGTCTTTCGTACAGCTGATACTCAAATAATTCTACAAAAAGTTACAGAAAGAATTTGGCTTATTAAAATATATAGTTGGAAAACTAACTTCGATACGGTTCTTTTAAAAAAACGGAAGATAAATCGGAGTTCTAAGCTAAAAGTTATGACATTTTTAATTTGCTTTGGTTAATAAAAACGTGGATGAAAATTATGACGGATTTGACAAAAGAAAACATATAGGCCATGATACTTGGATACAAACATAGGTATCCAAATGAAACTCATTCTAACCATCCTAACTAAGATCAATCCACTCTCTAACCATTATAAAACTAAATTTAAATATCTATTTAAACTATTATCATACATACATACACATGGGGTGTCCTAATTTGGGATCTATCAAGTAGGACACAAGACACATATCTAAAATCCTCAAAAGAGCTCCAAATGGCCTCAAATTTGAATCTAAATTGGACACATGCATGAGGATGGATCCTACGGATTCAAAACTAATTTATATGCAAAGAAAATCGATTTAGAGGATGGTCTTTACCTATTAGGAATGGAATCCCAATGAAATCCTTTAGGACACGGCTCCGATACGAAGATCCCTCAAAGTGGACACTCCTCCTTGCACTCCTCTTCCAATCCTTGGTAGCACCCTTCCCTTGGAGAATGGAAATGATTGAGGGAATGTTTGGTGAAGGAATGATTTGATTTGAAGATCAAATCAATGGGAAGGCTCTCTAAAATTGGGAAAGAACAAAAGGAAAATAAAAGAGGCAAGATTGTAATGAATGAAATGAATCATTCTCTCCTAAAGGTGGCTGCCATAAAGAGTCCATTAGGGCTAATGGAAAATGTCCCAATTGCCCCTCTCTAGTATCATATGGTTAAGTCTAGACTCGGTTCAAGTTTGGGGTCAAAATGATCTAGTTTTGAGTCTCTAACTTAACCATTCTAACATGATAAAAATTAGTTTAATTAACTAACTTAATGTTGGGTCTTGTGAGCCATGCTTTACTTAATATTGGGTAGAGTTCAAGCTACCCGGGTCACAATACAAGTCAGAACGAGACGAAACTCAAACCCGACTAAACAAATCCAATAGAAATAATATTAAAAATATAAAATTTTCCCAAAATATTAAAATATGAAAAATGACCAAAATCATAATACATCAATTTAAATATTATTAAAATAATCTAAAATTTACCAATTAATCAAAATCCTAAATAATTCAAAAGTCACAAAATGACCAAAATACCCTTAGCCTAAAAAGTTGTAAATAGTCATTCTAATCACATGGTTAGGTCCCCATGGTTAGTCTTTAAGCTTAGCAAAACTAGGGATTAACTAGTTAACCATCAAAATTACAATTCAACATTTTAAATAATTTTAAATTGATTAAAAATTACCAAAAATTACAACATGAGTTAAATCTTATTATCGATTAATCAAAATTATAAAAGTTTAAAATTACCCTCATTTTAGAAAAGTGGGTGTTACAAGTCTACCCTCCTTAGAAGAATTTCATCCTCGAAATTAAGATGGTCGTACTTTTTCTAGAGTCTCGTCCCTAACAATCATGGTCTCAGAACTTACCTAAATCATACGATTAAAAAGGATAGCATACAGGGTCATGGCATATGGTGGTAGTGAAAGTCTCATCTAGGTATACTAGTCATGCTAACCAAAAGGGTCATAGGGTATCAAACATACAAGCAATCGGGGGTGTTAAACTGGAAAAGATACAAAATAACAAATCATCAAAACTGTAAGGCAGTCTACCATCCTATATAAAACTGGTACTTATCAGAAAATAAAATAAGATAACTACCAATTATCTATAAAGGGGTACTATTCAAAGAAAAATCAAAATCAAAAGTTAAAGAATGAAAGTCAATTGCATTGAAATCCAATCACAATATATATATATAGATAGAGAGCGTTAGAGAGAGAAAAGCTAGCATTATATAAAGGTTATGTGGTTAGTGTGTGTATGGGTGTATGTGGACATGTTCATAGGGTTAGATAGTAGACGTGTGTGTGTGTGTGTGTGTGAAATATACATGAAAGTGTATAGGAGGATTTGGATTTCAAAACAATAGCTATCAAGTTACACTACTTATGGCATATTGGTTAAACAATCTACAATGCACAACCTATTTACTCATAACATGCATGGCTAACCATATATATACATATATCTATATGTATAGAGAGGTAGAGATTTAGTTATGTATCTATATACATTATAACATGTATGCATAAACTCTATATATATCTATATATATATATATGAACATAACATAGAGAGGAAGGGTTAGGTTGACATGGCAGTGTATACTAAGTTAGGGTGTGTATGTCCTTGTACAGGGTTATAGCTTTAGTATTGAAAAGTTAAACCCAGTTTTAGTTCAGCATTTACATACAAAATCTGAAAATAAGCTAACATTTAAACCAGTGTAATATTAACATAATGCAGTTTCAGATTTTAGGGATTTGAAACATCACAACCAACTCAATGCTCCCAACACATCCTAACATGATAGAGATAAAACCCTAACATACTATCCATACATTTTGCTATGCATACAGTTCAATACTACATATTAAATCTGAATTTGAACTAAACATTTGAAATCAATGTAAAAATGTTAACATGTATTCAGTTTTAGGATTTTGAAAAAATTCGAACATCAAACCAACCCAATGTTTATCATAACCTAACATGTAAAAATATGAAACCTAACATTATATCCCTACATAAAACAATGTATATACCTCAAAATATTACATTTAAAAACAACAATTTGAACTAACATTTAAAATTCAGTATTAAGGGTTAATATACATACAGTCTCAGATTTGACAAGTTTAAACACAAAACTCAACCAATTTCTTTAAGAATTGAAACCTTGTGTATAAGATACATGTGCAGTGATGTAAACAAACTAATAACATGAAATTTATATTTAAATTACGAATTTAAACTGGAAAAGCAGAGAACCAGTCTCTGATACTGTATTGTATCAGAATATTGGGGTTTTGAGAATTTAAACATCAACAACATATTAATATGCATTTAGATGGGTTGGTAATCAAAGTGCATCATGCATACGTGTCAGACAAAGTGTCTGTGTCCACTATATATATTCTTATGTCCCAATATAAAAATCAAATTTTATATCAAGACCAACATTTAGATTCCTACCAAGATTGCAAAGCAGGTGATTGATGTAATCAAGACAGTTTTATTATTATTATTATTATTATTTAATACAAGAAAAATAGCAAGAAGGAAATAACGATAAAATCTGTTCTGCTTATCTGTTTAAAAGAAGGAACCATTTTGAAACCAGAGCTATAATATCAAATCCAAGATAAGGTCTAACAAAATCATCGATTCATTATTTTAAGAAGAGATTCATAGTAAGAAGTTACACAAAGGTTTATAATATAGCTAAAGCTACTCCTACTCCTAAGTTAAATAATGAGAAACAAAACAAACAAAACAATTTTTTTTGAAAGACTGAACAAAAGTAGAGAAAACTTGTTCAAGAGCATTTAAGGTACAATCTGATAATCATATGCGTCTATCCAAAATCATGGTGCTCCAAATCCTCGTCATACTAGTAAGCAAGGCTACGATAATCACAGAGTCCTTGACTAAGGTACATACCTTTAGGTTCATGGTATTTAAAATTTCCGCATTGTCGCATGCGACGGCAAAAATCTTAAATTTCCACACCCGAGAAATAGGTCCAAAATCTGACTATATGTCCTCACTATGCTAGCTAACATGACTATCGAAGATTCTAGATCCCATAACTGAGGTGACCTAGCCCATATAATTTTTTTTTCTCAGAAGAAAAAAGCAAACATAACACAGGAACAACAGAACAAATTGATCAGTCAACAAGGAACAGATTGAATCGAATTTCAAGATAGTTATAAGAGACAATTGCGGGAATGGAATAGAGAAGAACGGAACTTGCAGTAAGATCTCTAATGGTCTGTGCATCCTCGACTGTCCTGACGATAGCTCGTCCTGCTGGTTTCCTCTGGTCTGCTGATGATGCTGCATGAACCGCTGCTGCTAAGAAAAATTAAAAATGACAGAAGAAAGTCTCTGTACAGACAGAGGTGCACCTATAATATAGCAGAAATACCAACCTGAGTCGGCACAACAGGAGCTTCGGTCTCGAGGCCCTGATGAACAGGACGAGAAGTGGCCAGCCTCTCGATAGTATTCTCCGGACTGGAGCAATGAGATCATGTCTCCATAACCATCATAAAGACGGATCAAAACAAGAAGCAATTACTGGGAATGAAGCAAAAATTCAAAGAAGGACAGTTTATATTCAAGGAAAGACAATAAACAGCAAATTTAGATAAAATAAATCTGATTAAGAGTTTTCCTAGTGTGATTAAGTACCCTCAAAAATATCCTAATCCTACTGCAGGCTGTAGTGATACTCTAGTTCGAATACCACTACATAAACTCGACCTGCATGGGCCACCACTAAAACGTGTCACGACCCGCACCCTAGAGTAAGGGCACGAGACGTGGGTACGTCCAGCCTACGCCGTAGTGTCGACGGTAGAACGCTGTCCTAGGTCTCATGCATCTAACAGTATAAGGCTAAGCAGTTTATACTCCCCGAATGGGGATGAAATAACAGAATGTAAACTCAATCATATCTAAGGTAGAGCATAATGGAGGATAGATAAAACATGAAATCCACAAAGAGATACATCAGATAAAAGTCTAAGTGTCTAAGATACACAACCCAGAAACATCTCAAATCTCAAATACAGTAATCCATAAATACAACTCAAGACAACTAAAAATAAGCTATGAGCAAAACCCTAGCTATCTATACAACCTCTACTGTGTCTCCTCTAGGCTAGCAGGCAACCTCCAGGCTATCTGTAAAATTTATCAACAGGTCCAGTCAGGACAGGAGCGAGCACAATACATCTCAACAGTTCATAGCAGGTTAGAAAATATAATCATGCAGTAAAGTAAGATACATGTCCTGAAGGAAATACAGTATGTAAACAGAAAGAGAGAATTGTAATAGAAATATCTACTATACAATAGAGAACTAACAGTGGCTAGTGAGTCAGAGTACAATATAGACATGTAAATGGCATAGGAGATTCTGATGCTACACTACGGAAAGATTCTGATGCTACAATACTTGGATAATATTCACATGTTCACTTCTACTCCCCCGTACCCCCAATCAATACACAAGGATCCAGCCAGGTTATGTTATGATTCCATGCAATGGCCCACAAGGGGTGATACATGGATGCCCATAAATAGGTGATTCTAGGAATGCCCATAAATGGGAGATTCAAGGAGACTCTGTGATTATGAGAGTACATGTCACAAGTGATCAATGAATCAAGACGCATAGTGATACACAATGTAAGTGAAACGCACAGAACATGTAATATCCGATGCTCCTGAAGGATAATATCTCAAGAAGGGATCCATATAGTACCAATCCGTGTGACCAACGTGACAATATCAAGTAAAGTAATTTAAAGCAGGAAAATAATTCTAACCAGGATATGAAATGATCAGAGAATGTACTCGCCTGGTATCCTGAATGTCCGAAGAGAATATACTGTCCGAGGAGTGGTGTCTGTCTCCTATAGAACAGTACAAGTTACAACAAGTCTAAAATAAGGAAATAGACTGCTACAATGCATCTACATAAAGTTTGGGGTCAATCTAAGCTAAAGTCAACCTTTGGTCAACTCTAGTCAACTAGACTAGTCAAACTAGGTCAACTAGGTCAAACCTAAACCAAACAAGTCTATACTAGTCTAACTAGTCTATTCTAGGCCTAATCAAGACTAAACAAGTCTAACTAAACTCTCACTAGGCAAACAGACACACCATAGGCTAAGAGCCCTAGGCTATAGGCTATATCATGCCTAAGCCAAACCACAAACACATATACACATAACAATATATATATCTAATATATTGTAGTACACTCATAACATATAGGCTACCTATATGTACATTCCACATATATATATGCATCACTATTCACATATTCATATACATAGATATATATAGGAAAGCTATATATATAGGCACATACATATATATATAGAGAGAGAAAGAGAGGTAAAAGAGTAAGTGAGTATGTGTGTGTTTGGCATGTGTGTGAAAGGATATGTGTTAATGTTCTAAAATTTAGTGATAGGTAGGTGTATGTGACATGGGATACATGATGTCAAAGGGTGTATGAATGCATGTGTGTAAAAGGTTATAGGTTAACTCAGTTTATAGAAAATACATACATACATACTTACCTTGTATACATGTATACCTACATATCATGTATATTACATTTATATTATACACACATGTATACTTGTATTATATTATACTTACATTCATGCATATTAGATACTTGTATTTATATTAACATATTGCAAACATTCATTTCATTCATGCATCTATGCATTACCTATATGTTTTATACATATGCATACATTGTATATTCATATCATTTCATACATTAACATAGAGACATACAAACATGCACACATCATATATTTCATACCTTGTATTACCTTACATATCATGTTATATATTATCATTCATTCCTTTCATATATTACATTCTATATTACCTATATACATGTATTTCCTCCATTCATTCATGCTTGCATCATATACTCTACATTACCATACATGTTATCATTATATATTGCATTACAATATTTATACATTATGCATTCATATCTATCATTACATATATATCTTGCATTCATATCTAGCATTCATTATATACTTTAATGCATACATTGTATATCATTCTTTCATTCATACATTGCTTATATGCATTATATTAATTATATTCCTACATGCTTGCATTCAACCATATATATACATTAATGTAAAGAGAATATATACCATATATATATCATTTCATTCATCTAACATATCATGCATTACATACTCTATATTCATTTAATATCCATACTACATAGGCTCATAGGTTACACAAAATGCATATATCGTATAGTCACTCTTCTACTTAAAATCAATACTGTACCAATTGGGTATTCACTAAATTCTAGGATTAAAGTATGTCGTAGCCCTTTGTGTTAGCTTTTCGAAACTTTAAACAGATCGCATTTTCGTATCCGGAAGCTCCCGGAATCGCGAAAATACCGAAACACGTTCGTCTTTCGTACAACTGACACTCAAATAATTCTACAGAAAGTTACAGAAAGAATTTGGCTTATTAAAATATATAGTTGGAAAGCTAACTTCGATACGGTTCTTTAAAAAAAACGAAAGATAAATCGGAGTTCTAAGCTAAAAATTATGATATTTTTAAGTTGCTTTGGTTAATAAAAATGTGGATGAAAATTATGACGGATTTGACAAAAGAACACATATAGGCCAAGATACTTGGATACAAACATAGGTATCCAAATGAAACTCATTCTAACCATCATAACTAAGATCAATCCACTCTCTAACCATTATAAAACTGAATTTAAATATCTATTTAAACTATTATCATACATACATACACATGGGGTGTCCTAATTTGGGATCTATCAAGTAGGACACAAGACACATATCTAAAATCCTCAAGAGAGCTCCAAATGGCCTCAAATTTGAATCTAAATGGGACACATGCATGAGGATGGATCCTACGGATTCAAAACTAATTTATATGCAAAGAAAATCGATTTAGAGGATGGGTTTTACCTATTGGGAATAGAATCCCAATAAAATCCTTTAGGACACGGCTCCGATACGAAGATCCCTCAAAGTGGACACTCCTCCTTGCACTCCTCTTCCAATCCTTGGTAGCACCCTTCCCTTGGAGAATAGGAATGATTGAGGGAAGGTTTGGTGAAGGAATGATTTGATTTGGAGATCAAATCAATGGGAAGGCTCTCTAAAATTGGAGAAGAACAAAAGAAAAATAAAAGAGGCAAGATTGTAATGAATGAAATAAATCATTCTCTCCTAAAGGTGGCTGCCATAAAGAGTCCATTAGGGCTAATGGAAAATGTCTCAATTGTCCCTCTCTAGTCTCATATAGTTAAGTCTAGACTAGGTTCAAGTTTGGGGTCAAAATGATCTAGTTTTGAGTCTCTAACTTAACCATTCTAACATGATAAAAATTAGTTTAATTAACTAACTTAATGTTGGGTCTTGTGAGCCATGCTTAACTTAATATTGGGTCCCATCTAGAGTTCAAGCTACCCGGGTCACAATACAAGTCGGAACGAGACGAAACTCAAACCCGACTAAACAAATCCAATAGAAACAATATTAAAAATATAAAATTTTCCCAAAATATTAAAATATGAAAAATGACCAAAATCATAATACGTCAATTTAAATATTATTAAAATAATCTAAAATTTACCAATTAATCAAAACCTTAAATAATTCAAAAGTCACAAAATGACCAAAATACCCTTAGCCTAAAAAGTTGTAAATAGTCATTCTAATCACATGGCTAGGTCCCCATGGTTAGTCTCTAAGCTTAGCAAAACTAGGGATTAACTAGTTAACATCAAAATCACAATTCAACATTTTAAATAGTTTTAAATTGATTAAAAATTTACCAAAAATTACAACATGAGTTAAATCTTTTTATCGATTAATCAAAATTATAAAAGTTTAAAATTATCTTCATTTTAGAAAAGTGGGTGTTACAGGGTGAATGCTTATGGGCGTACCGTACTACGATTCGGATGTCTACAGGAAATATACCGTTCTCTCTAGTTTATGGGAGCGACGTAGTTTTCCCATTGGAGACCTAGATCCCCTCACTTCGCGTGGCCCTTACTTACCGGTTAATGTCGGACGATAACTACCGCCGATGACTAAAAGAATTGGAAGCCTTAGAGGAGAAGCATTTGCAAGCTCAACAAAGCATCGAGCTCTATCAAGCACGCAGCTCTCGGGCCTTCAATAAGAAAGTCAAGCAGAGGACATTTCAAGTAGGCAATATCGTCTTGGCCGTTCGCAGACCGATGGTCATGACTCACAAAATCGCCGATAAATTCCAGCCCAAATGGGAGGGTCCATTCATCATCGAGACCGTATTCTCCAACGGCGTATACTGGCTCGTGAAACAGAATGGAGACATGCTCATGATGCCCATAAACGGCAAGTTCTTGAAGAAATACTATGTCTAAGGACATGCTGGTACTTCCTCAAACAACCAAATCTCCCAGACTGTCGAGTTATGTAAACCAAGTACCTCTGAATTTACACTCTATTAGCTCCGAGTGGATTCATATTTCATCCCCCTAGGTGACAAGTCATGTATACTAAATACCTCTGAACTTCCACCCTGATGCTTCACCCCGCCAAAGTTCACCAGGCTTATTGTCATCTCTGAACAAATTTCTTGGTCCTGATTATCGTGTGTCACATTCATATTACCTATGATACTGATAGTCTCTTGACTTAACACCTGAATCCGACCCGGGATAAAATTACGATGTTAAGGCCACAGAACCTATCACGTCCATATTACCTCTGTTGGATTTTGTCTCAAAATCTATTACTCGTACCACCAGTACGCAAAAGGGTAATAGGTCCACTAAAAATTATTCCTGATTATCGTGTGTCACGTCCATATTACCTCTGATACCGATAGTCTCTTGACTTAACACTTGAACCCGACCCGGGATAAAATCACGGTATTAAGGCCACAGAACCTATCACGTCCATATTACCTCTGTTGGGTTTTGTCTCAAAATCTATTACTCGCACCACCAGTGCACAGAAGAGTAATAGGTCCACCAAAAATTATTTCTGATTATCGTGTGTCACGTCCATATTACCTCCGATACCGATAGTCTCTTGACTTAGCATCTGAACCCGACCCGAGATAAAATCACGGTGTTAAGGCCACAGAACCTATCACGTCCATATTACCTCTGTTAGGTTTTGTCTCAAAATCTATTACTCGTACCACCAGTGCGCAGAAGAGTAATAGGTCCACCAAAAATTATTCATGATTATCGTATGTCACGTCCATATTACCTCTGATATAGATAATCTCCTAACTTAACACATGTACCCAACCCGGGATAAAATCATGGTGTTAAGGCCACAGAACCTATCACGTCCATATTACCTCTGTTAGGTTTTGTTTCAAATCTGTTACCCGTACCACCAGTGCATAAAAGGGTAGTAGGTCTACAAAAATTATTCTAATCTATTACACGTACTACCAGTACGCAAAAGGGTAGTAGGTCCACAAAAATTATTCTAATATATTACCCACACTACCACTGTGCAAAAGGGTAATAGGTCCATAAAAATTATTCAAATCTATTATCCGTACCATCAGTGCGCAAAAGGGTAATAGGTCCACAGAAGTTATCTAAATCTATTACTCGCACTACCGGTGCACAAAAGGGTAATAGGTCCACAAAATATTATTCAAATATATTGCTCGTATCTCCAGATGCACAAAAAGGGCAATAGGTCCATAAAACGTCCCCAATGGGATGTCCTTTATCAATCATAAATGTTGTATTAGGCCCTCTAGTACAAGCACCACAGATACCACAAACAAAAAGAAAAAAGAGAAATCTACTATTCATCAACAACACATAGTTTGGTCAGTTTGGCAGCACCATGCCTTCGTCAAAAAGCAGTTTTGTAGCCCTCGAAAGGAGTCATGTTTTACTACTGAGAAGCAAACAAGGCTGTTGAACCTTCAAGAAGCCACACGGAGGAGGGCAAATATAGCATGCTAAAAGCATCTACAAATGCAACTTTTCCTCCTCCGTATTTCGGACGTCCTAGGCCTGTTCCTCTAAAAGGTCATACCTTCAAAATGATGTCCCCACTGTTGCTTTTACATACTTGGAGAGCCGTAAAAAAAGAACTTTCACGACGACGTCCAACCACCATCCGACTCTCCGATGTATAAAGGTTCTTCCTACCATCTGAGAAAAACCCTTCCGAAGCATGGAGAGTTCTGAGCTGTCTGATGTGTGTGTCAAATGTTGCATCTTTACCATATCCAAAATCGTCGATACCGGTCCTGGAGAAATTTACTAGCCAGATCCCTATGAAATATAAAAGGAGAAGAGTAACAGTCAGAAGAAAAAAAAAGCGAATGGGTTTCTATCTTAGTTCATGCGGCCCAGCCACAATAGAACACACGTGGCCCAGATCAGGGGAGAGCTCATGCGGCTCAATCGGGTGAAATCTATGCGGCCCAGATATAGACAGGGTACAAGTCGTATGTGCTCTGATACTTATGCGGCTCGGCCCATGCTATCCAGTCACACAGAGCACATGCGGCACAGGCCCCATGAAGGCCAACTGTGCGCTAAAGTCATTGAAGCCATGACACAGCAGCAAAATATGGTCAGACCCGTGCATAAAGCATATGACATGGCCATCTGAGTTCAAAGCACTCGTTCTCCCACTATCCTTACCGTGGATAGGAGGTTGTACGTCAAGATGAGCAGAGAATGAGTCCGCAACGTATCGACTGTCATGACCCGCACCCGCTATAAGGGCACGTGTACGTGACAACGCCCAGCCCTCACCGAAAAAATGGCATAGAACACTGTAGGTTTTCTACTCTAACAACAGTTTATATATATATATCAAAACCTATCGAGAATATGGTCAACTCCGAACGGAGGACAAGCAATAAATATATATGAGTGCTCAATCACAACTCTAAGATGATAAAGTAAAGACTGAAAGATAAAGACAACAAGACGATAAAATATAACCTGTCAAGTCCAAACACAAATAATATACAAGTCCAGTCTCTAATACAATCCAAATGTAATACAGTCTCAAAAGTAACTGGAGACAAGGTCCAGTACAAAAGACCTACTCTAACTAAGCAATAGGTAAAGTCTCGTCAGGCGGAGCTAATCCCTGCGGGACCAAGTCTAAGCCCACTACATCATCCGGACCGTAGTAGGTACTGCAATCACCCTTATCAGCATCTGTAAAATTTTGTCAACATATCCAGTTAAGATGGAACGAGTACATATATCTCATAACAGATCTCAAGATAGAATAAAAGCTATAAGACTGTAAATAGAGCATATATAATGAAATTATGGAGTGTACATAAATGTATCATGGCATGGTAAGCTGTAGAGCTAGAGCTAGAACAAGAAAGTAGAACGGAATCATGGTATGTACACAAATCAAGGTAAGCCATATGTCCAATGTGTGTGAGTAGTAGTTTCAACTTGTGATCGGCTTAGGTACCTGTCAAGAACTGGCCTGGCAAGTCATATGTGCGGTATATGACTCACATTGTTCGGGAATGCAGGATGGATCTGATCATAGGCATACGCTACTGCTCTCCCTACCCAACTGGTAGAATGGATCCAAACAGGACACGTCACTGCACGAGATTCTAATGAGAAGGTAGCGAACCTTCTCTAGAATCAGTGACCATATATTGAGCAAGAGCTACAAGGGAGCTTGCACAATACATCCCAACCTAAGAAGGAGAAACATCTCTCGTCGGGATCCAGGAATACCAATCCGTGAGAACCATGTGTCAGGAATAAGCATATCAAAACTAAGTACATATCATAACAGTTATCATAAATTGGGAATAAGTTATCAGAGAATGTACTCGCTTGTAAGATGATAAAATATGTCAACCGGATCTACTGCAGTGCCTCGAGGACCTATAGAGAACAAGATGTATCAATACTATGTTTAGGAAGTAAAGTTAAATCAAATTAAACCCTATTAAGTCATTCTAGGTCAAGACAAACCTAGTTAGGGTAACCCTGGTCCTAGGAGGACATTGGAAGTCAATCCGAATCAAACTAGGTCGAAAGTTGACTTACAGTTGACTTTTGGTCAACGGGTCAACTCTGGTCAACTCTAGGTCAACCCTAGGTCACTGGTGACTAATAGTTGACTTTTGGTCAACTGTTCAAGTTTAATGGAATTTGGGACTAAATTGGGTAAAGTGTTGACCCATAGTTGACTTTTGGTCTAAAAAGTCAACTGTGGTCAACCGAGGTCAAGACTAGGTCTAGGCGGCTATTTCTAAACATTACCAACCCTTACAATCCATATCCAAGTCTATATTGGACTTCGAAACCCGAATCTTGGCCGCAGGCCAATATCCTATTTTACCCTTTAAAAAGGTAAAATTCTAACTTAGGCAATTTCCAAGTTAGCCTACCTACGCTTGGTATTTCGACCCGAGCTCCCTAGGGTAGTATGATACTAGCCTATACGTTCATTACCTACCAAAATATCTAGGTAGAGTGGACGTCTAGTCCATCTTACGGCCTATTGCCGATATCTTGAATATTTCAAGATACGCAATGGTACGGCGCGATACCGTCGCCCTACAACCCTGATTTCAACTCGGGAGCCTATCCGCAAAGTGTAATTCACGTATTCTAGGTCTCCCCCAAGTTTCATCGCGTTCCGACACTCGGAGCTCGATTTCACCCTTTAACTCAATCCCCTCTAAATTCTATTTCCTCTTCTAACTCTTCTTCTTCTAATCCTATTCTTCTAATTCTTTTCCTTCTAATTTCCTCTTCCTAACTTCTTCTAATTCCCTATTCTCTCATTCTAGTTCTTCTTCCTAACTTCTTCCTTACTTCTTTTTCCTTATCCTTTTCCTTCTCATTCCTTTCCTACTTCCTAATTCTAATTATTCTAATCTTCCTCTTCTCATTCTCTCTCTCTATATATATCTATCCATATATATATATATATATATTTCTATCCATATATATATATATATATATATATATAATATATATATATATATATATATATATATATATATATATATATATATATATATATATATATACATACTTCTCCATATATATACATATATATATATAGATATAGGGGGGTTTATATGGGGTTAAAGGAGCTAGGGGGGGGGGGGGGGGGGGGGGTTTGCTCAGGCTACTGCTGCCCTGCTGCTACTGCTTTGCTGCTAATGCTGCTGCTGCTCAGCTGCTATTGCAGCTGCTGCTGCTTGCACTGCTGCTGCTGCAGCTGGCACTGCTACTGCTGCTGCAGTTGCTTCTCTTCTTCTTCTTCATCTAATTCTCCTCCTTCTTCCTCTCTATATATTTTTTTTCTCCTCCTTCTTCCTATATATATATATATATATATATATTTTTTTTTTTTCTTTATATATATATATATATATATATATATATATATATATATATATATATATATATATATATATATATATATATATACACCTATCTATATATATACATCTAACCCTCTATATATATATCTAATCCTCTATCTATCCATCTATATATGTATATATATAGACACACAATCACACTCACATATATACATATAAATTCATACACACATATATGTAAATCCATATATATACACACAAACATATATCTATATATATATATATATATATATATATATATATATATATATATATATATATATATATATATATATATATATATACATACACACACACACATATAAATATAGATATACTTAGGCACATACACATCCTCACACACTCTCTCACACACACTCACACAAGCACACACACACTATCACCACTCTCTACACACACTCACACAAATACATATGTATAATACATACACATATATATATAGAGGAAGGATAGGCATCCCCGCACTTTTTGCATCCCCATGCATCCCCCCTACTCACACCGTTGGATGGTGCTTTAAGTCATCTAATCTTAACCATTGATTTACCAACGGTTAAGATTAGATGACTTAAAGCACATCCAACGGTTGCTAACAAGGGGATGCTTGGGGATGCAAAAAATGAGGGGATGCGGATCCCTCCTCATATATATATATATATATATATATATATATATATATATATATATATATATATATATATATATATATATATATATATATATATATATATACCACTCTAAATAGAAAATCCCTAATAAATCTCTAACCTAGATTTCTAGGGAAACCTATAAAATTTATGGACAAAGTGTGGAGAATCATCTCCTCCACACTTATTGTGAAAGAATTAAATGCAAAAGAGTAATAAATAGAGAATTAAATGCATACCTAAATGGAAAATCCTTGGAGAAAGAAAAGGCTTGGAAGAAAGAAAGAATTTTTGAGAGAGAGAGAGAGAGTTTACTTTGTGTAGAAGAAAAGGGGGGGGGTGCTCCTACTTGGCCGGCCATGTGGGGGTGGGGGGGTTATTGGATTTTGGGTGGAGACCCATTAGCCTCAAACCCATTAGACTTAGGTTGGGTTGATTCGGGTTTGGTTCGGTTCGTTTCGGTTTAATTCTAAATACTAATTAAGCCTCTAAAATGACTAATTAAGCCATGAAAATAGGGTTTATGATTTCTAGCCTAATTAGGATGGTATGTGGTCCAAGCCCAGCTAGTATGTGGGTCCCAATAGTGTCCAGGCTATCCGGGTCTCCAACTTAAGTCCAAATTGGATAAAATTCAAACCGACTCAAATAAATTCCTAAAAATCATATAAAATCAAATAAAATTTCTAAAAATCATAAAACTTGAAAAATGAAGAAAATACCCCTAATTCGAAAACTGGGGGTGACATCGACGAAGAGGCAAACCCCTTTTCTCCAGTAGCAGCGCCGGTCAACTTGGAGGCTTCGGGGACTATGGATGATCGGGAGCGGAAAAGAATGTTGGAAGAAAAGAAGACGAAAAGAGAAAGCAATAGGAGTTCTCTTGCTACCGTACGGCCTACATATTTATAGGCTACCAAGAAACGTAAACGGATAGGCGCCGCTTCGGCTATCATGCCCACTAAGAGATAATGATGACCCTCGGGATTCTATCTTTATAACCGTCACAGTAACCGAAAAGACAGCACCAAATCCAAAACCGAATCAGAGCATTAAATGCAGCAATGACAACTGGATAGCCTGGACGAAATCTCCTGCGGCTTGACGTTTTATGCATAACCCCATGCTTCTTATTCAAATTATTCCAAATTTGTAATTTGGAAACTTTGAAGGGGATCTTGTAGAAGCATGGAAAATATGAAGTTTATGCGGATCATCACTCCATGCGGCCAAGAAAAATCAAGCCGCAGAGGAAAGACTCTCAAAGATCCCCTGCGGCCAAGTAAAACTAAGCCGCAGATGGAGTGCTCCTGGAGACCCCATGCGGCAAAGAATACTCGAGCCGCATGGCTCTCGAAGACGCCATGTGGCTAAGTGGATTCAAGCCGCAGAGAGAAGGCTCTCGAAGATCCCATGCGGCCAAGTAAAACCAAGTCGCGGAAGCAAAGCTCTCGAGGATCCCATGCGGCTAAGTAGAACCAAGCCACAGAAGTAAGGCTCTCGAAGATCCCATGCAGCCAAGCGGAGCCGAGCCGCAGAAGAAAGGTTCCTAAGGCTACTATGCGGCCAAGACGGCTCAGGCTCTACTTTGTGGGAGGGGAGGGGGGACACATGACAATTTGACCAAGTCCCAACTACCCGGATTTACAGTAAAGAAATCTCAACAGCCCTACCAGCTGGCAGCCCAAGATCGAGTCTTTTGTGTGCTGTTACAGACACGTGGCCACGTGGCTCTCTATGAGGCCCAAATCTGCTTTAGGCAGGAATCACTATAAATAGCAGGGTATTACACCCATGCTAAAGGTTGGCAATCAAAGGATGGCAAATTAATTTCTTCAAGAACAAAGACTGTGTCTGCTAGTCCAAGGAGTAAGACAGAGTTGCTATACTTTTTCGAGCCTCCATTGTCGTCCCCCAGAATCAAAAATTAAACAATTATACTTAGATTGTTTCCTAAGATTTTTTTTCTAGGCTTTTTTTTGGTACAAGCGAGTTTGCAATCAAGTTCAATTCATCTGTAATTTTTTTTTTTGATATTTTAATAACAAACACCCGTGTCCCGTGCCGCCCGTGTGCCGTTCCGTGCATGCGCCCGTGCTTCGTTCTGTCGCCATTGCGCGACCTGAGTCTGAGGCCTCCCTTCGGTACTCCTTCTCCAACCTTCTGGTAAGCCCCGAACCTTCTGTTATTTTTTCCAGAATGTGAAACCCATTTCTGTTTCGACCGGAATTGACAGAATAAAGCTCTGTGAATTCCATGTTATGATTTAATAATCAGGTAATGTTAAATGGTTAGGTTATTTTTAGTAATATCAATGTCGTTATATATTGTTAGATTTATTAGTAAATTATTAGATTAAATAATTATCGTAGTATGGTTAATTAAACAATTTTAATAAACAATTATCGTAGGAGTCAAGTTATTCTAGATATGTTACCGTTCATTTTCACGTTATATTAATAAAGGATTAGAAGTTCTAATTATGTTACCCTGAATTTATTATATATGTTACGATTAGTTTACGTAGATAAATATCATTTTAGTTTCTAAAAGGATTATATTATCAAAAAAAGAAGTATTTTGTATAAATTATACTGAACTAAAGCATTAGTTCTATTTTTTTTAAAATAAAAACCTATCTATTATTCTTCTATTTTATTAAAATAGTAATTTTTACATTACTAAATAAATAGTTAATAATTTAAAAGAATATTTATTTAATAGTAGCTAATTATGTATATTATGCTGAAAAGTATTAAAAGAATATTTTGCTTAAATTATCTTCATAGTAAAAAATATCTGCTAAACCGTCACAATTTTATTATTAAATAAATTAATGATAATTTCATTTAAAGGAAATCACAAGTCATATTTTTTTATTACTAAAATCGTATTTTTCTTATATTACTCACTTAAAGTTCTCTAAAATATTTTATAATTAAATAATGTCTTTATTATAATTATCAGTGGTTTTAGAGTCTAGACATTATCGTATCAATAATTAGTTAATTAATTAGAATTGTAGCGACCGTAGATTGGCAACTAAGTTATATTTCATTAATGTAGGTTTTCTGTTCCGGGACTTAGTCTGAACATTTTTTGTCGTCACCTACAGCATCGAAAAAAACCAAGGCAAGTTCATATGTAATCAAATTTGTGTTTTAGTTAATAATTAAAGTAATTGCATCGTAGAATCATTGTATCGACACTTGATCCACGGGATTCTGTTCGGACCCAACTGATTGTCTGATTGACTGATTAACTCATTGACTCGGTATTGGAGAGTAGTGTTAACACATGTGGTCAAAGTCCCCTACTACCTCACTGTGGATAAACGAAGCACAACACACTTGGACGGAAACCGGACTGTGTTCACTAGAACACATACTGCCTCCATCCCTAGCCGGCCACAGGAGGTTACGCTCTCACACAATATTGCTAGATATAGATTGCATCATTTTATTTCCAGAGATCTATTGCATCATTGCTTCTTTATTATTATTAGAAAATAAATTATGTTATAAAATTGTTTCTTGTCTCTTTTTAATTATTCATTAAGATGCTGTTATAGATATGTTTGTTCTTGTTCTCCTCCTGACTGGAGACCAATATTTTAGGTGATTGCGACGACGAGAAGCTGGCTTTTAGTTCTTACTACGGACCCGACTTGGGTTCCGAGGAGTTAGCCGAATCCGGACAGGAGACCCAAGAGTTCTGTATTGCACCTTTTTATTTAGTTTCTTTCCTTATTAAAAGTTGTAATAAATGAACCAGTTGTAACTACTGAATGTTTTCTACTTTGTGCTTATTCCAACTAGACTCTAGTTTCATTTTAAATATTTAAATGAAGTTTTATTTCGTATTTAGAATATTTGTACTTGCGTTGTTATTGATTGATACTGCTTACTGCTGTCATTTTATAACGATGCAGGCTGAACATGATTCGACTGGATCAAGTATCTTGGAATCGGATCATGCCAGAAAAGTTCAGCAGGACATCAGTGCAAAAATTTATTTCTTATTGAAGAAAGTTGGAATAAAGAGGAGGAAGAAACTGAAGACCGGTCATAGAGGACATGGATGAAAGTTAGTAGAGAGCAATATTATTTGACTGGTTTCAGTAAGTAATAATGTTATTATGATCTGAATTTATTTCTAGTTGAATCCTTACTATTTTATTAATAAGTCCCTACATTTAAAAGCCAAGAAGCCATCCAATAAAAAATATTATGTTCATAGCTAAGGCTGGAAGCACATAGGGGCTGCAGTCTATCCTGATTTTTTTCTTTTTCTTTTGTATTTTTTTTCGTGAGTCAATCTACCCCTAGTCCGTTCTAGCCCACACTAAATACTAGATTATTACAATAATCTAGATTATTACTCTTTTTCCGTATATGTATTTGCCTCCGGGAGTGGAACTGGCAATGGCAAACATCCAAACATAGAAATTATAAATACTGTGTTTGATCTGACTTGGCAATTTTGTTAGACAGTGATTAGTTATTTTTGGATTGGTTGGCCTAATTTTCGTTGCGGTCAATTTTAGGCACATGCTATTGGAACACGGTATCGATGTTATTGGTCCCAACAGAGCTGGCAGATATCGCAACATAGGTATTAAAAATACAATACAAGTACCTTCTACATGTCGTAAGAACCGGACAAACAGTTGGACGGGACCCAACCGGTTTATGCAAAAAGTCGGTCGGATTCGACTAAAATCATGTATCTTGAAGAACTGTCCATTTTTTTTTTTCAAAATCGGGGTTCGACCAGTGAACAGGCCGAACCGGTTCACAATTGAACCGGCCAATTCTGATTTTCATTCTAAATTTTTTTTCAAAAAAGAGTATCATTTGAAATTTGGAGCAGATTTGATTTTGATAGATCTTATTGTTGTAAAATTAAACCAAACCAATATACTAAGAACCAAATCAAACCAAACCAAAAAATAAATTAAATCTATTTGAACTCCGGTTGAACCGGTTTCGACAGATAACAAAAAAATTTCGGTTCCATCATTGGTCGGGTTTTTAAAACATTGCTTCTACATTGTCTCAATGTCTAGACCTATCAAAATCGAGAACCTCTCTTGAAGTTGTCTTGGTTCCTCCTGCATGGCATTCCTTGTAACAAGAAGCCAAAGAACAGCCATATCAAAGACAAAGAAACCTTGCCATGCCATCGAATCAAACGAAGCGAGAGCGGCAGCTTCAATGAGAACAGTCCATCCAAAATGCTTCGAAGCCCCCTCCCCGTCCCCACTCTTTGCATAACACAAAACAAAAATTCTCCTCTTTCTTATAAGTCTACCTACAAACTGCCTCCTCCTCTCACTTTCTCCCCAAAGTGTCCAAAGGACAAATGGCTAATAACAATCATACGGACGGTTCGGGCGACGTGGCGATCGACATTGGCAAGGCACCAAGCTTCACCGGCGGGCTGGAGTTCGTCGGGCTCACGTACAACGTCACGAAGAAGCAGGAGGTGGAGGGGAAGTGGGTGTCCCGGGACGTCGACCTGCTGAACCGCATCACCGGGTATGCCCCGAAAGGGTGCGTGACCGCGGTGATGGGGCCGAGCGGGGCGGGCAAGTCGACGTTCCTCGACGGGCTCGGGGGCAGGATCGCAAGGGGGAGCCTGAAAGGGAAGGTGTCGCTCGACGGGGTGGAGATGAGCCCCAGCCTCATCAAGCGCACGTCCGCGTACATCATGCAGGAGGACAGGCTGTTCCCTATGCTCACCGTCTACGAGACTCTCATGTTCGCGGCGGACTTACGGCTCGGCTCGATGTCGCGCG
This sequence comes from Iris pallida, assembly GCA_029216955.1. Taxonomy (NCBI): domain Eukaryota; kingdom Viridiplantae; phylum Streptophyta; class Magnoliopsida; order Asparagales; family Iridaceae; genus Iris; species Iris pallida. Next base: position 1,849,837 of record JANAVB010034419.1, read on the forward strand.
TCGACAAGAAGCAGAGGGTGGAGAGGCTCATTGCGCAGCTTGGACTGGCAGTAAGTACCTCCTTAAGTGTGTTTGGTTCAAAATATTTTCATTTATGTTCTTTGGCTGCCAAAAAGTTTGGGTGATGTCATCTTTTATTAAGAGGCATCTGACATGGCAACTGACATGACAGTTGACATGTTATATTTTAATCCAAAAAATTAATTATTCAAATTTTTTTTATTGTTAATGTTTATGCTAATACCAATTTTAATTTAATATTAATATTAATATTAATTTTAATGTTAAATTTAATGTTAATGTTAATTAATGTCAATGTTAATATTACTATTACTATTAATATTTAAGTTAATTTGATATTAGTATTAGTATTAATATTAGTTTTAATGTTAATACTTATTTTAATTTAATGTTAATATTATTTTTAATGTTAATGTTAAAGTTGATATTAATGTTAATTTTAATATTAATGTTCATGTTAATTTGATATTAATATGAGTTTTAATATTAAATTTAATTTTAATATTAAATTTAATGTTTAATATTTAATTTTGTCATGTCAACTGTTTTTTTTTTTTTTTTTGAAGAGAAGACGCAGTCTTTATTTCTAATTCAGAGCAGTATGAACTGCAATATTACAATTTTTCTCCAACATCGGAATAATGAATTCTGGAGGCCTGGTTTGGAAAAATAGAATTGTCAAGATTATTGACAACAAATGAAGCTAATGAGTGAGCTACTTTGTTACACTGAATTCTGGAGGGTTTGAAAAAATAGAATTTTGTCATGTCAACTGTTATATCATCAGCCATGTCTTATATAACATAATGGAAGATCATATCACCCAAATTTTTTGGAAGCAAAATTGTATTTTTGAAATATTTTTATAGCGAGTGTCATTAATTAATTAACGTGTGATCTTATATATTGCTGTGAAGTCATCAAGGAACACTTACATCGGAGACGAAGGCACGAGGGGTGTGTCCGGCGGGGAGCGCCGGAGGGTGTCGATCGGAGTAGACATCATCCACGGCCCGGCCCTGCTCTTCCTCGACGAGCCGACCTCGGGCCTGGACTCGACCAGCGCCTACAGCGTCATCGAGCGCGTGCACCAGATTGCACGCTCGGGGAGCACGGTTGTGCTCACCATCCACCAGCCCTCCTACCGCATCCAGACGCTCCTCGACCACATGATCATTCTCGCCCGCGGCCAGCTCATGTTCATCGGCTCCCCGAAGGACGTCAGCGGGCATCTGGGGCGCATGGGGAGGAGAATACCCAAGGGCGAGAACTCCATCGAATACCTCTTAGACGTCATACAGGAGTACGACCAATCCGAGCTCGGTGTGACGGCCTTGGCCGATTTCTGCCTCACCGGGCTGAAGCCTCCGCGTGTCACCAACGAAGAGTACTCGCTTTCGACTGTCGCACCGACCACGCCGCGTCATCGTAAGTCATCGGTGGATGGAGGCAAGACGTCTAATGGGGTCGACGAGTTCAATCACAGCCTCAGGAGTCCGTGGAACTCCTCCAAGTCGCCGTGGAGCGGCAGCCAGAGCGGCGTCATGGACACCTTGCGGTTTACGCCTTCTCGGCATAAGAAGGACAAGAAGAGAGCACGGAATCCCCCCAGGTAGCTCTACTGCTTGAAATATTGAATACGAAAATGATATTTTGTCCGCACCACTGGGTGATCGAGCTGGTCCGCGTCCATGTGGCAGCCAGCCAATGTCCTCTGCTAGCATGAATCGATCCCGGACCAGAGGGCCAATGGCGGCACGCCATGTGGCTGCAGACCAGTATGGTTACCCCAAGGGCAGGGGGCAACGTACGTCCTATTGAATATGTACATCTCCCTCCAAATTGTACGTTACATAGTATTTCTAACTTGATACTAAATTTCGGTCATGGCGAAGCAGCACGTCTCCGGGCTACTACACCTACTCGAACGAGATCCTGTCGAGCACGCCGACCCCTCACAGCAGCGACTACACCGTGAACGAGGAGGACTACATGACCCCAAATGCCGGCACGGGCTCGAGCGACAGGCACCAATTCGGCCTCGGCCCGAAATTTGCCAACTCCTACCTGGCCGAGATATGGGTGCTCGTCCGCCGCAACTTCACGAACATCCGCCGCACCCCCGAGCTCTTCCTCTCGCGCCAGATAGTCCTGACGCTCATGGGCACCTTGATGGCCACCATGTTCACGAATCCGAAGGACGACCCTCAGGGCATCACCAACCGCCTCAGCTTCTACATCTTCACCGTCTCCGTCTTCTTCTTCTCTTCCAACGACGCCGTCCCGGCCTTCATCCAGGAGAGGTTCATATTCGTCCGGGAGACGTCGCATAACACGTTTCGGGCGTCGTCGTATGTTATCTCGGGCCTCATCACCTATCTCCCTTTCCTGCTCGTCCAGTCCAGCACCTACGCGGTGCTCGTCTGGTTCGCCCTCAAGCTCCACGGGAGCTTCCTCTACCTGGTGATCATGCTCTACATGTCCCTCCTGTCGACCAACTCATTCGTCATCTTCGTCAGCTCCATCGTCCCCAACTTCATACTCGGCTACGCGGCTGTCATCGCGTTCACCTCGCTCTTCTTCCTCTTCTGCGGGTACTTCCTCAACAGCGACAGCATTCCCACCGGCTGGCGGTGGATGAACACCATATCGACGATGAAGTACCCGTACGAGGGACTGCTGATGAACGAGTTTGTGCGGGACCGGACGTTTGCCGAGGACCCGTCCGGGAGGCCGGTGACCGGAGAAGACATTCTGAACCAGTTGGCGATCGGCGTCGGGGAGTCGGAGAAGTGGAAGATGGTGCTCTACCTGTTAGGCTGGGCGGTCTTCTATCGGCTGCTCTTCTATGTGGTCCTGCGATTTGCGTCGAAGAACCATAGGACATGAGGAAGGGTAGCTATCATATTCATGCATGCATGGGGTGATTCAAGCAAGGCTTATATATATTTTTCAAGGTTGCATGTTTCATTAGGTCACACATGTCATTTCGACAGACTTTAAATGTTTAAACACAAGTGATTGTTAAAAGACGTAGACATTATTTTGTTATTCTTGTATTCAAACTAATTCATACGCTGCCCAAATCCCATTGTAAACACCGATATCGTTTGAAGATCGTTAAGAAAATACAAAAATAAGAACCAAGTATCATTTGAATTGATTATTAAGTAATGCTATTCGGACCTCCAAATTGTCCCGCCAATATATTTTTTCTTATATGGCAGCTGATGTGACATGTTAAATAATATTATGTGTCATCTGATATGGTCGATGACATGACAAATTTTAACCCAAAAAGTTAATTATCCATTTTGTCCAAGCTAATTTAATGTTAAAATTAATATTAATTAATGTTAATATTAATACAAATTAATGTTAATGTTAATGTAAATATTAATATTATTATTAATGTTAACGTTAATATTAATTTTAATGTTAATGTTAGTACTAATTTTAATGTTAATGTTAATTTGAATTTAAATTTTAAATTTTGCCAGGTCACCTGTCACATCAACATGCCACATCAGCTGCCACGTAAGGAGGGACAGTTTGGAGGGACAAATAGCATTATTATTGTTTATTTGTCTTGAGGCTATTTGAATAGTAGAAGTGGGAAGAAGGTGAGAAAGTACATAAAAAGTGGAAAATTGTTTTGCATGGATGGTAATGCGACTTTTAATGTTTGAATATATAATATTTTGTACACAGAATTACACTATTAAAATACTACTTTTCAGCGACGCACAATCGACCAAGGCTGCGATCCGTCGCCTATTAGTGACATGCGTAGACTAGACGACCAATGGTAGATATCGTATTAGATATACGGACGTCACTAATCCTTCGAATATGCGTCACTAAGTTACGTGGTTAACCATGAAAATACTACAGAAACACAATGCGATGATCTAGTTACGCCTTTTCATTGCTTATATTTTACTTTGGTGATGGCCTATAGAGTCACAGAGCCGTCGTCTTATATTTTACTTTGGTGATGGCCTATGGTGTCACATAGCCGCCGTCCAGTTATGTGCCCTACTTTTATAAAATCAAAACACATGATCCCTTTTCTCACTCTCTCTCTACTCCCCCTCTGATCTCTATACCACTCGTCTCCGCTTTCTTATAAATCTCTCTCGTCTCCCCACTCTCATCTCTCTCTCTCTCTTCTCCACTCCGCACAGGCCCGTGCCCTCTCCGCTTCACTCCACTATCGACGTCAGCTATGCCTCTTCCTCTCTCCGTTTCGCTCCCCTATTGATGTCGACGTGCTCCTTGGGTCACTACCAAAATAAGACCCTTTAGCGATGCAAAAAAGGTCGCTAAAGTGTACATAAGCGTCGTGATTAGCAATGTTTTTAGCGACAAAAATATGATAGTCGCATATTCCATGGTCACTAACACCCAAAACGCCGCTGGTAGTCGCTATAGCGACGTCTCTTAGCGACGAAAGCACGTCGCTAATATTCTTGTAGATAGCGAAGTTTAGCGATCAGGAGTTGTTAATCCGTGACGTCACTATTCATTGCTAAACGTCGTCGATTATCCAGTACTTAGCGACATCATTAGCGACGAAGATGCTGACATGGCAAAATTTGCCATGTCAGCAGTTTAGCGATGTTTGGCGATTGTTTGCGATGTTGTCGGTACAGGCTAGCGATGTTTCGATACACGATTAACGACGTTACATGACGTCGCTAGCCGTAGCGGAACATCGCTAAACGTTGCTAAATTGCAAAAGAAAAAAAATAGAGAATCATATTTGTTTATTTTCCATCTAGAATTCTACCTGCAGTTTAAATCACAGTTTATAAATAGTAGATCCGGAGTAACACTCCGTAAAATTTTTTGGGTTCGCTTACCCCTTTGCTGGAACACTCAATAATGGTAAAAAAATATAGAATTATAATATATCATCCACACCGACAAAAGATAAAAATGTTCCAATAATCAAATAATAGAGTCAAAAGGTGAGATAGTCAAGTGGAGACAAATTCACTATCAAATAGCTATAAAAAGTTTCCAATAATCAAATAAATAGAGTCAACACAACACACACTATCACTAAATTATATATAAAATAAATACATAAAGGCCCAAGAATGGGTCAGCACAAAGCACAACAAAACATAATATGTCGAATGAAGGACTACGGCTGATTAGCAGTAGCAGGAGGAGAAGTATGATCGTACATCTGGGATAGCATGAACCTATACTGCTGCATTGTAAGCGTCACTAGTGATGCCTCATCAGGATGAGGAGAAGGAGGCAGTATTACCGATACAGTAGGTGTCGATGCCGATGCACGATCAGGAAGCGTCTGCACCATGACTAGCAATCTAGATTTGCATGAATCCATAACAGTCGACAGCCTCGAAAGCTGATCATCCATGGCCAGTTGCGTCCCATACATCGCATGAATGGCACGATCTGTCTTCTCGCTCATCTCCTTCATGGTCTTGTAAGTCTTTCTTATGGTGCGTTCGAGCATATCAAATCATACGGTGAGCGCCGGATCGTCCGTCTGCGATTGAGACTAGGACTGTTCCGTAATCCTCTTCAGCATCTCGTCATGCAGCTTAGCAACCTGGCGATGCAAGCTCTCATCGACTCGGGCCGACTCCTGTGAGGGCTATGGGGAACGCATACTGGCAGAGGGACGCTGGATGACCGCGTCACAACAAAGGCAGAGTAGGATCCCGTACCGTAGTACGTACCCATCTTAAGACCACCAACGGTGGTCATCCAGAGCTCGTCTGTCGACTGCGGTGGAGAAGGATGCAAGAAAGTACCAGCCCCTCCCTCTGCAGGTGCACTAGCACTCGCACGCTCACTTAGCCTAAGAAACTCATTCTAGAAATGTACACATCTTGATGAGCATAATATTTACTATCCAATCGTCATAGTTGCTAATATCTAATATACTTATTAATAACTATACGAATATCTATTGCATATTTTCTAAGTTATATTAAAGTTAACAAAACATAAAGTAATACTTACACAGCTCTATGTGGCCCTCTCGTCGATGAGCTTTCTGTCCTTTCTGTTGGCCTATTTGGTCATATGGTCAAACCTGATTTTAATAATTGATTAAACTCTGTCTGGATATACAAAGCTAGTCGGGACATCTCGGACTCTTGAACATGATCAAGAATGGCTATCCACTGAATTCAAGACCGAAGATCTGTTTGCCTGTAATTCCTTATGCAATGTATTTTTATTTTATTTGAGTCTAGGAATATGTTGTACACCGAGTCGTACTGGCAAATAGGCTACCCTTAAATGAGTTCAAAATATTTTTAAAATGACCTCTCAAAAAGGTTTACAAAAAGGTTTTCAAAAAAGTTTTCAAAAATCACCAAAAAGCTTTTTAAAACCCTAACTAAACCCTGACTAAACCCTGACAGAACTCGGACCGAGTTCGGCCAGAGTTCGGCCAGAGTTCGGTTGGTGGCCGTTGTGATTTTGAATCCTTGGAACTTGGTCCTCCTGCAGTTGTGGATTTGACCGAGATTTGCTCATAGAGTTATGTCCGAATTCTGCCCGAATTCTGTCAGAAGTCTGCCTTTGAAATTCCTATAAATAGAGAAAGATTTCGATCATTTTAACTCACTCATTCACTTTCAATCTTCTCTCTATCTAAAGCTTTCAGTCTTTCAAAGAGTTTTCTAGAGCTTTCAATTTCAGATCCCAAGCCAATTACAATCCTCTAGTCGATTTGCCAGTGCGGTACGGTCTAGAAGTTTCTGAGAGATTGTAATCAGAAGGCTTGATTGAAGAATACCTCTTCACATTTAAAGTTGGACGAGTTCTTCGTATCAAAGCTCGCGTTGTAGAAGTTGCAAGGACTTCGTAAGAAAACTTGCGGTTTTTCCAATAGTGGATTCAACTGGTAGCAAGAGTTCTACCGACTGGATTAGTCCTCAACAGAGGGAAACCAGTATACATCGCTGTCTTTGCGTTTGCTCTCTTAACTCTGTCTTTACTTTATTTCAGTTGTGATTAATATTCTGTGGTTGTGCTACTAACATTGTTTTAATTAGCATTATTCCGCTGCCAACTCTATTCACCCCCCTCTAGAGTATTACGCTTTACTATTTCGTTCCTACAATTGGTATCTGAGCGGGTGTTACAGGTAAAGCAAAGGTAACAGTGCAATTATTTATTCATTTTAATTAACTGTTATATAGATCACAGCACAACACATGGCAACTGTAAAATTCACAAGTGAAGGCCAGGCCACAAACAGACCCCCACTGTTTGATGGTACAAACTATACCTATTGGAAAACACGGATGAGTTTCTTCTTGAAATCACTTGACTTTGATTTATGGTCCATTGTTCTTGATGGCTATCAAAAGCCACCTCGTATAAATGTTGATGGAGTTTTAGTTAAAAAACCCCACAGCAGATATACAGAGGAAGAAAAAAAAAGGGCCAGTCTTGACGCACGTGCCATTAATGCTCTTTTTTGTGCTTTAGACAGAACTGAATTTAACAGGGTGTCTATCTGCACAACGGCTAATGAAGTGTGGAAGCTACTTGAAGTCACACATGAAGGCACGACTCAAGTCAAAGAATCTAAAGTCAGCAGACTTACTCAAGAGTACGAGACGTTCAAGATGAAGCCCAACGAAATAGTTACACAAATGTTCGAGAGATTCTTGGATATTGTAAATCCTTTATCCTCCTTAGGTAAAGATTACAGTAACCATGAAAAGATTCGCAAACTCCTGTGAGCACTTACCAAGAACTGGATTCCGAAGGCTACTACAATCATTGAAGGGAACGACCTCACAACTATGTCCCTCGAAGTACTCATGGGTAAGCTACTCACTCATGAACTGGAGCTACAAGATTTTGAAGAGCCTGCACCAAAGGAGAAGACGATCGCTCTCAAGGCTCAGCACAGAAAAGCTGCTGAAGGTGACTCAGACAGCAGTGGATCTGATGCTGAAGATCAAGCACTCCTAGCAAAGAAGTTCAAAAGATTTATGAGACATGAGAAGAGAGTCAAAGAGAACAACAGCAACAACTGGTATCAAGAAGATGCTGTCTGCTATGGTTGCAAGAAGAAGGGACACATAAAGAAGGATTGTCCCACAAACTCATCATCAAGCAAGAAGAGCAACAGGTATGAAAAAGGGAACCTGAAGAAATCAACATCTAGGAGATATGCCAATACCAGCATATGGCATGAAAGTGAAGCCAGCGACTCAGAAAACGAACAATTAGAAGACGCTGCAAACGTATGCTTTATGGCATCCGATCAGGTACCTACTGAACCTGTAGTTGATACTTATGATGACTTCACCTTTGAGCAATTAGGAGATGCCTTCAGTGACCTGATGACTGATTACAGGAAACTGCGTAGCAAGTATCAGACCGCTAAGAAGGTACTCAAAGAGTACAAAGGTGAAATAGGTAGACTTATCGACCTACTAGCTGAGGTTAAAAATAATGTTAGTGAGTCTGGTGAGCTTTTTTCAACAAAGCTCTTATTATACGAGACTACCAAGTCATCTGAAGAGAAAGACAAAATTATTGACCAACTCAAGGAAGAACTTTCTATAGAGAAGAAAAGTCTTCGATGTGCACAAATCAGAATGGAATCACTCACTTCTGATTATACTAAGTTGTATGACACTTCCAAAAGATTGGAAATTAGGTTAGGAAAACAGCCTGAGCCTGCTGCTTCCTTCCCTAACACGTGTCACTTACCGAAAAATTGGAACATTCCCAAGCCAAACACTGTCAGACCTAACCATATAAAACCTTTATCCCAAAAGGTTAAGCCCAAACAAGATTATAGGTATGCTTTCTTCTATACTAGAAAATCTAAACCTACCAACCATGCACACCACTCAGCTTTCAACACTCGACATGCACAATGTCATTATTGTGGCCTCATTGGTCATATTTTATCTGCATGTAGAATGAGAAAGCTTGTTGATTTAAATGTTTATGCTTGGATACCTAAAGCTAACAATTCAGGACCCTACAAGAAATGGGTACCAAAAGTTTCATCTGCAAACTGTTTTGTAGGTGGAACACCCTTCACATGCTAGAAGCAAATGGATCCTCGACAGCGGTTGCTCACGGCATATGACCGGTGACGCTACCCTATTTACAACACTGTCGAAGAAAAAGAAGGAAGGCTATGTCTCCTTCGGTAAAAACTTGAAAGGGTATATTATTGGTATCGGTGATGTTGGTAAGTCTCCCTATCCTGTAATTAAGGATGTCTGTCTGGTTACCGAGTTGAAACATAATCTACTCAGCATAAGTCATCTAGCTGATCATGGTTATGGCATCAACTTTGGCAAAGACAAATGTATTATAGTTGATAGCTCAACTGGTAGTACTATCTTTGAAGGTATCAGGGAAGACAATATATATGTTTTCTATTTGTTAGAAGAAACTAACATTTTGGGTAGATGCTTAATGGCCAAGAGTGATGAGAATCATCTGTGGCATATAAGACTCGGTCACGCTAATATGGATACGATCTCAAGATTATCCACAAAGAAGCTAGTACGCGGTTTACCGGACATTACATTCAAGAAGGACTCGGTATGCAGCCAATGTAAAAAGAACAAAGCTACCAGATCCACATTCAAGTCAGTAAACGCAGTATGTACTACTAGACCTCTATAATTGCTTCATATGGACTTATTTGGGCCTAGCAGAGTTGCTAGCCTCGGAGGTAAACTTTATGCTTTCGTAATTGTAGATGATTTCTCTAGATACACGTGAGTATATTTCTTGACACGCAAGAATGATGCATTATCCAAATTTGTCGCCTTTTGTAAGAAAGTACAGAATGAAAAAGGTTACATGATCACTCGCATAAGAAACGATCATGGAGGCGAATTCGAGAATGCTAATTTTGAGCAATTTTGTGACACACACGGTTTTGTACACGAGTTCTCCTGCCCTAGGACTCCACAACAAAATGGAGTTGTGGAACGTAAGAACAGAACTCTAACCGAAATGGCCAGAGTGATGTTAAACCAGTTTAGTCTACCCAAATATTTCTGGGCTGAAGCTGTCAATGCAGCTTGCTTTGTACTCAATAGAGTTCTAATTCGACCCAAATCGAAGAAGACTCCATTTGAGCTATGGTTTGATAGAATTCCATCTAATGTTTCACTCTTCAATTATGACTTTTGTAAGTTAGAAAAGTTTGATGGAGAACATTACCAAGTCTGGAAGAGGAAGGTATATCTCACCCTTCAACTCAAAGACGTAGATCACGTGCTTCTGGAGGAAGAACCTACTGTTCCAGATGTTGGGTCTGCTGCCGCAATCACCGCGGCTACTAAACTGTAAGCAAAATAGAAAAAGAAAAATAGTATTTGTAGGCTGTTTATCCTGAATGCTATGGAAGATTCCCTTGCAGAATCCTATTCTAAAAAGAATTTCGCTAGAGACATATGGCAGTCTCTAGAAAAACTCTACGAAGAAGACAAGAACCGCAGTAAAATATTTGTGGTTGAAAAATATCACAAGTGGTTCTTTGAGGACGAAAAGTCTATGCTGTCGCAGGTGAAGGAGTTCCTGAAACTGCGACAGAAGTTGGAAGACGAGGCAATGCCCCTTCCCGACAAGTTTGTTGTTGGAGGGATTGTCTCAAAGCTTCCCGCTGGGTGGAGCAAATTCTATACAAACATGCATAGGGAAAAATTGGAGATCACCCTTGAAGATCTCCTACAGGAAATCTATGTTGAGGACCATATGCGGGCTCAACTGAAGGTGGACGCACTGTCCAAACAATTGGCTAACGCCAATATGTTTCATACCAAGGAACCAAGGGAAAAGCAGGCGGCTTTCCACAGCAATAAGAAGGACCCTGACAATCTAAAAGTCAAGGAAACTTCTATCAAGAAAAAGAAGCCAAAGTCTCAAATGCCTTGCTTCAAGTGTGGCAAGAAGGGCCACTTTAAGAATGAGTGCAAAGCAAAAACCAAGCAATCAGAGCAAGGAGAGCCTAGTAAGGTATCTATGATCACTGACATTGTTGCTATGATTGCGCAGGTTGATGTGGTAAGGACTGACTCTGACTGGTGGGTAGACACTGGAGCCTCCTACCATGTCTGCTCCAGTAAGGAGTGGTTCACCACCTATACACCTACTTCTGAAGTGGTTATGATGGCGAACCAGGCACAAGCTGAAGTGCTCGGGATCGGGACGGTGGTGTTGAAGCTAACTTCGGGAAAGTCTCTGACGCTTCAAGGCGTGAAGCACGTACCTGCTATCGCCAAGAACCTGATCTCAGGAGGCCTACTCTGCAAAGCAGGCCTCCGGATGGACATCAATGCTGGCCAGATGGTGATGTCTATCAAGGGAACATATTTCGAAAAAGCTTTTTATACCGAAGGAATGTTCAAAATTCAGCTTGTAATTCAGTCCAATGTAATTAATATGATTAATAAAATCACTCCTTCTGCTTATACTCTTGAGTTGTGGCATAATAGGCTAGGACATGTGTCACGACCCGCACCCGGATATACGGGTACGAATACGTGGGCCACGCCCAGCCTACGCCGCGGTATCGGCGGTAGAACGCTGTCAAGTATACTATACTACAACATCTAAAGATCCATAACTAGAAATGTACTCATGTCACATCACGAAAACTAAGGAAGATAAGACAAGAAAGATAACAATATCACTAGAACAACTAGAATCTACAATGATCATAAGACATGAAAGATAAAGAAGGAACAATAAGACTAACTAAGAATAACTACCAGGCAACTCACATAGAAGAATAGTGAGATCCACCTCAGCTAGCAACATCATGAAGTCCAATAATGAGGGCACAACTACTCCTAAAATTTCATAACGTATCCAGTCAGGAGCGGAACGAGTACATATATCTCATAACAGATCTCAAGATAGAATAAAAGCTATAAGACTGTAAATAGAGCATATACAATGAAATCATGGAGTGTACATATATGTATCATGGCATGGTAAGCTGTAAAGCTAGAGCTAGAACAAGAAAATAGAACGGGATCATGGCATGTACACGAATCAAGGTAAGCTATATATATCCAATGTGTGTGAGTAGCAGTTTCAACTTGTGATCGGCTTGGGAAACTGTCAAGAATCGGCCTGGCAAGTCATAAGTGCGGTATATGACTCACACTGTTCAAGATAGCAAGGGGATATGATCACAGGCATACGCTACTACTCCCCCTACCCCAACTGGTAGAATGGATCCAAACAGGACACGTCACTGCACGGGATTCTAATGAGAAGGTCGCGAACCTGCTCTAGAATCAGTGACCATATATCGAGCAAGAGCTACAAGGGTGCTTGCACAATACATCCCAACCTAAGAAGAAGAGACATCTCTCGTCGGGATCCAAGAATACCAATCCGTGAGAACCATGTGTCGGGAATAAGCATATCAACACTAAGTACATGAATCATAGCAGTTATCATAAATTGTGAATAAGTTATCAGAGAATGTACTCACCTGGGGTCCTGCTGTCAATATGAATCAGGGTTCGGAGTAAAGCCACAAACCTAAAGATGAAATAATACAAGAGCTGATCAGGGTCAAATGACATACTAACATCTAGGTCAAACTAAGTCAAACTAAGACTAACTAGGTCAAGGTTGACGTACAGTTGACTTTGGTCAACTGGTCAACTCTGGTCAACCCTAAGTCTAATCTAGGTTAAATAGGTCAATGGTTGACTTACAGTTGACTTTGGTCAAAAAAATCAACGTTGGTCAAGTCTGATCAAACCTAGGTCAACTGTTGACTCTACTTCGACTCTAGTCAAAGTAGTCAACCATGGTCAAGCTAGTCTCTATAAACATCTACTAGGTCAACTTATGAATTTCAATGATTTAGAAATCACTGAAATCGACGGATCTCTAAAACAACCAAAAGGAGAGAAAATATTATAATAATAGGGTGACACGAAAAGGAAAGAAATCTACAGATGTTGTCGGATGATGAAACTAACATCACCAACGTGTCCAGAATGGTCAAATCAGCTAGGATAGCCTGTCCAAAAGTCCAATTTGGACACAGGGGCAAAACGGTAATTTCGGGCCAAAATGATGTCCGCCGTTGGACACACTTTGCACCGAAAAATATGCCGAAATAATAGTGCACAAAACTTAACAAATTATATGTCTACGAATCCAGAATGACGATACGAACCCAACGGTATATCCAGAATTGGATTCCGTTGACCCGATCTCAAATTGGTCCGTTGACGCGGACATTTGGAATCCGATTTGCACGGAAATGCGTGTCGGAGCAAATGTCTTCAAAACTCAGCAAATTATATGTCAACGAGTCCAGAATGACGATACGAACTCAACGGTATATCCGGAATTGGATTCCGATGAGCCGGCGTCAAAAAGTCCCGTTGACTCAGAAAGTGGGACCCGTTTTGCACCGAAATGCGTGCACGGGCCCACGTTCTCCAAATCAGGCAAACTTTATATGAAAACAGGTCAGAACGACGCCACGAGTCTACTGGTGGTGTCAGAATTTGAATCCGGAGTCTCGGGTTCAAAAATGGAATTTAACTAGTGCAAATTAAAGAATTCGAACGGCCAACTTTGGCGTCGAATTCGACCGACCTAACAAGCTCAAACTGAAATGAAATCTAAAGGGGGCAGGAAGAGGGTTATACCAGCTGTGCACCGGAACTGGTGGTGCGCAAAACGGAGCTGCGACGATGAAGATACGAACCCGCGAAGTTGGCGTCGCAAAACTGTCCAAAAATAGTACAAATTAAAACGTCAACTTGGTGGCCGGTTTTGATGTATCAAACGACGAAATTAACGGGTGAAATTTGACAGAGGTGAAGAGGGATATACCGAGATTGAGACGGAGCAAAGAGATCGCCGATCCAACGATCGGATTGTCCAGAAAACCGGCACGAAGTTGCTGTTTTGGGACGCGAATTCTGACAGTTTTCCCGCGCGCGCGTCGACGGGATCTCGTGAAAAATGCACGAATCGACTGTCGTGCGCACCGGGGACGAAGGTGGCTGCCACGGGGGTCTGCCCGGGGTTCGCCCGGCCCACGCGCGGCCGTGGGGGGGGCTTGCCGGCGGCGACGGTGGCCGCGGCGGCGCGCGGTGGCGCGGCCACGCACGGCTGCTACTGCAGCTGCTGCTGCTGTGCAGCATGCTGATGCGCGCGAGCGCTGCTCGCTGTGCTGGCCGCGCGGGGGCGCGGCGGCGGCGAGCGGCGCAGCCCGACGACGGCGGAGGCACGGCGGGGCGCGGGTGAGGGAGGAGGTGGTTTGCATGGTGATGGTTTCATGGTGATGATGATGATGAAGATGATGATGATGATGGAGAAGGAGGAGGAGAAGGTGAAGTCGGGGAGGAGCTCGGGAGAGTGAGCTCGGCCACCATGGGGTGGTCGGCCGGCCTAGGTCGGTTGTGGGGGAGCTCGGGTGGGTGAATGTAGTAATGGGAGTGGGAGAGAGAGAAGTATGGTTTTGTGTGTGTGTGTATATTATTATAGGAAGAGAGAGAGTGAGAGAGATTAAAAAAAAGAGAGAGAGAGATGGAGGTCGGCCATAAAAAGGGGGGTTGTGCTGTGAGCTGTAAAGGGGGAGTGGGTGATGTGAGGGGGGTGAGGTATTTGTGTGTGATGAGAGAGAGACATATATATGTATAATGTATGTGTGTGTGAGTGTTAAAAATATAAAGAGAGAGATATTTTTAGAGAGAGGGAGGAGAGAGAAAATAGAGAGAGGGGAGGTCGGCTGTAAAGGGGAAGAGGGGGTTTCCTTGTGTGGAAAGTGAGAGAGTAGGAGAGAGAGAGAGATAGAGTTACACTATATATATATATATATATATATATATATATATATATATATATACACATGAGATAAAAAGATATTTAATAAGTAGAGAGAGAAAGAAATATTTTCAAAATAGGAAAAATAGAAAAATCTTGTGGGGTAATTGAGCAGTCATGAGAGGGCAACATGGAGCTTGGGTTCGGGTTCGGTAGAGCCGGGTTGGGCCAAAACGGACAAAGTCGGAGCCAAGATTTAATTAAAATAATAATTTAAATCAATTAAAATCTTGGATGAAATAGGAGCACAAGGGAGATCGAAATTGTGGCACGCAAGTGGCACCTGCATAGTTTACTCAAAACAGGCCAGGGCCATATTTTGGGTCGACTTGATTGGACCGATATCGGGCCCGGAAATTAAATGGGAAATTAAATCAGATTTTACGGCAGATAATTAATTGGCCTAAATTGAACCGGAAGTTGTGCGAAGGAAATGGAGCACAAAATGGAGTGTCTGAGTGGGACACAATGGTCTTGGGTGAAGAGCGTCTCGAGTAGATCAGGCATGACAAGTTGGTTCTGAGAAAACGACTGGTCGGGTGCTCCTAAATTAAAAGTCACGGCAACGCGCATATGAAGATCAAAAATAAAAGTGGGGATAGTTAATCAATGATTAATTGGTCTAATTTGACCCGAAGTTGCGCGATACAAAAGGAGCACAAGGGAACGAGTTTGGATGGGACACCATATATCAACATGAAGGTAATCTCGTCTACTACAAACTTCAAGAAGGAAGTTTCCAGAGACTGGCATCCCTGATGCTCTAGAATTCCAAGTCACGGTAAAGAGCATTAAATCAAATAATAATCAAATAATAATATTCTAATTAATTGATTATTAAAATTAAAAAAAATCAGCCCTAAATTCAGGGGCTTACAATCCTACCCACCTTATAAAAATTTCGTCCTCGAAATTAAAGGTTGGTAGTGGGGTAAAACAAGATAGAAAATTTTAGGCAAAAACTTAGGCACGATCATAGAATGACAAGTTTGCACGATTAAGATATTCAATTCACAATTATTCAGGCACGATGAAAATTTTTCGCACGATAGAATCAAAATATGAACAGAATCATATAGGCACGATTATAGATAAGTTAAATCATTGGGACACGATTCAGAAAATGAGACTCCGGCAAAATCAAGGATAGTCTGAAGCCTAATCGTGATTGGAATAGAATTTAGTCATTTGCCAGAATTAAATCGAAAGTTTAAAGCACGAGTGATGATAGCATTGTCCAATCATGATGAAAATAAACAATTTAGTCTCAGCACGATTGAAATTATTCAAGTTTTGAGTAAATCAGAATTTGGGCAAGATAGAGAACAGAATCAACGAAGTCTGGACACGAACATCTAAGAAGGAAATCACATCACAATAGAATTCGAAACCATTTAAGTTTAATCAACAATCAAGACCCCTTGGCACGATAAACTAGACAACCAGAATCGATTGGTCAATCAGAGAGGATCAATTTCACGATATCAAAATATAATAAACAAATCAAGGATGTATAATTGAATTGCTTCTGTTATCATAGAAACCAGAATATGGGATCATAGGAGGAAGCCGGGTAATCATCTCGCTCTGCTTCGACTACTACCAACAATGTCTACTCCGAGACGGATGATTACGATACTTCCTCGATCTCTCCCAAGATAAAAGATACGAAAATTCTAAAATTTTCAAGGTTTTCAAAGTATGGCTGATAGAAGTAGATACGAGATAGGTAATTGGTAGAACCAAGACATAATTGATCAAGACGGAGGAAGTAAGTGTAAGATGAGGAAATCATCATGTAATGAGGAAGAGAAGAATGGGAAAACAGAAGTAATAGTAGGAACTGCTCTTGCCCAATAGGTTAAAACAAGTGAATCAATTTAAGATACGATCTGATAACCATACACGTCTATCCCAAATCATGTTGCCAGAATTTTCGCCACGCCAGTAAGCATAGCGGTAATAAACAATAAAGTCCATAACTATGGTATACACCATATAATTATGTTATCTAGATTCCTTACCACGCCACCCGGTATGGCTGCAAGAGAACCTAAATGACATAACTAGGATAGTATATCCAAAATCAGGCTCCATGTCCATGTCTCGCTAGCTAATATGACTGCGATGAATTCTAAACTCCATAAATAAAGTAGACACTTACCGTTGTCATCGTCCTTGTCCAAAATATGTTTATCAGGATATCTTAACTCAATTCTTAAAAGAATTATCCAAACAAAATCAAAGGTCAACAACGAATATTAAGATTTAAAATTCTACAACAAGTCAAGGGTAAGTTAATAGAAACAACGGAAACAACTTCCGAGATAGGGTTCAGAGGAAAATCTCAGGGAAAGTCCCGAGTGTACTACCTAGGTCAAGATAGAAAATGGTGAAATATAATCTAAAACAAACCTCGACCATGATACGAGGTTGATAAATCATATTCTCTCCCCAATCTAGATGATATACAAGTCCAACTTATACCTTCCTCTGGGGTCCACAAACTCATCCCAAGAAGGAATAAAGTTTGATACGGACAGATATTTCAGAAATCATGACGAATGGAAACAAGTGGGAAAAGATTTGAAAGCCTTCGAAATAAGATTCCCAGGGGTCATCCCTGGAATCTACCAAGAGTTCCTAATACGTGACTGAGTACCAAATCCTAAAATATTACATGACTCAACCTTAATCCTAGGGCAGGCTCGTAGTAGTACAGATAAGCTCAAGCACTACTACGACTTCGTATTAACTGCAAAGACTGACCTGCATGGGCCACCACTAAAAACGTGTCACGACCCGCACCCGGATATACGGGTACGAATACGTGGGCCACGCCCAGCCTACGCCGCGGTATCGGCGGTAGAACGCTGTCAAGTATACTATACTAACTACAACATCTAAAGATCCATAACTAGAAATGTACTCATGTCACATCACGAAAACTAAGGAAGATAAGACAAGAAAGATAACAATATCACTAGAACAACTAGAATCTACAATGATCATAAGACATGAAAGATAAAGAAGGAACAATAAGACTAACTAAGAATAACTACCAGGCAACTCACATAGAAGAATAGTGAGATCCACCTCAGCTAGCAACATCATGAAGTCCAATAATGAGGGCACAACTACTCCTAAAATTTTATAACGTATCCAGTCAGGAGCGGAACGAGTACATATATCTCATAACAGATCTCAAGATAGAATAAAAGCTATAAGACTGTAAATAGAGCATATACAATGAAATCATGGAGTGTACATATATGTATCATGGCATGGTAAGCTGTAAAGCTAGAGCTAGAACAAGAAAATAGAACGGGATCATGGCATGTACACGAATCAAGGTAAGCTATATATATCCAATGTGTGTGAGTAGCAGTTTCAACTTGTGATCGGCTTGGGAAACTGTCAAGAATCGGCCTGGCAAGTCATAAGTGCGGTATATGACTCACACTGTTCAAGATAGCAAGGGGATATGATCACAGGCATACGCTACTACTCCCCCTACCCCAACTGGTAGAATGGATCCAAACAGGACACGTCACTGCACGGGATTCTAATGAGAAGGTCGCGAACCTGCTCTAGAATCAGTGACCATATATCGAGCAAGAGCTACAAGGGTGCTTGCACAATACATCCCAACCTAAGAAGGAGAGACATCTCTCGTCGGGATCCAAGAATACCAATCCGTGAGAACCATGTGTCGGGAATAAGCATATCAACACTAAGTACATAAATCATAACAGTTATCATAAATTGTGAATAAGTTATCAGAGAATGTACTCGCCTGGGGTCCTGCTGTCAATATGAATCAGGGTTCGGAGTAAAGCCACAAACCTAAAGATGAAATAATACAAGAGCTGATCAGGGTCAAATGACATACTAACATCTAGGTCAAACTAAGTCAAACTAAGACTAACTAGGTCAAGGTTGACGTACAGTTGACTTTGGTCAACTGGTCAACTCTGGTCAACCCTAAGTCTAATCTAGGTTAAATAGGTCAATGGTTGACTTACAGTTGACTTTGGTCAAAAAAATCAACGTTGGTCAAGTCTGATCAAACCTAGGTCAACTGTTGACTCTACTTCGACTCTAGTCAAAGTAGTCAACCATGGTCAAGCTAGTCTCTATAAACATCTACTAGGTCAACTTATGAATTTCAATGATTTAGAAATCACTGAAATCGACGGATCTCTAAAACAACCAAAAGGAGAGAAAATATTATAATAATAGGGTGACACGAAAAGGAAAGAAATCTACAGATGTTGTCGGATGATGAAACTAACATCACCAACGTGTCCAGAATGGTCAAATCAGCTAGGATAGCCTATCCAAAAGTCCAATTTGGACACAGGGGCAAAACGGTAATTTCGGGCCAAAATGATGTCCGCCGTTGGACACACTTTGCACCGAAAAACGTGCCAAAATAATAGTGCACAAAACTTAACAAATTATATGTCTACGAATCCAGAATGACGATACGAACCCAACGGTATATCCAGAATTGGATTCCGTTGACCCGATCTCAAATTGGTCCGTTGACGCGGACATTTGGAATCCGGTTTGCACGAAAATGCGTGTCGGAGCAAATGTCTTCAAAACTCAGCAAATTATATGTCAACGAGTCCAGAATGACGATACGAACTCAACGGTATATCCGGAATTGGATTCCGATGAGCCGGCGTCAAAAAGTCCCGTTGACTCAAAAAGTGGGACCCGTTTTGCACCGAAATGCGTGCACGGGCCCACGTTCTCCAAATCAGGCAAACTTTATATGAAAACAGGCCAGAACGACGCCACGAGTCTACTGGTGGTGTCAGAATTTGAATCCGGAGTCTCGGGTTCAAAAATGGAATTTAACTAGTGCAAATTAAAGAATTCGAACGGCCAACTTTGGCGTCGAATTCGACCGACCTAACAAGCTCAAACTGAAATGAAATCTAAAGGGGGGCAGGAAGAGGGTTATACCAGCTGTGCACCGGAACTGGTGGTGCGCAAAACGGAGCTGCGACGATGAAGATACGAACCCGCGAAGTTGGCGTCGCAAAACTGTCCAAAAATAGTACAAATTAAAATGTCAACTTGGTGGCCGGTTTTGATGTATCAAACGACAAAATTAACGGGTGAAATTTGACAGAGGTGAAGAGGGATATACCGAGATTGAGACGGAGCAAAGAGATCGCCGATCCAACGGTCGGATTGTCCAGAAAACCGGCACGAAGTTGCTGTTTTGGGACGCAAATTCTGACAGTTTTCCCGCGCGCGCGTCGACGGGATCTCGTGAAAAATGCACGAATCGACTGTCGTGCGCACCGGGGACGAAGGTGGCTGCCACGGGGGTCTGCCCGGGGTTCGCCCGGCCTACGTGCGGCCGTGGGGGGGGCTTGCCGGCGGCGGCGGTGGCCGCGGCGGCGCGCGGTGGCGCGGCCACGCGCGGCTGCTACTGCAGCTGCTGCTGCTGTGCAGCATGCTGCTGCGCGCGAGCGCTGCTCGCTGTGCTGGCCGCGCGGGGGCGCGGCGGCGGCGAGCGGCGCATCCCGACGACGGCGGAGGCACGGCGGGGCGCGGGTGAGGGAGGAGGTGGTTTGCATGGTGATGGTTTCATGGTGATGATGATGATGAAGATGATGATGATGATGGAGAAGGAGGAGGAGAAGGTGAAGTCGGGGAGGAGCTCGGGAGAGTGAGCTCGGCCACCATGGGGTGGTCGGCCGGCCTAGGTCGGTTGTGGGGGAGCTCGGGTGGGTGAATGTAGTAATGGGAGTGGGAGAGAGAGAAGTATGGTTTTGTGTGTGTGTGTATATTATTATAGGAAGAGAGAGAGTGAGAGAGATTAAAAAAAAGAGAGAGAGAGATGGAGGTCGGCCATAAAAAGGGGGGTTGTGCTGTGAGCTGTAAAGGGGGAGTGGGTGATGTGAGGGGGGGTGAGGTATTTGTGTGTGATGAGAGAGAGACATATATATGTATAATGTATGTGTGTGTGAGTGTTAAAAATATAAAGAGAGAGATTTTTTAGAGAGAGGGAGGAGAGAGAAAATAGAGAGAGGGGAGGTCGGCTGTAAAGGGGAAGAGGGGGTTTCCTTGTGTGGAAAGTGAGAGAGTAGGAGAGAGAGAGAGATAGAGTTACACTATATATATATATATATATATACACATGAGATAAAAAGATATTTAATAAGTAGAGAGAGAAAGAAATATTTTCAAAATAGGAAAAATAGAAAAATCTTGTGGGGTAATTGAGCAGTCATGAGAGGGCAACATGGAGCTTGGGTTCGGGTTCGGTAGAGCCGGGTTGGGCCAAAACGGACAAAGTCGGAGCCAAGATTTAATTAAAATAATAATTTAAATCAATTAAAATCTTGGATGAAATAGGAGCACAAGGGAGATCGAAATTGTGGCACGCAAGTGGCACCTGCATAGTTTACTCAAAACAGGCCAGGGCCATATTTTGGGTCGACTTGATTGGACCGATATCGGGCCCGGAAATTAAATGGGAAATTAAATCAGATTTTACGGCAGATAATTAATTGGCCTAAATTGAACCGGAAGTTGTGCGAAGGAAATGGAGCACAAAATGGAGTGTCTGAGTGGGACACAATGGTCATGGGTGAAGAGCGTCTCGAGTAGATCAGGCATGAGAAGTTGGTTCTGAGAAAACGACTGGTCGGGTGCTCCTAAATTGAAAGTCACGGCAACGCGCATACGAAGATCAAAAATAAAAGTGGGGATAGTTAATCAATGATTAATTGGTCTAATTTGACCCGAAGTTGCGCGATACAAAAGGAGCACAAGGGAACGAGTTTGGATGGGACACCATATATCAACATGAAGGTAATCTCGTCTACTACAAACTTCAAGAAGGAAGTTTCCAGAGACTGGCATCCCTGATGCTCTAGAATTCCAAGTCACGGTAAAGAGCATTAAATCAAATAATAATCAAATAATAATATTCTAATTAATTGATTATTAAAATTAAAAAAAATCAGCCATAAATTCAGGGGCTTACAACATGTTCATTGTAAACGAATAAACAGAATGTCTAGTTTAGGACTTATCTCCAAGTGTGGGGGTAAGGTAGAAAAATGTGAAGTTTGTGCTCAAACAAAAATCACAAGGAAACCCTTTCCTTGGGTTAATCGAAGTACAGATCTTCTGGAGTTGGTATACTCCGATATCTGTAACCTTAAATAGTTCTCTACAAAGGTTGGGATGAAGTATTTCATAACTTTCATCGATGACTTCTCAAAGTATGTGTTCGTCTATGTAGTGCCCCGTCCCGCGAAGTCAATCGGAGGAATCAAAATGCCAACGGCGTTCGAACTTGGCCTTACAACGGCTACTCGAAGACATCGCTAAGGTGGGGTAGTTTCGGTGAACTTGCCTCATCTCAGCCTTCACTTAATAATTTGTGTGTTTTTAACTTGCACAAGTAGGCTTAATAATAAAAAAGATGAATCCACATGGCTAAAGAGAATTATCCCGACGGATCGAATCGAGTTTAGAACATGGAAAACGTCCCACGGTCGGATTAGAGTTGGTGCACGGGTGCTTTGAAAACGACACTCGATCCTTCGTCCCGCGGCTTGGGAGAGAGAAAAGTTGGTATTCGACACAAACGATGAGTTAGCCTAAGTCATAGGCGTCGCCCGCGTAAATGCTCAATAAAGCATGTACGTTTCCACTGCGCAAGGCTTGGCATAGCCTTGGCTCGTCCCTCGGGTTAAGTTGTAGGTTTGAGTAAGTTAGGCAAAGTTATACCGATCGACCCAAGTCATTCCAAGTGCCGTCCCGTTCTTTCTGCGGTTGTCAAGTCAAATAGTCCCACGATCTCAAGGGCCGTCATATAACATATGACTTGGGTGATTGCGACGCATAGGACGGAAGTCAGTTAAAGGCACGAGCCACGGTTGGCACGATGTAAAGTTAGCCACGGTCTATGGCACTTAAGGAATACGTTTTGTTCAAGTTAAGTGTAGTAGTCGTTCCCACGAGTTCAAAGAAGTTCGAGACGGTCCCTCGGTCGGGAGTCTCGCGTTTCTATCCACGTTAAGAAGTTCGAGGCGGTCCCTCGGTTGGGAGTCTCGCGTTCCTATCCACGTTAAGAAGTTCGAGGCGGTCCCTCGGTTGGGAGTCTCGCGTTCCTATCCACATTAAGATGTTTGAGACGGTCCCTCAGTTGGGAGTCTCGCGTTCCTATCCATGTTAAGATGTTCGAGGCGGTCCCTCGGTTGGGAGTCTCGTGTTCCTATCCACGTTAAGAGTATGAGGCGGTCCCTCGGTTGGGAGTCTCTCGGTCCCAATGTACGTTATGCAAAGCGTGTTTCAGAGCACGATTTGGTAAGTATAGTTCCATTCGTACCAACAAATAGGCCATGCATTTACGTGAGTCTAGATGTCTCGTAGGTGCGTGGTCATTGGATACCTTGTCGACAACAATTTCTGTCTAGACTGGTTATACGCCGGGGCACCGGGCCCAGTCATCCTAGGGGGTAGACGTTATAGCAGCGCATGCTTTTATTGTGTGGATAGTCGAGGGCTTTCAACGGGGCTCACTACCTGCGCTGAAGGACCCGTCGCCTACCCGAGCTATGTCCGCGATGGCTTGTCATGCCAGTGGCCTTTCATATAGATAATTGGCGTGCTAAGCGGCGAATCCGCATGTACGGTTTCGGTCATAACAAAGGAAGTGTAAGCACAGTATGCGCTGAATGGTGAAATATGTGCTCGGTTGCACCTAAAGATAAAGCCTACGATTCGGCTATACGTAAAGACACGTGCTTCGGCACGAGATATGGCGTCGTGCTTGAGTTCTCAATACCGGTTCCACGACTGAGTTATACTTTTCGAGTTAAGTCTGGAAGGGCCGTAGGGAAATATGAGAATAGGCAAGACTAAGCGAGGAGGCACTGCCTCGGTGATACTAAAGCACGAATCGAGTTCATTGCACGACCGAGTCGTTACGTCCCAGATTATGGTACGAAAGGCAAGCACGAGGCGATAAGTTAACATTATTGGAACGAGAAGGTCTAGCGGCAATATGCGAGTACGTTATTAGTGCAAGGCACGGTAACGGTCTAAAAGACACAAAATAGACCAAGGCGTCGGTCCTAAAATCGATCCTAATACAAGACTAGAAAGACAATCGTAAAGGGGCTTGTATCGCACAAAGTAAAATAAACGTGTCGGTTTTGTATGGGTGGGCGAGGAGCTCACTCCACCAGTACAGTTGAGTACTAACAACCACACAGTTTCCATGTGCAGGCTTAGGTAGAAGCTCGTGGCGCGGAGCTCGCTTGGATGCGTCGAGGCACGGAGTTCCTTGGCGATTCGAAGCGTGCGGCCGTATGGAATCAAAGACTTATACGGGACATAATGTATGGACATCGCCTATCCGAAGCTTCCGCTGGCTCGAGCATTGTAATTGAGAGTTGAGAGAGAGCAGAGTGACTTGTAATGTGAGACGAATGAATTTAAGTGATTGTAATCTCGGCCTTGCGCCCCCAATGTAACCGTTGTTTTAATATCAATAAAGAGCTTTTTTGAATGACTTGTGTTCATGTGTACTTGTTCTAAATTTCTGCTGCGTGTTCAATGTCTCTGCTTGGGACTTCTGGACGATGACCCCGTCGTCGCCGCTGTAATCGACCGTTATGGAACCCGCCTTGCACGAGCGCAATCTAGGCTCGTGCGGCATCACACCTTAGCGAGGACGATCGCTCCTACGAGAGCGGGGCGTGACATAACAGTATCAGAGCACGGCTTTACGTCCTTGGACTATCGATTGAATTCTTTAACTCTGATGTTTTCGCGAATTCTGAATATTGCTTCCGCAAAGTCGATATCGTTGGTGCGCTCTCTCTCAATTGTCCTACGGGATGTCCATACAACAAGTCTAATATTTTCGAAAGCTCGTACAAGCGTTCCATCGAACGCATCGGTAGGCCATTGCCGGATACGTTGGTAGGCCTTTGTGCCCGAACGGTGCCGACCTTGAGTTGATAGAAGACACGTGCTAAAAGTTAGCAAACGCGTTGCGTGCTTGAACGACCTTACGCTAACAATAGCGAACGAGCACACGAGACCGAAGTACAGTTCGAAAGGGATGGTTATGCACACAACCTTTGGCTAAGTTGTGCCGATTATCGCGCACCTCGACCTTTTGGTGCAAACGAGTCACGAGCACTATTAAGTATCGCTCGATCGGGAACAGGGATACACTTAGAGTGTATATCGATAGAAGCGCTATTGGACTAACGCTTAGGTGTACGCGGAAGATTATTTTGGATTTTGAGGAATAGTGCGAACGACTTAGTGCGTCGATGCGACGTGAACGATTACGCTAGGGATTCGTCGAACGAATCCGAAACATGTCTTAGCGAATAACGCGAACGTGATTTGGACTAGATTGGATGACTCAAATCCCAAGTGGTGTATGGTCCGTCTTGGAAATCATTCGAGCGAAAGATTGAGGATTGCACGAGTATGAAACGCGAAAATAATTGAGTAGGTGAAATCGAATCGAGGAAATTGATACGGATCGTATACGAAAAGTTAACACGACGGATAGGTAGCATGCATAAAATGTTCGATTTTAAAGTTACACGAATGACTCTGAGGATTGGAATGGATATCGTCCGATGATTGAGTTAGCAAGGAATATTACGAATTGAGGAAATACGTTGGTCGATGACTTAAGATAGACGGATGAACGATACGTGAATTTGGGTTTGTCGAAATTGATGTTGTGAACGATTCGAAGGGTAATGGTCGAAATTGAATTTGAATGTCGAGGAGATTATCCAGTCAGACGATAGCATCATTCGCACGACTCAGAATTCGTTGCAAACGAAGATCGTCGGGTTATGTATATCGTCGATGGTATTGAGGCGTGTCAAAGATGATATGCAATAACTCGGAGGTACTCTGACTCGGTGAATGACGATCGTGCAAGTGCTATTATTCGATTGGATACAATACTTAGGATTTTGATTGAGATGAATGTTGGATAAAAATGATCGTGTTTTGATGGTTGCGTTGATAACCACAACGTCGACGGTCTTGTCTTGCGCGAGCAAAACTCTAGCCTCGCATATGCGTTGCATCGAATTTGAGGCGATCGTTCCGTGTGAGCGTTGACATGGTGATTTATGTCGCAGGAATGATCGAACTCAGAAAAATCAGGATGTGGCAACTTTGATTGTCCCGACTTGTCGGTTTGATGCGAAGGCAAATTCGAGGATGTTAGGACTTGCGATTATATTCGAATAAAACTTGAGGATTGTGTAGGTCCAATTCGTGCATCGAGAATGATTTAGTCTAGACACAAAACAAGTGTTACGCCCGATGAGAATGATTATTCCGCGGAAGCGTTGCATGGTGTTTTCATGCCCACCGTGGATAATCGGACTCGCGTGAGATCGGAGCGTAGCATATTGTTAAGTCGGATGACCTTATGATCGATTACGTGAATTGGAATAGATGATTTCAAAAAACGTGAAATGTAAATTATGGTTTAGAGATGAATTGTGTCATAGCGTGCTTGATTTGAGAATGAAGGATAGGCGAACTAATGTCGAACGTGTTCGAAGAGAGACGATACGAGCTTGGGTAGAAAACCCCGTACCATCGATTTGGTTTGACCTTAGGATGGGGTCAGTGTTGATATCGTTGTTTGGAAACTATGATTCCAGTACTGACGAAAGACATAGCATAGCGGTTAGGCAGACGTTCCGGCACGAAGCGATAGAAATTATGAAGGCACCACTCATGAGTCTCAGCTGACATGCACGTATATCAGGGATGCCCAAATATGTGCATGTGATGGCAGATTCTCTATCACGAGGCTTGGCTGAAATGCATGTATTTTAGGGACGCCTAGAATATGTGTACGATCCAACTAAGTGATACGTTGAATCTAGTGAGACTTGAGGAACGGAAAAGTGTCGAAGATTTTGAAATCGTGAGTTTTGAAGAAGTGTTGACGGTAACGCGATCATTGAATTGAGACGAGTTCGAATGTTGGTTGATCGGTTGGTGTGCCTTACGACTAAGTTAGCGATAAGCACGGGCGTGGCTCAGAATCGAAGAAATACGTAGGCGGAGTGGGTACGATTAAGTCTTGGCCATAGAAATGGTAGGATAGTTTGCCTTCAGGAAAGTTTTGAGGACGAAACTTGTTCTGAGTGGTGTATGTTGTCGTGCCCCGTCCTGCGAAGTCAATCGGAGGAATCAAAATGCCGACGGCATTCGGACTTGGCCTTACAACGGCGATTCGAAGACATCGCTAAGGTGGGATAGTTTCGGTGAACTTGCCTCATCTCAGCCTTCACTTAATAATTCGTGTATTTTCAACTTGCACAAGTAGGCTTAATAATAAAAGAGACGAATCCACATAGCTAAAGGGAATTATCCCGATGGATCGAATCGAGTTTAGAATATGGAAAACGTCTACGGTCGGATTAGAGTTGGTGCACGGGTGCTTTGAAAACGACACTCGATCCTTCGTCCCGCGGCTTGGGAGAGGAAAAAGTTGGTATTCGACACAAACGATGAGTTAGCCTAAGTCATAGGCGTCGCCCGAGTAAATGCTCGATAAAGCATGTACGTTTCCACTGCGCAAGGCTTGGCATAGCCTTGGCTCGTCCCTCGGGTTAAGTTGTAGGTTTGAGTAAGTTAGGCAAAGTTATGCCGATCGACCCAAGTCATTCCAAGTGCCGTCACGTTCTTTCTGCGGTTGTCAATATAATTGTCCCACGATCTCAAGGGCCATCATATAACGTATGACTTGGGTGATAGCGACGCGTAGGACGGAAGTCAGCTAAAGACACGAGCCACGGTTTGCACGATGTAAAGTTAGCCACGGTCTATGGCACTTAAGGAACACGTTTTGTTCAAGTTAAGTTGGAAGGCTATGTAGTAGTCGTTCCCACGAGTTCAAAGAAGTTCGAGGCGGTACCTCGGTTGGGAGTCTCGCATTCCTATCCAGGTTAAGAAGTTCGAGGCGGTCCCTCGGTTGGGAGTCTCGCGTTCCTATCCACGTCAAGAAGTTCGAGGCGGTCCCTCGGTTGGGAGTCTAGCGTTCCTATCCACGTTAAGAAGTTCGAGGCAGTTCCTCGGTTGGGAGTCTCACATTCCTATCCATGTTAAGATGTTCGAGACGGTCCCTCGGTTGGGAGTCTCGCGTTCCTATCCACGTTAAGATGTTCGAGGAGGTTCCTCGGTTGGGAGTCTCGTGTTCCTATCCACGTTAAGAGTATGAGGCGGTCCCTCGGTTGGGAGTCACTCGGTCCCAATGCATGTTATGTAAAGCGTGTTTCAGAGCACGATTTGCTAAGTATAGTTCCATTCGTACCAACAAATAGGCCATGCATTTACATGAGTCAAGATGTCTCGTAGGTGCGTGGTCATTGGACACCTTGTCGACAAGGATTTCTGTCTAGACTGGTTATACGACGGGGCACCGGGCCCAGTCATCCTAGGAGGGTAGATGTTATAGCAGCGCATGATTTTATTGCGTGGTTAGTCGGGGGCTTTCAACGGGGCTCGCTACCTGCGCTGAAGGACCCGCCGCCTACCCGAGCTATGTCCGCGATGGCTTGTCATGCCAGTGGCCTTTCATATAGATAATTGGCGTGCTAAGCGGCGAATTCGCATGCACGGTTTCGGTCATAACAAAGAAAGTATAAGCACGGTATGCGCTGAATGGTAAAATGTGTGCTCGGTTGCACCCAAAGATAAAGCCTACGATTCGGCTATACGTAAAGACACGTGCTTCGGCACGAGATATGGCGTCGTGCTTGAGTTCTTAATACCGGTTCCACGAGTGAGTTATATATTTCGAGTTAAGTCTGGAAGGGCCGTAGGGCAATACGAGAATAGGCAAGACTAAGAGAGGAGGCACTGCCTCGATGATACTAAAGCACGAATCGAGTTCATTGCACGACTGAGTCGTTACGTCCCAGAATATGGTACGAAAGGCAAGCACGAGGCGATAAGTTAACATTATTGGAACGAAAAGGTCTAGCGGCAATGTACGAGTACGTTATTAGTACAAGGCACGGTAACGGTCTAAAAGATACAAAATAGACCAAGGCGTCGGTCCTAAAATCGATCCTAAGGCAAGACTAGAAAGACAATCATAAAGGGGCTTGTATCGTACAAAGTAAAATAAACGTATCGGTTTTGTATGGGTGGGCGAGGAGCTCACTCCGCCAGTACAGTTGAGTACTGACAACCACACAGTTTTCATGTGCAGGCACAGGTAGAAGCTCGTGGCGCGGAGCTCGCTTGGATGCGTCGAGGCACGGAGTTCCTTGGCGATTCGAAGCGTACGGCCATATGGAATCGAAGACTTATACGGGACATAATGTATGGACATCGCCTATCCGAAGCATCCGCTGGCTCAAGCATTGTAACTGAGAGTTGAGAGAGAGCAGAGTTTGTAATGTGAGACTTATGAATTTGAGTGATTGTAATCTCAGCCTTGCGCCCCCAATATAACCGTTGTTTCGATATCAATAAAGAGCTTTTTTTGATTGACTGGTGTTCATTTGTACTTGTTCTAAATTTCTGCTGCGTGTTCAATGTCTCTGCTTGAAACTTCTGGGCGACGACCCCGTCGCCGCCGTTGTAATCGACCGTTATGGAACCCGTCTTGCATGAGCACAATCTAGGCTCGTGCGGCATCATGCCTTAGCAAGGATGATCGCTCCTACGGGAGAGGGGCATGACAGTCTACTTGCTGAAGGCTAAAGACGAAGCATTCGAGAAGTTCAAGAAGTTCAGAGCCGAAGATGAGCGGCAAACTGGACAACAACTCAAAAGGATAAGAAGTGATCGAGGTGGGGAGTACAGGTCTCATGAATTCGCATCGTTCTGCAAAGAACATGGAATTGTCAATGAGACTACGGCTCCGTACTCTCCTCAATCAAACGGAGTAGCAGAAAGGAAGAACAGAACGTTAACAGAAATGATTAACTCTATGTTGTTGACTGCTGGTCTTCCTAAGTGCTACTGGAGAGAAGCTGCATTGACGGCCACTTTTATTCTAAATAGAGTGCCTCATGCAACTTCAGACGTTACTCCTCATGAACTCTGGTTCAAGGTCAGACCTAACTTGAATGTCATTCGAGTGTGGGGGTGTCTGGCATATGTCAAGCTTCCAGATTTGAAGATTCAGAAGCTTGGGACAAGGACTACTAAGATGATCTTCTTGGGATATGTCGAGAAGAGTGATGCTCGAAGATTTCTTGATATTGAGTCAAATCATATCATTGAATCTCGCGACACAGAATATTTTAAAGAAAAATTTGTAAGGCACAAGAATATTGTTCTTGCGGATGTTCCGGAGAACAATGAGGGTGTGCAGGTCTTCAATAAAGATGTGGTCCAAGAAGATATTGTTGTTGAAACAACGGTTGAACCAGATCTCGCTGAGCCGTAAATGAAGCGAGTGAGGAGGCCGAAGGACTTCGGAAGTGACTTTGTCACCTATCATATGGAAGCAGATCTGCTTACCTATGATGAGGCGATGAAGACCAGAGACGCGGTTTTCTGGAAGGAGGCGATTGACAATGAATTTGATTCTATCACCTCAAATAACACTTGGATGTTGGTCGATCTTCCTGAAGGAGCGAAACCCATCGGATGCAAATGGATCTTCAACAAGAAGATAAAAGCAGATGGAACTATTGATAAGTTCAAGGCTAGGTTGGTAGCCAAGGGGTTTTCTCAGAAGCAGGGGATTGACTATTTTGACACATATGCTCCAGTAGCCCGGATGACCACCATCAGAATGTTGATTGCTCTCACAGCAATACATAAGATGGTGATACATCAGATGGATGTGAATACAGCTTTCCTAAATTACGAGCTGACCGAAGAGATTTACATGCAACAGCCAGAGGGATTCGTCATTAGGGGTCTTGAAGACAAAGTCTGCAAGTTGGTGAAATTCTTGTACGGTCTTAAACAAGCTTCCAAGATGTGGCATAAGAAATTTGACAAAGTTATGAGGTCAAATGGCTACATGGTCAGCGATACGGACAAGTGTGTTTACACGAAGTTCGCTGATAGAAGAGGTGTGATCGTTTGTCTGTACGTGGACGACATACTTATCCTAGGTACGGATATTAGCTGTGTCATGGAGACAAAGAAATTCATCTCAAGCAAGTTCAGTATGAAGGACTTGGGGGAAGTTGATGTGATCTTAGGGATCAAGATCATCCGGACAGACACTGGACTAGCACTGTCACAGTCTCATTATATTGAGAAAATGATCACTCGTTATGGGTATCGGGATCTTTCAGGGATCGATACGCCGTACAGGTATGATCTGAAGCTGAAGCTTAATTCAGGAAAAAGCGTCAGGCAGCTGGAGTATGCAAGCGTAATCGAAAGTTTGATGTATGCTACTAATGCCACAAGGCATGACATAGCTTTTGCCGTAGGAATGCTGAGTCGTTTCACGAGCAATCCATGTGCTGAACACTGGAAAGCTGTAAAACGGGTTATGAGATATCTCAAGAAGACTCAGATATATGAACTGTACTACAGCGAAGATCCGCTGGTAGTGGAAGGCTTCAGTGATGCCAGCTGGTGCTCAGAGGTGGAGAGCGAGAGGTCCACAGGTGGATTCATTTTCACAATGGGTGGAGCTGCTATATCGTGGAAGTCGAAGAAGCAGACTATGCTCTCGCGGTCATCCATGGAATCTGAGTTCTTTGCACTTGATACCGCAGCCGAGGAAGCAGAATGGCTTCGGGAGCTCATGTATGATCTTCCAATGGTTGGGGCGCAAATACCGGCGATACCGATATACTGCGACAACCAGGCGACTGCGGCGGTGGCATCAAATGACCTCTTCAACGGAAAGAAGGGGACTGTGCGGTTGAAGCATAGGGCAGTACACGATCTTATCAAGAGAGGTGTTATTGCAGTTATTGATGTTCGGAGTCAGGAGAACCTGGCGGATCCGTTCACCAAGGGCCTCAAGCGCCAGCTGGTCGATGACACAGCTTGTAAAATAGGCTTGAAGGCATTCTGATATTGTATTATTGTATTCCTACCATAAATTTTTATGCTATTAGTTTAAACATTTATCTACTAGGCATCTAGCTTTTGGTTCAAGGGAGGACCACTAATCGAAAGAATATCAGGAACGGTGGGTACATGTTCTATTGGGCATGGAGAGGTTACGGACCTATAACCACTGTTGTCTACTGTTGTTTTCTGCGGAAAACGGTTCCTGTGGGAAGGTTGGCTTAATTGCCTTAATAAGTTCTCAGGCAGAGTGAATGCCTAGTGTGCCTTACAGGAGGTACGGTAGAGCAACACTATAAGGAGTGAAACTCCATGCTACAGTGGGGTGACTCCACAATGAGGTTCCTATATGTGGGGTGCTGCCCAGTAATAGGATAAAGCCTCGGTTTTGCAGGCCAAGTCAAAGCGACGTAGCACCGCAAATAGGCAGTTAGCCTAATGTTGTATGTTAAAAATAAAGAGGGGTGTAGTCAGCACTACAAAGAGGAGGAGTTCCTCATGTTACAGTGGCACGACACCACGATCAGTACCCGGTTAGGGATAAAGCCTCGGCCTTGCAAGCCATATCGTTGTGACGTAACACCGCAAGGGAGCCTAAGGCTTCATGCTGGGTAGTTTGGCACTACAAAGAGGCGGTTGCCTCATGCTACAGTAGTATGACACTACGATGAGGTTTCTGGTACGGGGTAAGGCCTCGACTTTAAGCCATGTCATGGCGGCGTAGCACTGCAAGGGAAGCGCAAAGCGCTTCATGCCATGTCTCTTTATAATGAACTCACCTATAGTGTATGGACAAAGAGATATCAGGCCGTCTCTTGAGGGTAAACTTGTAGACGCCCAAAATTATATACTGAAACCAGGCTGGCACAGGGCCTTTAATGTGTAGCCAGAAGCACATGTAAATACATTATGTGAGTGGAAAGAATTTCAGCTATGATGCAAAATTCAAGGCTTAGTCCATTCTTGTATTATAGTCTGATTTTTGATCCATGCGGAAAGATTCAAGTCGTCAGCGACATCTCTCCTAATGCATGATAGACAGTTACTGTGGGGAACACTTATACCCAAATATATAGAGATATGTGGGGGATTGTTGGAGTTTTGGTTTTTCCTTTAGAAAGCTTTAGCGCCACATCGGAAAAAATAAAAGGATTGTATCTCTATATATTAGCTTTTCTATTATTGGAGATGCACATGTGGTGTGGAGGTGCACATGGGTTTGCCATGTGGGATTATTTTTCTAATGGGAAAAAGGCTAAAATCAACAATTAAAGTATTCATGCTTTTTGCTCTTGGAAAATTTATTTTCGTGGGAGCTAAGCCCCGTAGGGGCTTAGCGACTCGGACTCAGACTCGGACTCGGACTCAAACTCGAAATCGAGCTCATGGGCTCATGAGGTATAATGTGGCATTTTGTTGGCTCACTTTGCACTTAGCACGTCAGCATCGTCGCTAGATGCATAGTGCGCTTTAGTTGCGCTCGTTGTGCGAGCCACTTGCGTTGCCACGTTGCGCAAACCCAGTTGCGCTGCCAGGTGCACATGCCCAGTTGCGCAAGCCCAGTTGCGCTGCCCAGGTGCGCGCCCAGGTTGCGCTCAGGTTGCGCTGGGTTGTGCTGGATTGCGCTGAGTTGCGCAGGTTGCTCGGGTTGCGCTGGGTTGCGCTGAGTTGCGCAGACGCACTGGTTGCACTGCGTGTGCCGTGTGCACAATGCGTGCAGTACGCTCAGTGTGCGCAGGTCAGTGCACGCTCTGTCACACAGAGTGCAAGAAGCACGGGGTATGCGCAGTTGGCACAACTTGCAGCAGAACGTGCGTTTGCACGTTATGGGCGGTTGCTACATGTTCGGGGTGGTTTTTACCACGTTCCTAACTTTGTGGCAACCGAACAGTTGCTGCAGGGCCTATATAAGACATCCTCTCTCTCTCAAGGCTAGTTACAGAATAGAAAAAGAACCACCACAGAATGTTTACGAAGTATTTTTTAACACAAGTAAACAGAGAATTCAGAAATGTTTTTGAACACAGTTCTGATCTTCCAGTAGCCTTCAATAGCCTTCAAGAGAGAGAGAGGAAAGGCGCCACACCAGCGTTGCTTTTGCACGGGAGTTTGTGTCCATCCAAGGAGTCAGAAGAGCAGGAGTGTTCCAAGTTCTCCGACGAACTTGCTGATTCCTGGAAGCTGTTCGTGTAGGGCGAATAAAGCTTTGAGCAACGGTGATTATTCACCCCAGCAGGAGTTCGTCCATATTTCGCCAGTCACCTTCTTCGTTGCTGCCAGTAATTCTGATTGTATCTTCTTTTTAGAAGTACTATGATCTGATTGCTGTTGATTACGAAATCTTTTTAGATTCTCATAATTTAGAATCACCTTCCTTGAAGTGTTGATTTGAAACATTGTTTTTACAATTGTTTCATTTTCTCAGTTTTCCATCGAAAAATTATGCACCGGCACTAACAGAGAGTTCCTTATGTCTGTTCCTCTTCCCTCAAGCAAGCTGAGGCCGCAAGCTCGTTGGTTTCCTCATGTGTTAATTTGAGCCCCTTTCCTTTTCTCTTTTGGACACTAAGTAGTAGTGTGACCAAACATTTGCAACCGGAGCATCTCGGAGGAACTCATTCGTACTCAACTTTATGGAATAAGATTTTTATGTTGGCTAGCTCTATTTCAAGCTTTTCTACCAGTGTGTCAGTAGCAATAATTTCCACAAATATTCTCTTATAGGAAAATCTCTCATTCCTCACGGTAAACGACGAGAAATTAAATAATAAGCCACATTTCTTATATGTCTTGCCAAACTTTTCTCGAGCCATCGCTCGCAATACTTCCGTCTAATCCAAGGACTTATTTCTTACTGTCTAATCCATGCTGGACTTGTTATAAATGACGACTCAACGGTCTCAAACTTTTGTTACAACAATATAATATAACCATCATTCTTTTATAGCAGGTTAATAACAATGTGAATTGCCAAGAGAAAGGATCAAGGATCGAAGGGTCGAACCCATCAATATAATATAACCATCATTCTTTTATACTATCATTCTTTTTAAGGTATCGTTGATCGAAACATAATGCCACAACAAAAGAGAGTTTTTTTTTATTAAGCGTGAAGATCAAGGATCGAAGGATCGAAGCCAATCACTATTGGTGAATTGCCGAGAGAATAAAATCTTCCACGCGATGGTCAAGCTTCGTCTACTTTTGGTCACTAGCAATTGCACCAACAATGATTCAATATTCTTGTTTTCTTTCTCTTATAATTCGATATGTATATGAAAATATATTAAGGCCAAATATATCCATCGAAATATTTATGAAAACGCATCCAAAACCAACAACATAAACTATAACAAAATTGAAAAATGAAAATGTTTGAATAAGATACTTATATAGATTTTTTGTCCAAGACACAATTCTACATATATGATACAATTTCAAAGAAGCCAATCCATAAAGCAGAAATGTTTCTATTCACTTTGTTATGATCAATCGACACCGAAAAGTTTTTTTTATTATTCGACTCCAACTTAACCATTCCAGCTACTACCCCACATCGTGCTCCCAATAGGAGCTGGACACTACAAGGTGGACCATCTCGGTCACATTACACCTTGACTCATGTGTTGAAGTCAACACGGAGGTTGGAGGTATTTAATTGTAAATAAGTCAAATATTTTCCGGAAGTACAACTATCACAATTGTTAGGTAGGTTAAATGTCATTTACCCTTCGACAAAATTTTATTCTTTTTTACTAAAAATCATCTATCAAAAAGTATCTAAGATTTGTAGAGTTCTCTTAGTTATCATGATCTTAGCTCATCTCCCGTGGATTCTAACCTTTTAAACAAAATTTAGGTAGAAAATATAAATTTTGTTCTCCAGTCACATTTCCTATCTATTTGTAGGATAACACCGTTGCAAGGAGCTTCCTAAATCTATGAAGAAATAAATAATCTCCTAGCGAGGTTCATAACATTAATGACCAATGATTAAAACTTAGTTTAAGGTGATTACATATGCCTGGGTTCTTGCTCCTAGAAAAGTTCATTTAA
The DNA here is from genome assembly GCA_029216955.1 of Iris pallida. Taxonomy (NCBI): domain Eukaryota; kingdom Viridiplantae; phylum Streptophyta; class Magnoliopsida; order Asparagales; family Iridaceae; genus Iris; species Iris pallida. The sequence goes on from JANAVB010034419.1 coordinate 1,885,819, forward strand.
GATTTTTTTTATTTTTTTTATCATTTCCTAGATTGGGGAACATTATTGAAGTAAAAATTATATGAAGGGCAATTTCTAGATTTTGTGTGGCTAAAATTTAGCTAAAATAATAGAGAGTACCATTGCATATCAACACCTTGCACGAGTGTAATATATCTTCTATGAAGGGGAATGAAAACTAGCACGAGTATTACTATAGATGGCACCATCCAACTATATTTAAGAAACCATCTATCCCATGCCTTCTTGTGGTTATCACATGACTAAGGCATTGGCCTCTTTTCCTCTTTTAGTTCGGTCTTCACAGTATTATGACATCCTTGTCATGTAATGAATGCACCTTGATATATTAGTTGAGAGACTCGAGAAAAGCCAAAAAAGATGCGAAAAAACTGAGGTGATGTTCTTGGTTTCATCTTTCCTGGTTGAGTAGTTAACGTTTTCGGCTTATATAGAAGATCCATGGATGGAGCATTGTTGCTGACTACATTGGAATGTGCCCAAAGGACAGTAAGTCACTATAGCAAGACTTTGGAGCTTTTATTTACTTGGAACATTTGAACCCCCGAGTACTTAATGTTGGATTATTCAATAATATGAGACCATATATATATAATTAATTGTGTTGGATTATCTAAATAATTAAGTCAAATTAAAGTGTTCTATTTGAAAATTGGCTTAAGGGTATAATTGTTATAGAATTAATGTGTAGACACCGGAGATGATTCTAATTTGATGAGTTGCCAAATTAGAAATATCAAAATATATAAATATATGTATTCATTAGGGTTATGGTCCCCAACTTACGGCCACCAAAAGAGAGGTTTTCTCTTTTTCTCTTCTGCATCCCCATCAACAGAAAGAGAGGGACAAAGGATTCAGATTATTCTTTGTCATTAAGGGTCGTAGCAAGTTGGAAGATCGAACCCAATAAAGAGACGTTCGCTTCAAGATCCATCAAGTCTAGCAATGGATTCAGGCACGCTTCCGCAATTTAATTTATGTTCTTCATCTCATGAATCGACAGGGTACGATAAAGTTCTAACAAGTGGTATCAGATCCTCCCATATTTGATTCATGAGGTTGAAATTTCAGATTCATTTTTTCTTATTGTTCACGAACCCTATATTGTTCCATATAATTTATTTTAGGGTTTCGATTATTTGATCAAAGATTTCAGGCTCAATTTTTATTGTATTATGGAAATCCTAGATTGTTTAATCTTATTTAATTTAGGATTTCAATTGTAAGATCATTTTTTTTACAATCATCCGAAAGCACGGTATGAATATTAAAATGAGTTAATGTTTCATTTAGTTATCTATATCCCAGACTGATGTGTAAATTTGTATATTGATTTTTTTTAAAAAAAATCAAATCAAAAGATTACATAAATAATGAATCAGTGGTTTGATTTGATATAACAGAACATGTATTATGGAGCACTACGGCATAAATTGCAAAATTCTGGCAAATGTAAGTTTAAAGAAATCACTTCCCCTCTAAATTATTATGCATAATGGTTTCTATATGGATAAGAAAAGGTTTAATTGGGTCAAAGATGTATAAGTTTAAATTTGGAATGTAATGATATGTTGATATTTTCTGGTCATATCGTACTTTGGTATATGAAATTCATAAAGATCTAATGGATATTTGCATATGGACTTTATATTTTACTTGGTGCCTAATTTGGACTTTTGCTCCTTAGGAAATTGTGAATTAAGTATTGCAGTTTATGCGGTCATTTGAATAATTATCCTTAATGTACAACATGTTGGCCATCAATTACTTGTTTTGGAATTACTTTTAGTCTTTATTATACAAGTAATCTTTTGATTGATGGATTCGGTTATGAAATAATTAGGCTCCAAATTGGTCTAAAGTTTATTTATTCTTCATTTAAAAGATTTTCTTTAGATATTTGGATACTTAAAGGGGAAAGAGGTGCTGATATTGCTCAGTTTAGACAAAATATGTTCAGTTTGAATATATATTTTGGAGTTATCATTTTTGGCTAATGTCTATGAATTTATTTTTTTTGGATGCATATCCTTAGTAGATTATTACATGAAGTTTGTTATGTTGATAATATCCAATTTTGTCAAATTAAATTTATGCTTATGCTTTTGATGAATTTTATTTGAGCAATAGTCTTATAAATATGCATATACATAAGGTTATGGACATGATTCGTTTTTGTAAAATTTAGTCAACATTCAAAATTTTGGTACCTTTTTGTGACTAGAAATAGTTGTCTAATATTCTAAATAGACTAATTGAAACAAGATGTCGCCAAAGTGACCTCTCTTGCGTAGATAGTCTATGAGGGATGTTGGATGTTTATGTGTGTACATTAATGCGGGTATTTAGTCGGCCCAAAGGAAGTTTAATACTTGGCCGAATTGCACACATACTTGTGGTGATAAATGTGTGACAAATATAAGGCTTACATGTGAATAATAACCCGATCCAAAGATAGGCTTATTATTTGACATGACTTATTGTCAACGTTTGATCATTACACCAAGAGTACCACTTGTAGTTAATATCACTGTCCAAAGACTTGATATTAAAGATGTACTAGGTATCTTTAGATGGGGTTCACCATTATTTGAATTTGTTTGACTATATTTTACGCTTTGGTTATTTGTTAGAGCATGTTTGTTTTTGTTGTTTTGTTCTCCTTACAGTTAATGTTGTTAAAATATCTGCAAATAAGATTTTAATTTTCATGTTTAATGGGATAAACTTTAAGGGCAAAAAGAAATAAATACAGTAGCTGCTAAAGGTCCAGATCAAAAGAAACAACAATATAAAACTAAGGGTTGTTCTTTTGTGATAAGACGGGACACATAAGGAAGAAATATACAAAGTATCACGCATGGCATATAAAAAAATATACATTTCTAAATTTGGTCTGTTCTGAGGTTAATTTAGATTTAGTACCTAAAAATATGTGGTGGTTATATTCTGGTGCTATTACCCACATTAGTATTTATAGACAAGGTAGTCTGACCTACCGAAGCTAATTGATGGTGAAAGATATATCTATGTGGGTGAAGATAAATCGGTAGAAGTGGATGCAATATGACATTTTAGGTTATTCTTAGGAACCGATTATTATTTGGATTTGATAGACACTTTTACTGTACCATCTTTTTGACGAATTTGGTTTCAGTTTCCTTAATTGACAAGTCTGGTTATCATTGTTCATTTGGAAATAATAGGTTTAGTCTATCTTCAAATTCAAATATTATTGTTAACGGTTCCCTTAAGGTTTATAATAACCTATATTTAGTTGAAATTATTGTATCTTATAATGAAATCTTGCAAGTGAAGTCATGTGGTACTAAATGCAAAATTAACAATAATAAAAATTTAACCTTATTATGACATAAGCGATTAGGTTACACCTCTAGAAATAAAGTTTAACGACTTGTGTCTGATGAGATTTGGATTCGATTGAATTTATAGACTTCAATGTTTGTATTGAATGTGTAAAGGGAAGACATACCAAAGTTAAATTATAAAGCAGCTACTTTATTGACTATGCTGACTGTAGTGCCCCGTCCCGCAAAGTCAATCGGAGGAATCGAAACGCCGACGGCGTTCGGCCTTAGCCTTGCAACGGCTTGCTCGGAGACATCGCTCAGGTGGGGTAGTTTCGGTGAACTCTCCTCATCTTTGCCTTCACATAATAAATCGTGTTTTCAACTTGCACAAGTTAGGCTTGATAATAAAAGCTACGCATCCACATAGCTAAGGGAATAATCCCGACGGTTGAATCGAGTTAGAACATGGAAAACGTCCCACTGTCGGCTTAGAGTTGGTGCACGGCGTGCTTTGAAAATGACACTCGGTCCTTCATCCCGTGGCTTGGGAGAAGGAAAGTTGGTCTTCAAACAAAAGTTGAGAGTTAGCCTAAGTCATAGGCGTCGCCCGCACAAATGCTTGCTAAAGCATGCACGGTCCTGTCCCGCAAGGCTTGGCGTAGCCTTTGCTCGTCCCTTGGGTTAAGTTGTAGGCTTGAGCGAGTTAGGCAAAGTTATGTCGGTCGACCTAAGTTATTCTACGTGCTGTCCCGCTCATTCTGCGGTTGTCAAGTTAAATAGTCCCACGATTCCAAGGCCCGTCATATGGAGTATGACATGGGCGATAGCGTCGCGTAGAACACGAGTCGGTTTAAGGCACGAGCCACGGTTGGTTCAGTGGAAAGTTACCCACGGTCGGTCGACACTTAAAGGAAATACGCTATGTTCAAGTTAAGTTGGAAGGCTATGCAGTAGCCGTTCCCTGAGTTCAAAGAATGTTAAGTCTAAGCGATGGTTAGTCGCCGAGGCAACCCTGGTTAGGGGCTCTGTAAAGGAAGTATGAAAAATGGAAAGAGTAAAACAACCAAGTAAATGAATTGATCACATAATAAGCCCAAACTGTATCCTAAAACACTCCATGTAACCCTTATGAACTTGGACACTTGTCGACAAGGGGTGGTTTCTTCGAGCGGAATTCCGGGGCCACGGGACCGTCTCGGCCTAGGAAGAAACAAGTTGTAGCCGCGCTGGTTAGGCAACGCTGGTAAGGCATCGGTAAGACGGGGACTTGCATCGGGGCTCGCTACCTGCGTTGCAGGGGTCCCGTATTACCCGGCTACGTCCAAGGCGGCTGGTTAGGCCAATCCCATAACAAACACTTAATAATAATTGTTTTCAACTAACATGGTAAGGTTTGTGTCGGCACGGGCGGCAATCCGTGTGTGTGCCTTTGGATTGAGTTGAACATGTATGAGTTAAAGAGACACAATGTCGGAGCCTAAGATTTGGCTACAGCGAAAGCGACGTGCTTCGGCACGAGATGTGGCATCGACTGTTAAGTTGCGAGTTAAGTCAAAAAGGGCCGTAGGGCATGTTGTGTGAAGTTGCGTTGAGTTATGAGGCACGGCCGCGTTGTCACAACACAAGTATAAGCAAGACTAAACAAGGAGGCGCTGCCTCGGAGATATTGAAACACGAATTGAGTTATGGCACGACCGAGTCGTTACGTCCCAAAGTTTGGCTAGAAAGACAGGTATAAGTCGGTGCGTCGACAATGCAAGCACGAGAAAGGTCTAGAGGCAAGGAAATGGAGTCCTTCGTGTAGCTGCGTCTCTGATTATGGCCGTAAGGCAAACACGACTTGATAGGTAACGTTGTCGGCACGAGAAGTGGTCTAGCGACCAAGTATGAGTTAACGTTGACATTACAAGCACGGGATGGTTCTGATACACAAGTTGCGCTAAGGCGCCGGTCCTAAAACTGATCCTAAGGCAAGACTAGAAAGACAATCGAAAGGGATTTAAGCTGCACAAAGTAAATGAACGTGTAGGTTTTGTATGGGTGGGCGAGAAGCTCACTCCACCAGTACAGTGGTACTGACACCCACACAGTATTTCATGTGCAGGCACAGGTAGAAGCTCGTGGCGCGGAGCTCGCTTGGATGCGTCGAGGCACGGAGTTCCTTGGCGAGTCGAAGCGTGCGGTCGTGTGATCTGAAGACTTATACAAGACATAATGTATGGACATCGCCTTCGGAAGCTTCCGCTGGATTCAAGTATTGTATCGAGAGATGAGAGAGAGCAGAGTGACTTGTAATTGAGAGAAAAGAGAGCTTGAGAGACATTGTAAATTGGCCTTGCGTCCACTGATGTAATCTTGAATTCAATATCAATGAAAGAGTGTTCTTTGAAATACTTGTGTTCGTGTGTTCTTTAAATTCCGCTACTATTATTCAATGTCTCTGCTCGGGACTTCTGTGCGACGACCCCGTCGCAGCTGCTGTAAATCGGCCGTTATGGAACCCGCCTTGCACGGGCGCAATCTAGGCTCGTGCGGCATCACGCCTTAGCGAGGACGATCCCTCCTACGGGAGCGGGGCGTGACATAGTGGTATCAGAGCACGGCTTTACGTCCTTGGACCGTCGATTGAATTCTTTAACTTCGATGTTTCCGCAAAACTCTGTTGCTTCCGCGAGTTGTTATCGTTGGTACGCTCTCTCTCAAATGTCCCTCGGCATGTCCATACAATAAGTCTAAATATTTTCAAAGGCTCGTACAAGCGTTCATTCGAACGTATCGGTAGGCTATCGCCGGATGCATCGTAGGCCTTTGTGCCGAACGGTGTCGAACTTGACTCGATAGAAAACACTTGCTAAGTTGACATGTCGCATGCGTGCCCGAGTAGCCCAACGTCGACCCTAGCAATTGAGCGTGCAAACTCGGAATATGGTCCGCACAGGATGGCTATGCACACGGCCTTTTGGCTAAGTTGTGTTTCGCGTCGCGCACCTCGACCCTTGGTGCAAACGAGTTGCGAGCGATAGTAAGTATCGTTCGGTCAGGAACGGAGATACACTTAGAGTGTCTATCGATAGGAACGCTATCGGACTAACGCTTAGACGTACACGGAAGATTGATTTGGATTTCGAAGAAATAATGCGAATGACTTAGTACGTCGATACGACGCGAGCGACTACGCTAGCGATTCGTCGAACGAATCTGAAGGATGTCTTAGCGAATGACGCGAATGTGATTGAGGACTAGATCGCATGGCTTGAATCCGAGTGGTGTATGTGATAGGTTCGGAGAAGAATAAGAATGAGTGTCGACGACTAGTCGAGTGGCTCGAATCCGAGTAGTGTATGGTTCGTCTTGGAAATTGTTCGAGCGAATATTGAGGATTACGAGTATGTCTGCGAGGCGATGCGATCGCGCAAAGCCCTAGAACGCGTCACGCTTAGTTGGTCGTGACTTCGAATGTCCCGAACGAGCATCTCGTTCGGACAACTTGTGAATGAGCAATGCGAGTTAGAAAACCGATTCGGAACGATGAATGAAAATGAATGGTCTTGATCGAGGAAATTTAGAGGATCGTGCGTGCGATATCGGATTGATGCAACTGAAATGTGACTTGAGTTTGAATAACGATTTTGAAACGAGCTTGAGGAAAAGCGACTGAACTTGATCTTGAGTATTGAGAAAATTGTGGAATATCCAACTCGGACAATAACATCAGTCGCACGACTCAAAATTGGTTGCAAAGGAAGATCGTCAGGTTACGCATATCGTCGATGGTATTGAGGCGTATCAAAGATCGATATGCGATAACTCGGGGGCACTCTGACTCGACGAATGACGGTCGTGCAAATGTCATTGTTCCGTTGGATGCTATACTTGGGATGTTAAAAATGTGTGTCGAGGAAAAGGTAGACTTGGCTTGAGGATGTTCTAAGTTGAACGAATGACGATCGAACTTGGCTCGGGTGAAAACTAGAACGTTTGGATTTGCTTCGTCGACAACCCCAACGTTGATGTTCTTGTCTTATGCGAGTGCTACTCAAGCCTCGCATATGCGTCACGCCGATTAGGGCGATCACTCTGCGTGAGCGCTGGTATGGTGATTCATACAGCGGGAGTGGTCGAACTTGTACGGTGCGACAATTTGTGCTTCGATTTGTGGTTTGACGCGAAGGTGACTCGAGAATGGATTTGTGTACTTGAAGAATCGAACTTGAGGATTGAGTAGGTCCAATCCGCGTATCGAGAATGAATGATTCTAGACTCAAACAAGAGTTACGCCCCGATGAGAATGATTATTCTACGGGTGCGTTGCATGGTGATTCATGAACCACCGTGGATAATCGGACTCGCGTGAGATTGGGGCACAACGTATTGTCGAGCTAGATGACCTCGTGATCGAATACATGAATTGGTTAGAATTGGTGATTGAACGGATTTGAATTCTGCGCAACGAACGCATTGATGCGAATAGGTGATCGTGCTCGATGTTTAGAAATCTGAGTGATGCGAGCTTGGGTAGAAAACCCGTACTACCGACTTTGGTTTGACCCTAGGATTGGGGTCAGTGTTGGCATTATTGTTGGGGAACTATGATTCCAATCCTGACATTGACTTAGCCTCGTAAAGATTAGCCTAGCGGTTAGGCGAGACGCCCTGTTTCAAGTGTTAGCAATCGGAATGATTGATCTGAGGATTGGCATGGATGGATGGCATGGATCACGAATATAGGAAACCCTGCTCACGAGACTCGGCTGACATGCATATATTTTAGGGACGCCTGGGTATGTGCACGATGCGACTCGAGTGAGAATGACAAATTCTTTATCATGCGGCTTGGTTGAATGCATGTATTTTGGGGACGCTTGGAATGCGTGCACGATCCAGCCAAGTGATACGACGAGTTCAAGCAAGGCTTGAAAGATGGGAGTGTGTCGAGACCTTGAAATCGCGTTAAAGGAAAAGATTGATACTAGTGCGAGCGTGGCTCGGAATCGAAGGAACGCATAGGCGAAATGTGTACGATTTAGTCTTGGCCATAGAAATGGTAGGATGACTTGCCTTCAGGAAAGTCTCGAGGACGAGACTTGTTCTGAGTGGTGTATGATGTAGTGCCCCGTCCCGCAAAGTCAATCGGAGGAATCGAAACGCCGACGGCGTTCGGGCTTAGCCTTGCAACGGCTTGCTCGGAGACATCGCTCAGGTGGGGTAGTTTCGGTGAACTCTCCTCATCTTTGCCTTCACATAATAAATCGTGTTTTCAACTTGCACAAGTTAGGCTTGATAATAAAAGCTACGCATCCACATAGCTAAGGGAATAATCCCGACGGTTGAATCGAGTTAGAACATGGAAAACGTCCCACTGTCGGCTTAGAGTTGGTGCACGGCGTGCTTTGAAAATGACACTCGGTCCTTCGTCCCGTGGCTTGGGAGAAGGAAAGTTGGTCTTCAAACAAAAGTTGAGAGTTAGCCTAAGTCATAGGCGTCGTCCGCACAAATGCTTGCTAAAGCATGCACGGTCCTGTCCCGCAAGGCTTGGCGTAGCCTTTGCTCGTCCCTTGGGTTAAGTTGTAGGCTTGAGCGAGTTAGGCAAAGTTATGTCGGTCGACCTAAGTTATTCTATGTGCTGTCCCGCTCATTCTGCGGTTGTCAAGTTAAATAGTCCCACGATTCCAAGGCCCGTCATATGGAGTATGACATGGGCGATAGCGTCGCGTAGAACACGAGTCGGTTTAAGGCACGAGCCACGGTTGGTTCAGTGGAAAGTTACCCACGGTCGGTCGACACTTAAAGGAAACACGCTATGTTCAAGTTAAGTTGGAAGGCTATGCAGTAGCCGTTCCCTGAGTTCAAAGAATGTTAAGTCTAAGCGATGGTTAGTCGCCGAGGCAACCCTGGTTAGGGGCTCTGTAAAGGAAGTATGAAAAATAGAAAGAGTAAAACAACCAAGTAAATGAATTGATCACATAATAAGCCCAAACTGTATCCTAAAACACTCCATGTAACCCTTATGAACTTGGACACTTGTCGACAAGGGGTGGTTTCTTCGAGCGGAATTCCGGGGCCACGGGACCGTCTCGGCCTAGGAAGAAACAAGTTGTAGCCGCGCTGGTTAGGCAACGCTGGTAAGGCATCGGTAAGACGGGGACTTGCATCGGGGCTCGCTACCTGCGTTGCAGGGGTCCCGTATTACCTGGCTACGTCCAAGGCGGCTGGTTAGGCCAATCCCATAACAAACACTTAATAATAATTGTTTTCAACTAACATGGTAAGGTTTGTGTCGGCACGGGCGGCAATCCGTGTGTGTGCCTTTGGATTGAGTTGAACATGTATGAGTTAAAGAGACACAATGTCGGAGCCTAAGATTTGGCTACAGCGAAAGCGACGTGCTTCGGCACGAGATGTGGCGTCGACTGTTAAGTTGCGAGTTAAGTCAAAAAGGGCCGTAGGGCATGTTGTGTGAAGTTGCGTTGAGTTATGAGGCACGGCCGCGTTGTCACAACACAAGTATAAGCAAGACTAAACAAGGAGACGCTGCCTCGGAGATATTGAAACACGAATTGAGTTATGGCACGACCGAGTCGTTACGTCCCAAAGTTTGGCTAGAAAGACAGGTATAAGTCGGTGCGTCGACAATACAAGCACGAGAAAGGTCTAGAGGCAAGGAAATGGAGTCCTTCGTGTAGCTGCGTCTCTGATTATGGCCGTAAGGCAAACACGACTTGATAGGTAACGTTGTCGGCACGAGAAGTGGTCTAGCGACAAAGTATGAGTTAACGTTGACATTACAAGCACGGGATGGTTCTGATACACAAGTTGCGCTAAGGCGTCGGTCCTAAAACTGATCCTAAGGCAAGACTAGAAAGACAATCGAAAGGGATTTAAGCTGCACAAAGTAAATGAACGTGTAGGTTTTGTATGGGTGGGCGAGAAGCTCACTCCACCAGTACAGTGGTACTGACACCCACACAGTGTTTCATGTGCAGGCACAGGTAGAAGCTCGTGGCGCGGAGCTCGCTTGGATGCGTCGAGGCACGGAGTTCCTTGGCGAGTCGAAGCGTGCGGTCGCGTGATCTGAAGACTTATACAAGACATAATGTATGGACATCGCCTTCCGAAGCTTCCGCTGGATTCAAGTATTGTATCGAGAGATGAGAGAGAGCAGAGTGACTTGTAATTGAGAGAAAAGAGAGCTTGAGAGACATTGTAAATTGGCCTTGCGCCCACTGATGTAATCTTGAATTCAATATCAATAAAAGAGTGTTATTTGAAATACTTGTGTTCGTGTGTTCTTTAAATTCCGCTACTATTATTCAATGTCTCTGCTCGGGACTTCTGTGCGACGACCCCGTCGCAGCTGCTGTAAATCGGCCGTTATGGAACCCGCCTTGCACGGGCGCAATCTAGGCTCGTGCGGCATCACGCCTTAGCGAGGACGATCCCTCCTACGGGAGCGGGGCGTGACACTGACAAATCGAGGGGTTAATAATTATACAGTCCCACATTAAGATATTTTTTGAGACGAGAAGTATAATATTTTTTTTTGAGGATGTTGAGTTTGGGGGAGAAATAAAGTCAGGATCATTGTCTTTGAGAATGAATCAATTACGATTCCTACTATCACTTTTGACGATGTGCAGAATTCTATACCTGTCATGATCAAGAAGTGAATTCGGAGTCTTAATAAAATAATGTCAAATTACTTCTATAAGTCGTTGTTGAGATACCTTAACAACGACAACGTAGCGGCACCCCATTCAAGATAAGGTAATTATTCCTAAGGATCAAACTCAACAACCTCAAGAACCGGTAATATTAAGATGGTCCACCAAAGAAAGGAGAAATATAATTTTGGATAATATTGTCATATTTCTCTAGGAACGTGAGGAAGACTGTGGATACTGGAAGATGATCTAATCAACTTCCGTCAGGCCATGAAAAGTTCCAGTTCTCAAAGTGGATTCATACAATAAATAAGGAGTATAAGTCTATGCAAGACAATAAATTTTAAGAACTTGTCCCATTATCAAAAGGTATGAAGTTCATTGGTCGCAAATGGACATTTAAAACCAAGAAAGATTCGAAAGGGTAATGTGGAGAGGTATAAAGTACGTCTTGTAGCTTGTGACTTTACTCAAAAGTTAGCGATTGATTTTAAAGAGACTTTCTCTTCACTTTCTTTGAAAGACTCTTTTAAACCAATCATAGTACTGGTTGTACATTTTAATATTGAGTTACATCAAATGGATGTCAAAAACGGTATTTCTCAATGGTAACATTGACAAAATAATTTATATGTTGCAACCAGAAAACTTTGTGTCAGAAGACCCAAAGAATATGGTTCACAAACTAACATAATCTATTTATGGACTCAAGTAGGCTTCTCGTCAAAGATACTTTAAGTTTTACCAAGTGATTATCTCGTTTGGTTTTGAGATAAACACTGTTGAAGATTGTGTGTATCACAAGTTCAGTGGGAGTATGAATAATTTTCTGGTTTTGTATATTGATTAAAGTATTCAATACAAACCAGGTGACACCTCTCGTTAAAGGAGACAAATTCAGTCTCAATCAAGTTTCCTAAGGTTAGCCTTAAAATTAAGAAAACACAATAGATTCTTTCTTCATGATCAGTTGTAGGGAGTCTAATATATGCTCAAGTATGTACACTTCAGGATATTGCGTACATATTAGGATGTTAGGCATATATTTAAGCAAATATGGATGGATCATTAGGTAGCAGCCAAACTACTTAAGTAATTAATAGAGAACAAGAAATTATATGCTCTTTGTAGGAGATGGAATAATTCTGGAGATCATAAGGTATTTCGACTCCGATTTTGTTGGATGCCAACACAGCAGGAGATCCACATCAGGTTATGCTGACTAATAGAGATATATTTTAGATGAGTGTAAAAAATGCACTCATAATTTTTTCTACCATGACAGCACGATTTATAGCATGTTGTGAGGCATCAATTCATGGAATATAGTTGCAAAATCTTGTCATAAGGCTGCGCCAACAGGAGAGGGTGTTGAAAGACCACTCAAATTATAGTGTGACAATAAATCAGCAATACTGTATTCCAATAACAACAGAAACTTGTATAAGTTAAAGGATATTGACATAAAGTTTCTAGTTGTGAAAGAAAGAATTCAGAATGGTTTAAGTGTCTATATAGCACATTAGGACAAACACCGTGTTAGCAGATCCGCTCACAAAAGTGTCACTACCACTTCTCTAGCTTGAGGGTATTTTGGTCATTTTCAAAATTTTAGAATTTAATTTGAATTATTATTATTATTTATAATTAATGTAATTTTTAAGTGATTTTAGAATAATTGATTTTGGTGTTTTAGTGACTTTGACTTATGTTGACCTTGGAGACTAACATAGTGGCAAACCTAGGTCATGACTAAGTGATTAGGATATGAAAACCTAGGTTTACTTAAGTTAGTGAGGTTTAGCTCATTGGAATTAATTTAGGAAAATTAGGAGCTAGATTGAACAAGGAATGGCTTGTGAAATCACAAGTCATTTTATGACTAATAGGCTTAATGGCCCATAGGCCCACACCCCTTGAACCAAACCCTAATCCTAAAAATCTAGCCAGCCATAGTGCGTTTCCTCCCTATTTATATCCCCTTGAATTTAGGGCTTGCCTCTTTAGGAAACCATTGCCATTTGGAAAAGGTGAGTCCCCATCTTTGTAAATTTTTAGAAAATCCATTTTTACTCCAAATTCCTCCAAACAAATTGTAATAGGACCTAATATTAGCATTCTTGCTGTTGTTGATGAGTATTTGCAGGAAGAACACAATTTGGAGAATTTTTGGTAGCTTGATGAGACATTTTCATTGGGTTTTTGAGAGCTTTGTTCATCAATAGGTAAAACACATTCTAATCCATGAAATTTCTGTTTGTTTGCATTTTAGGAATGCCCTAGCCCTAACCTAACAGTAGGATAGGCTAACCCTAGGTTTTGGATCTATTACGTGTCCGTATCGGATACGTACCAGTCGTGTGTTAAGGGTGTTCGACGAAATATCTCAAAGGACATTTCAGTCGAGTTTTAGAATTCTAAATGAATAAGAAATTAGCTTTTAGTGTTGCTTAGGGGTTTTCGTGTCGTGTCGAGTCTTGGGGGACACGGGAACACGCGGGTGCGGGTGCGTGCGCGCGGTACTGTAGCTCCCCTGCTACTCGGGGGCTATTCCGCGCGGGACACGCCACCTCGACACGAGAAAATTGACACGCATGATGGGGCACTGTCTGACACGAGGCTCGTAAAGTCTCATGAGTCCTCGTGTCGTGTCGGACACGTATTTGTATGTGCACGTGCACTGCACTGTACGGTTCAGTGCACAGGGTGTTTGGTTCTGTTTTAATTCAATTTTAAATGGTTCTTAATGTGTTTTTATTGATTAGATTCTAAATATCATGTGTAATCTCTGTTAAATTAGAATTTACTAGTTAGATCAGTTTTGATGGAGTATTAGCTCGATTTTGGCTTGAACTACAAATTTCTGATACACAGTCCTGTTACATTGATTTCCCATTATTTTCCTAACTCTAAATTCCTATTGTTTGATTAATTGCACTGCTAAATATCCCCACATGCTACATTTCATATTAGCTAAGTTATTTCACTCAATTATAGGCTTGTTGTTGTGAGAATGAGACTTTAGTTGTTGGGTTGGTTTTCGAAATTGTTTAAAACCTGAGAATCCAGTTTTTTCCTATTTTATGAGCTATAGCTAACTGTTAAATCCTGTGCTAACCTAAGTTAATTGTTGTTCTATTGTTTGATGATTCTCACGTGATTGTTGGTTCATAGTAGTGTAATATTTCATTCAAAATGGGCTTTTGGTTGAGAGATCGAGATTTTGAATATGGGATTTGGTTCTTTTCAAATTGGCTGTCTTAAAACCTGAGTTATGAATGATTCATTCTTCTTAAAACCTGGGAATAGTTAAACCATCTCTATTGATTCATAAACCTGAGTTTAGCTCTCCCTTATACTGTAAATGAAGGTTGGTTGAATGTTTAAATAAGTTGAACTTTAGCTAACTGTTAGAGAACCTGAGAATTGTAAAATGTTTTCCTTCTTTTAAAACTGAGTTATAGATGTTGATTTATAGGTCTTAAACTGAATTGATTCCCTTTCTTTTGTTCGATTTAGGTATAAACCTGAGTTCAGTGTTTTAGCACTGATTTTTTCCTGTTCCAGTTTCCTGTTATAAACCTGTGAATAGTTTTAAACCCTTTTGATTTGAATTGTAAACCGAAATGCCATTCATGTGTTCACTGATTTCCTATGCAATGTGTATACTGTTTCTTCCTTTATGACTGAAATGAAAACCAAACCTGAGTTTACCTTACAATGATTTCAATGTTGTTTTCTGCAAACATGATAACCTGAGAATGTGTATTTCAAAACTGAGTTTGTGATTCTTCCTAAACCTGAGATTCCTCCTTATATATAAAACTGAGTTTGTATTGAAACTGAGAATTCAATTATAGGATTGTTTATGAACTATTTTACTGCTTGGTTCAGTTTTCCAGTTAGTTTAGGACTGTTGATTCAACTGTGGTTAACTAAGTTCGGGGGTGAAAATCTGGAAATGAGAGGGGGGGAATTTTCAACTGTTTTAAATCTGAAATAATATATGGTATTAAGTCTGAATGAAGTTTGGGTTTGACTGATTTTTGAGTGTGTGTAAAACTGGAATTAGAGGAGGTCTTCCTAGATGTAAAATCTGAGTTTAATGTTGTCTTCACTGTTTTACACTCCATGATCACTCTCCCACATATCACTCACTGTTTTCATGCACACCCTCTAGCCCATTGACACACACATACACTAGTATGTTTATGTTCCCTCTCTCTTTCATATGTATATATATATATGAATTGAGTTGTTATATATTTAGGATTCCTATATATATATATATATATATATATATATATATATATATATATATATATATATATATATATATATGAATGTGTGCTTTTATATATAAATTAGATATATATAGTGTATGTGATACCATATGATATTGTGTATTGATTACCTATGGAGGATATCTTGGTAGATGTGTCTAGCTAGTAGGCTATAGGCTAGATATATGGCATGTAGAGATGTGTAATGGTAGGCTTGACATGGTATTGCCTAGATTAGCCTAGTAAACCTAGAATAGTCTTGTTAGACCTAGATTAGACTTTTTGACTTGGGTTAACTTTAGGGTTGACCAGAGTTGACCAAGAGTTGACTTTGGTCTAGATTGACCTAGTTTCATGTAGAATACATTAATTTGCATCGTATTACCATTGTAGACTTATAGTGACTTGTACTGTTCTATAGGAGACAGACACCACTCCTCGGACAGTCTATATTCTCTCAGATTCACCGGTTTCAGGCGAGTACATTCTCTGATCATTTCATATCCTGTATTAGGAGTATATTTCCTGCTTTAGATTACTTTACATGATGCTGACACGTTGGAAACACGGATTAGTACTATATGTATCTTGTTGGGCGATGTTATCTCCTTAGTGGATACATCGGGTATTTCGTGTTCGTGTACTTTATCGTGAACATCGTGTACTCCTTGTATTCGTGACATTCGTGTACAAATCGTGTGAAATCGTGTATATTCATGTATTCACATGATCTCGTGTGCGACTATACTTCGTGTGCAATAACATAACTTAGCCAGATCCTTGTGTATTGATTGGGGCGGGGAGTAGAAGTGGTTATGTATTCAATCTAGTAGATTACTCGTGTACAACCTCTGTAGATTACTCGTGTATAACATCGTGCCGTTTACATAACCATCTTGTGCTCTGAATCACTAGACACTATCATTTCTCTATATACTGTAGCTATTTATTTACAGTCTTTCCTGTTTACCATATTATTCTTCAGTCTCTTGTATCTTACTCTCTAGCATGATTATATATCCTGACCTGCTATGATTTGTTGAGATGTACTGTGCTCGCTCCTGTCCTGACTGGACCTATTGAAATTTTACAGAGGACGAGGCTGAGGCGTTCTGCCCTACCTACTACGGTGCTACACTAGACGAGTGCCTGGACTTGGACCAGCAGCAGGATCCACTAGCAGTAGATGACACTCCCTTAGACTAGGACTGTCTTTACTTTACTTGGATCACTGTATTAGATTTTGAGATATTCTGAGATATGTATTTATTTTAGACACTTAGAATTCTGGATTGTATCTCTGTGCTTCTCCTGTTCTGGATATTTTATCTTTCATTATCATTTCATCTTACCTGTTCTACCTTAGCTGTGGTTGAGTTATATTTCTGTTATGTCACCCCATTCGGGGAGTATAACTGTTTTACCTTCAATTGTTAGATGTTGTGACCTAGGACAGCATTCTACCGCGACGTAGGCTGGACGTACCCACATCTTGTGCCCTTACTCTAGGGTGCAGGTCGTGACACATTTTTAGTGGTGGCCTATGCAGGTCTAGGTTGAAAATGTAGTGGTATTCGAACTAGAATATCGCTGCAGCCTGCAGTAGGAATTAGTATATTTTTGAAGGTACTCAATCACACTAGGAAAACTCCTTATCAGATTCCGTATATCTATTTTGCTGCTTATTGTTCTCCTTAGAAATTTAAATTGTCCTCCTTTGATTTTTTGACTCATTCTCAGTAATTACTTCTTGTTTGATCTGTGTCTCCAGGATGGTTGAGACGCGATCGCATCTCCCCGTGACGGGAGAGGCTGAAGAGGGGTCTGCCACCTCTCGTGTCCAGCAGTCAGCTCCCAGTGCCACAGGGCCAGTGCAGCCCTCAGGAGTCGGTGTTTCTGCCACTTTTGGAGGAGCACCTCCAGCAGTCAGGAGGCCAGTTGTGATTCCTGAGATCCTTCCACCGCAACAGCCTCCGCCTGCGGGGATGGTAGATGCTGCACATCTCTTCTCCTTCGTGGAGAGGATTCTTGAGTCCCATCAGCAGCAGTAGACGAGTCAGACTGCAGATTTTAGGCAGGGGATCGATGAGGCACACCAGCTGGTATGTACTACTGTCGAGATGATCACAGCTCAGGGGACCCAGCAGCAGTCCCGTCGGAGGGAGAAGGACATTCAGGACTTCCAGAAGATGTATCCTCGAGAGTTCTTCGGCACAGAGGGCATCCATGTTGCAGACGACTGGATAGAGCATATTGAGGAGATCTTTCGACTGGCGGAGATACCAGATCGACTCCAGATCGAGGCGGTGGGCAGTCAGATGCAGGACTTAGCCCTTACGTGGTATCAGACAGATCCCAGGATGGGAGTTGAGGGCCAGACTTGGGCCCAGTTCAAGGAGCTGTTTAAGGAGCAGTTCTTTCCTGATGTTGCCTTGGGAGGTATCGAGGCACAGTTCGAGGCTCTGGTTCAGGGGAACCAGACGGTAGCTGAGTATGCCGAGGAGTTCTGCAGATCGGCCCAGTTCATTGATTATTTGTCTTAGAAGACGAAGGCGAAAAAGTTTCGTCGGGGTTTGATTAGAGAGGTTCGGTCGCTGACTAAGAGCGACCGGAATGCCACTTATGCTGAGATATTTTCTGGGGCCATGGCAGCGGAAGACGAGCTAGGGCTGAAGCAGAAGAGGGGTCGTGACTTCCAGGGTGGCAGTAGCAGTCAGGGGCAGGCCAAGAGGCCTCACTTCCAGCAGCACTTTCAGCAGCAGAGGCCAGTTCAGCAACACCAGCATCAGGGCCATGCACCTTTTCAGCAGGTGCAGCACCAGCAGTAGAGAGGGCAGCAGGTACCCAGGCAGCAGGCTGTTAGTTTTATTTTCTACAAGAAGCATGGGCACAAGTGGGACGAGTGCAGAAAGAGACTTGGCAGATGCTTGATGTGTGGATCAGCAGACCATCAGATGCGAGAGTGTCCCGTTACGTCGATGCGTCCGATACCAGGAGGAGCTGGGGCAGCCAAGGCTCCAGCAGGCCAGCAGAGGGAACCAGCCCTGCAGACCCAGCAGCAGAGGTTCCAGTAGTACCAGCAGCAGGCACGAGGTGGACAGCAGGGGCGAGCTTTCGCCATGGCAGCTGAGGATGCCGAGGCCATCGGAGAGCTGATAGCAGGTTCGGTTCTTCTAGATTCCCTTCCAGCATTTGCACTCTTTGATTCCGGGGCTTCCCACAGCTTTGTGTCAGTATCGTATGCCATTAGACACAGTCTGGATTCTGAATCATTGCCTAGGACCTGCAAGATCACGACCGCGGGTGGGGTCATCCTCGTGAGTGATGTTTGCAGAGGACAGAGTGTTATATTGGGAGGCTGAGAGTTGGGAGTGAGTTTACTCGTCATGCCATTACCTAACTACGATATAGTATTAGGTATAGACTGGCTGAGTAGACACCACACCCGTATTGATTGCCGTGGGGGTAGAATTTTATTCAGGGTGCCAGGAGAGCCAGAGTTTAAGTACACCCGGCGGCAGACAGAGCAGGACGACGGAGTCTTCTGTGGAGCTTCAGTTGAGGAGCAGGTGGCTCCGCATCCCTTGATCGCAGAGTTTATGGACGTATTCCCAGAGGAGTTGCCAGGGCTTCCACCAGATAGAGATGTAGAGTTCTCGATAGACTTGGTTCCCGGTGCGGAACCGATCTTCCAGCATGTCTATCGAGTGAACAACAGCGAGTTAGTGGAGCTGAAGAAGCAGGTGGATGAGCTACAGGACAAGGGCTTCATTCGCTCGAGTTCTTCACCTTGGGGTGCACCGGTACTCTTCGTACCCAAGAAGGATGGGTCGGTACGGATGTGTATCGACTACAGGGCACTTAACAACCTGACAATCAAGAACAGATACCCACTGCCGCGGATCGATGATCTGTTTGATCAGTTGAGCGGAGCTCGGGTATTCTCCAAGATTGATTTGAGGTCGGGTTATCACCAGGTAAAGGTGAAGAGGGATAATATCCCCAAGACCGCTTTCAGGACGCGGTACGGGCAGTTTAAGTTTTTAGTTATGCCGTTTGGGCTAACCAATGCACCAACAGTGTTTATGAATCTAATGAACAAGGTGTTCCACCAGCACTTGACAAGTTCATGGTGGTGTTCATTGATGATATCTTGATATATTCCAAGACCGAGGAGGAGCACAAGGAGCATCTGCGGATAGTGCTAGAGACTCTCAGGAGGGAGCAGCTTTATGGGAAACTCTCCAAGTGTGAGTTTTTCTTGGACCGGGTGGACTTCTTGGGGCATGTGGTGACTGGAGATGGTATCTCAGTTGACCCCAAGAAGATTGTAGCAGTTGAGGCTTGGACAGCGCCGACTTCAGTAGAAGAGATCAGGAGTTTCCTGGGGCTGGCAGGATACTATATGAGATTTGTGCAGGATTTCTTTCGGATTACAGAGCCGTTGACATGGTTGACCCGGAAGGATACTGAGTTTGTTTGGTCAGAGGAGTGTCAGGCAGCTTTTGATGAGTTAAAGAAGCGGCTTACGACAGCTCCGATTCTGACATTGCCTTCAGGATCAAGTGGATTCACTATTTATAGTGATGCTTTAGGGAAGGGGCTGGGTTGCATCTTGCAGCAGCATGGGAAGGTGATTGCCTGTGCTTCTAGGCAATTACGTCCCCATGAGAAGAACTACCCTACCCATGACCTGGAGCTGGCAGCGGTAATTTTTGCTTTGAAGTTGTGAAAGCACTATCTGTATGGCGAGAGGGTAAAGATTTTCACAGATCACAAGAGCTTGAAGTATGTGTTTACACAGAAGGAGCTCAACACGAGGCAGCGCAGGTGGCTTGAGTTGATGAAGGACTTTGACATCGCACTTCAGTATCACCCGGGGAAGGCTAACGTGGTTGCCGATACCTTGAGTAGGTATCCGACAGCCATGTGTTTAACTATGGATCGGCACCTGCTTGTAGACTTGGAGAGCCTTGGGATTGAGGTGATCGTGCCGGGAGTGCAGATGCAGTTATGGCGCCTTCAGATACAGTCGGACTTGATGGACAGGATCAAGGCGACACAGTTCGAGGATGTGGCTCTGCGGTATATCCGAGAGCAGATCAGTGCAGAAGTGGAGGATGTTGAGTTCTCACTTGCAGAGGATGGTACCCTGAGGCACGGTTCCCGGTTATGTATGCCCAGCGGGGAGCTCATAGAGCAGATTATGCAGGAGGCTCACAGATCGCAGTACTCTATACATCCTGGTGCTAACAAGATGTACAGGGATCTGCGAGAGCATGTCTGGTGGTACGGGATGAAGAGGGAGGTATCCCACTTCGTAGCTAGATGCTTGATCTGTCAGCAGGTCAAGGCAGAGAGGTAGAGGCCCGGAGGATTATTGCAGCCGTTGCCCATTCCAGAGTGGAAGTGGGAACATATTACCATGGATTTTGTATCGGGGTTGCCGCGTATGCCAGGAGGAAAAGACGCGATTTGGGTCATCGTTGACAGGTTGACCAAATCGGCCCACTTCTTGCCATTCAAGGTGGGTACGTCTACAGAGAGGCTTAAGGAGCTGTATATAAGACAGATAGTCAGGATTCACGGAGTTCCCGTCAACATAGTCTCAGATCGGGATAGCCGCTTTACTTTCTATTTCTGGAGGAGTCTGCAGACTAGCTTGGGCACTCAGCTCAAGTTTAGTACCGCATACCACCCCCAGACGGACGGACAGTCAGAGAGGACTATTCAGACCCTTGAGGATATGCTGTGGACGTGCGTCCTGGATTTTGGAGGTTCCTGGAAGGATCACCTGCATTTGGTAGAGTTTGCTTACAACAACAGTTATTAGGCCAGCATTGAGATGTCACCGTTTGAGGCTCTGTACGGACGTAGGTGTCGTACACCCTTATCTTGAGATGATGTTGGAGAGCGAGCTTTACTGGGACCAGAGATGATTGTTGACGCAGCCGAGAAGGTGAAGCTCATCAGGGACAGACTTTGCATGGCGCAGGACAGACATCGGCACTGGGCCGATAACCACCGGAGGCCGCTGGAATTTGAGGTACAGATTTAGAGATAGGATTAGAAGTAGGTTGTATTTTGTTTTGTTTGATTGATCGTGTTTAATTTTTAGTAACTTGAGACCTTGCTTGTGTTTAGGTTGGAGACATGGTTTTTCTGCGGATATCTCTGACTCGTGGTACGATACGTTTTGGTGGAGGTGGGAAGCTTAGCCCGCGCTTCATCGGCCCTTTCGTTATCAGCGGAAGAGTCGGTGACATGGCATACAGGCTAGACTTGCCACCTGCACTAGTGGGCGTCCACAACGTATTCTACGTATCACAGTTGAGACAGTACATGGCTGACCCTAGCCATGTGCTCGATCACTCGGAGATAGAGGTTGGACCTACTCTCAGTTATCCAGAGCAGCCTGTGGAGGTTTTGGATCGCCGGGAGAAGGTATTGAGGAACCAGGTGATACCCTTGGTACGCGTCGCATGGAGGCATCATTCTCCAGGAGAGTCTACCTGGGAGCGGGAGGATGAGATACGCGAGCGGTACCCCTATCTTTTTGGACCTTGAGGTATAATTTTCTATCCTTCTTAGCAGTTGGTTTCGTCATTAAATTTCGAGGACGAAATTATTTTAGGGGGTAGATTTGTCAATACCACTTTTCTAGCTTGAGGATATTTTGGTCATTTTCAAAATTTTAGAATTTAGTTTGAATTATTATTATTATTTATAATTAATGTGATTTTTAAGTGATTATAGAATAATTGATTTTTGTGTTTTAGTGACTTTGACTTATGTTGAACTTGGAGACTAACCTAGTGGCAAACCTAGGTCATGACTAAGTGATTAGGATATGAAAACCTAGGTTTACTTAAGTTAGTGAGGTTTAACTCATTGGAATTAATTTGGGAAAATTAGGAGCTAGATTGATTAAGGAATGTCTTGTGAAATCACAAGTCATTTTATGACTAATAGGCTTAATGGCCCATAGGCCCACACCCCTTGAACCAAACCCTAACCCTAAAAATCTGGCCAGCCATAGTGTGTTCCCCCCTATTTATATCCCCTTGAAATTAGGGCTTGCCTCTTTAGGAAACCATTGCCATTTGGAAGAGGTGAGTCCCCATCTTTGTAAATTCTTAGAAAATCCATTTTTACACCAAATTCCTCCAAACAAATTGCAATAGGACCTAATATTAGTATTCTTGCTGTTGTTGATGAGTATTTGCAGGAAGAACATAATTTGGAGAATTTTTGGTGGCTTGAGGAGTCATTTTCATTGGGTTTTTGAGAGCTTTGTTCATCAATAGGTAAAACCCATTCTAATCCATGAAATTTCTGTTTGTTTGCATTTTAGGAATGTCCTAGCCCTAACCTAACAGTAGGATAGGCTAACCCTAGGTTTTGGATCCATTACGTGTCCGTATCGGACACGTACCAGTCGTGTGTTAAGGGTGTTCGACGAAATGTCTCAAAGGACATTTCAGTCGAGTTTTAGAATTCTAAATGAATAGGAAATTAGCTTTTAGTGTTGCTTAGGGGTTTCCGTGTCGTGTCGAGTCTTGGGGGACACGGGAACACGCGGGTGCGGGTGCGTGCGCGAGGCACTGTAGCTCCCCTGCTACTCGGGGGCTATTTCGCGCGGGACACGCCACCTCGACACGTGTGATAGGGCACTATCTGACACGAGGCTCATAAAGTCTCACGAGTCCTCATGTCGTGTCGGACACGTATTTGCATGTGCACGTGTACTGCACTGTGCGGTTCAGTGCACAGGGTGTTTGGTTCTGTTTTAATTCGATTTTGAATGGTTCTTAATGTGTTTTTATTGATTATTAGATTCTAAATATCATGTGTAATCTCTGTTAAATTAGAATTTACTAGTTAGATCAGTTTTGATGGAGTATTGGCTCGATTTTGGCTTGAACTGCAAATTTCTGATACACAGTCCTGTTACATTGATTTCCTATTGTTTTCCTAACTCTAAATTCCTGTTGTTTGATTAATTATCACTGCTAAATATCCCCACATGCTACATTTCATATTAGCTAAGTTATTTCACTCAATTATAGGCTTGTTGTTGTGAGAATGAGACTTTAGTTGTTGGGTTGGTTTTCGAAATTGTTTAAAACCTGAGAATCCAATTTTTTCCTATTTTATGAGCTATAGCTAACTGTTAAATCATGTGCTAACCTAAGTTAATTGTTGTTCTATTATTTGATGATTCTCACATGATTGTTGGTTCATAGTAATGCAATATTTCATTCAAAATAGGCTTTTGGTTGAGAGATCGAGATTTTGAATATGGGATTTGGTTCTTTTCAAATTGGCTGTCTTAAAACCTGAGTTATGAATGATTCATTCTTCTTAAAACCTGGGAATAGTTAAACCATCTCTATTGATTCGTAAACCTGAGTTTAGCTCTCCCTTATACTGTAAATGAAGGTTGGTTGAATGTTTAAATAAGTTGAACATTAGCTAACTGTTAGAGAACCTGAGAATTGTAAAATGTTTTCCTTCTTTTAAAACTGAGTTATAGATGTTGATTTATAGGTCTTAAACTGAATTGATTCCCTTTCTTTTGTTCGATTTAGGTATAAACCTAAGTTCAGTATTTTAGCACTGATTTTTTCCTGTTCCAGTTTCCTGTTATAAACCTGTGAATAGTTTTAAACCCTTTTGATTTGAATTGTAAACTGAAATGCCATTCATGTATTCACTGATTTCCTGTGCAATGTGTATATTGTTTCTTCCTTTATGACTGAAATGAAAACCAAACCTGAGTTTACCTTACAATGATTTCAATGTTGTTTTCTGCAAACATGATAGCCTGAGAATGTCTATTTCAAAACTGAGTTTGTGATTCTTCCTAAACCTGAGATTCCTCCTTATATATAAAACTGAGTTTGTATTGAAACTGAAAATTCAATTATAGGATTGTTTATGAACTATTTTACTGCTTGGTTCAGTTTTCCAGTTAGTTTAGGACTGTTGATTCAACTGTGGTTAACTAAGTTTTGGGGTAAAAATCTGGAAATGAGAGGGGGAAAATGTTCAACTGTTTTAAATCTGAAATGATATATGGTATTAAGTTTGAATAAAGTTTGGGTTTGACTAATTTTTGAGTGTGTGTAAAACTGGAATTAGAGGAGGTCTTCCTAGATGTAAAATCTGAGTTTAATGTTGCCTTCACTGTTTTACACTCCATGATCACTCTCCTACATATCACTCACTGTTTTCCTGCACACCCTCTAGTCCATTGACACACACATACACTAGTATGTTTATGTTCCCTCTCTCTTTCATATGTATATATATGAATTGAGTTGTTATATATTTAGGATTCCTATATATATATGAATGTGTGCTTTTATATATATATTAGATATATATAGTGTATGTGATGCCATATGATATTGTGTATTGATTAGCTATAGAGGATATCTTGGTAGATGTGTCTAGTAGGCTATAGGCTAGATATATGGCATGTAGAGATGTGTATTGGTAGGCTTGACATGGTATAGCCTAGATTAGCCTAGTAAACCTAGAATAGTCTTGTTAGACCTAGATTAGACTTTTTGACTTAGGTTGACTTTAGGGTTGACCAAAGTTGACCAAGAGTTGACTTTGGTCTAGATTGATCTAGTTTCATGTAGAATGCATTAATTTGCATCGTATTATCATTGTAGACTCATAGTGACTTGTACTGTTCTACAGAAGACAGACACCACTCCTCGGACAGTCTATATTCTCTCAGATTTACCGGTTACATGCGAGTACATTCTCTGATCATTTCATATCCTGCATTAGGAGTATATTTCCTGCTTTAGATTACTTTACATGATGCTGACACATTGGAAACACGGATTAGTACTATATGGATCTTGTTGGGCGATGTTATCCCCTTAGCGGATATATCGGGTATTTCGTGTTCGTGTACTTTATTGTGAACATCGTGTACTCCTTGTATTCGTGACATTCGTGTACAAATCGTGTGAAATCGTGTATATTCATGTATTCACATGATCTCGTGTGCGACTATACTTCGTGTGCAATAACATAACTTAGCCAGATCCTTGTGTATTGATTGGGGCGGGGGAGTAGAAATGGTTATGTATTCAATCTAGTAGATTACTCGTGTACAACCTCTGTAGATTACTTGTGTATAACATCGTGCCGTTTACATAACCATCTTGTGCTCTGAATCACTAGACACTATCATTTCTCTATATACTGTAGCTATTTATTTACAGTCTTTACCATATTATTCTTCAGTCTCTTGTATCTTACTCTCTAGCATGATTATATATCCTGACCTGCTATAATTTGTTGAGATGTACTGTGCTCGCTCCTGTCCTGACTGGACCTATTGAAATTTTACAGAGGACGAGGCTGAGGCGTTCTGCCCTACCTACTACGGTGCTACACTAGACGAGTGCCTGGACTTGGACCAGCAGCAGGATCCACTAGCAGTAGATGACACTCCCTTAGACTAGGACTGTCTTTACTTTACTTGGATCACTGTATTAGATTTTGAGATATTCTGAGATATGTATTTATTTTAGACACTTAGAATTCTGGATTGTATCTCTGTGATTCTCCTGTTCTGGATATTTTATCTTTCACTATCATTTCATCTTACCTGTTCTACCTTAGCTGTGGTTAAGTTATATTTCTGTTATGTCACCCCCATTCGGAGAGTATAACTGTTTTACCTTCAATTGTTAGATGTTGTGACCTAGGACAGCGTTCTACCGCCGACATTGCGGCGTAGGCTGGACGTACCCATGTCTCGTGCCCTTACTCTAGGGTGCAGGTCGTGACCAAAAGTATTGTCACCCAGGATCTTTCATGAACATACTGCTCATATGGGTGTTATCTTAATTAAGAATATTACAATAAAGTGGGAGTTTGTATTTTATCTATTTGGTTTTGGACACATTTATGTATTAAAGTATTTTTGATATTTATCTGATCAGGTATATGGAAATTCAGTTTATTCTGTTTTTATTATGATAAAGTATCGATCTCATTAAAGTTAAGGAGGATCAGTTGGAAATAGAAATGTATTGATCACATTGCGTGTAATTTCTATGTTACGCATCCATGATTGATCTATGTCGTTTAGCTATATTGGTATATGTGACCATTGATGGTTTAGTTACGCTATATGTGACGAATGCCACTTTGATCCTATGTTGATATAGTTAATGGACGAGATTGTCCGGATATACCCTAACGATTAAGATACAATTTACGAGCTCACTAAGGTTAACACAATTATAAGGTTACATATGTGGCATAGTGGAAGATTGTTGGATTATTCAATAATATGGGACCACATATGTAAAATTAATTGTGTGTGGCTATCTAAATAATTAAGCCAAATTAAAGTGGTCTATTTGAAAATTGGCTTAAGGGTATAATTGTCATAGAATTAATGTGTAGATACCGAAGATAATTCTAATTTGATGAGGGGCCAAATTAGAAATATCAAAACATATAAATATATGTATTCATTAGGGTTATGGTCCCCAACATATACGGCCACAAAAAGAGAGGTTTTCTCTTTTTCTCTTCTGTATCCCCATCAACAGAAAGAGAGTGACAAAGGATTCAGATTCTTCTTTGTCATTAAGGGTCGTAGCAAGTTTGAAGATCGATCCCAATAAAGAGACGTTCGCTTCAAGATCCATCAAGTCTAGCAATGGATTCAGGTACGCTTCCGTAATTTAATTTAAGTTTTTCATCTCATGAATCGACAGGGCACAATAAAATTTCTAACACTTAAAACCAGTGGTTAACAAGATGGGTTAGCAAGGACTAAGCAATTTTTTGAAATTCCTTAATGAATAATGTTAACAGTCGGACTGAAATTTTTTTGACAGTACTAAAAAAATAAGACTGTCAAATTATAACAGTTCTGTTTCGGACTGTCAAAACTTGGTAGTCCTGAAATAGTAAAGACTGCACACATAAGTTGACGGAAAGGATTGGGGTGTTAAACTATAATTTTCTATATTGGTGATTAGAAGTGGATACTTAGTATAGATAGTATCAATTCAAATTTTGATTTTCAGTTTTTATTTGCTAGAAACTGTTTAATATACAGTAATTCCCAACCTTAATTTGACTCTCCCTAAGCTGGTTTGTTCAAACATATGGTTTTTGTTGGTCTAATACTAACAATTGTTATCAGAGTGAGGTTCGTTCTGGTCTGATACCCAATAATTTCTATCAGAGCTTTGGGGGTTCTGGTAAACATGTCTACGGAGAAGATGAACACTCGTATGATCACCCTCACAGGGGAAGCTTGGCGATTTGGAAGACAAGGATGGAGGATCTACTCTGGTGCAAGGACTTGTACAGTCCTTTGGAGGCGACAACGTAAAGCCGTCGGACAAAGCTGCTGAAGACGAAAACGACTGGATCGGAAGGCTAATGGATTCATCCTCCAATGGCTGGACGACTCGGTGTTTCACCACGTATCTATGAAGATTTCAGCAAAAATATTGTGGGAGAAGCTGTATTCATTGTACAAAAGGAAGACGGCTGACAACGAGGTATTTCTTATTCGCCAACTCGTCTATTTGAAATACACGGAGGGTGTCTTCGTGGCACAACATCTCAACGAGGTTTAGGGTATCATCAATCAGCTGTCTGCAATGAAGATGGGGATTGTTGATGAGCTTCAGGCACACCTGCTCTTGAGTTCTCTGCCGGAAAGCTGGAAGACGTTGGCAGTGTTGGTGAGCAACTTCGTACCTGCTGGAGTTGTCATGATAGAGGCAGTAAAAAGTAGCTTGTTGAATGAGGAGGTCTGGTGCAAGCAAGTGGAATCGTCTTAAGAGTCCACTCTGCTGGCTTCCTATGGAAAGGGAAGACCGAAGTCACATGCAAAGACAGGGGGAAGTTCTCAAAATCTTACGGTTGTGGACCGCAGGAAGGGCTGCTATTACTATAGTAAAAGGGGTCATATCAAGAGGAACTGTATGAAGCTCAAAGATGAGACGGCCAAAGACAAGGACTATCAGAATGATCTCATAGCAATGAGAGATATCATCATCATAGTGATCGACGTAGAGTAACCTTGTGGCATGTATCATGACGGCGACTGGGTCATGGATACGTACAAGGACGTCATATCGCGACACTCTGTAGAGGAGGATCTCCACGTCATACCGTGGCAAAAAGTTTTGACGTGTGAAGATAGGCAACAAGGAGACTGTTGCAATTGTATGTAATGGTGATTTGTACTTGACCACGGAATTTGGTGAGAACCTCGTCCTCGAGGGTGTACGACATGTAACGAGTTTGTGCTACAACTTGGTTTCAGTAGGAAGGTTGGCAGATGATGGTTGTCGCAATCTGTTTGGGAGTAAAGATTGGGTGCTTGTAAAGGGTTACCAATAGCTGGCTCGGGGATATTTGTGATATGACATGTGCAGGCTCAAGCCATTGAACTGTACAGGTAGGTCACAGATACCGGATGGAGGCTTGAGGAGTGTTCGACAAGAGGTAGATCGTCAAAAACTTACCAAGGAGGGGCTTCTAGATGCTTTGAGGGATACGGGGGATTCGGTTCTCGAGACAAAGTGATGGATGGTAATGAGTCAAAGATTGAGTGTCAGTCTGTCGGTCCCATAACAACTGGTCGATCTCTAGGTGGAGATTGCTCTACGGATCTAGTTTTGGCAACAAGTGGTTTGCCAAAGCTTCACGGAGTGATATCAATTTTAGTAGTTCAAAGCCAGGAAGGTGATCAAGGTTTGCAACAAACTCAATCTAAGACGAAAGCATCATCATTCAAACAGTTTAGGAAAGATGTGGGTCATCGACGGCATGCACCGTGCGTGATGTTCTGCTCGAGAACGCATGTGTATGGGGGAGCTTCAAGTTCGAACACGAAGGTGGGTAGGTTCAGGAGTTCAAATTTTGAAAGAACCGTATTGTCCACTTGGTTAGGCCAGCCAAGGGTGAAGAAGCTCGTCGAAAAGTTAACAATTTTCGATGGAAGATGGAAGTCGGGGAAAGGCAGCCGAGACTTACAGTGAGGCTGATCAGGGACTTTGGTCTTGGTTGTGTCATTGATATCGACAGGATCCTAGTGGTGCAAGAGGTGCTACGCATGGCAGCTAGCATTGACGTAACGGTCGAGGAGCTGGAGACAAAGGAAGATATAAAGCTACTCGGGGGGATCGAAGATCAGTGGCACGGGGGAGAAGGAACTCTTTTACGGGATGACAAGCATGGAATCCAGTTGAGGAGCCATGGGGTCAATACCCTCTCATAAGACTGGACGGGGAGATTGTTGGAGTCCAGTCTGGATTCGGTAACAACATATTTATGGAATCCAAATCTAGTTAAATATTTAATTTGATTAGATTTGGATGTCCATAATTGGTGTTGTGCTATTTTAGATATAATATGATTTTTATTTTAGAAAATCCTATTATGATCTAAAATATGATGTTGATGAAGTGTTTTAGGCATAACAGGATTCATATTTTATTCATATTTAGGAAATCCTATTATGACTAGAATATGATTTTCTCACCCTATATATATGAGGTGAGTGTGGTGGCACGAAGCACAGCACAAAGTGAAGATTCGGGGTGCTCGTCCACAAGAAAATCTAAGAGAAAGTCTATACTTCGCTCTTAGGACTTCATCATCCAAGATAGAACGAAGAAGAAGATCTAATCGATGAGTTGTCAACTTCGGTTAGGGAGATTGCTATGGGTTGGTGAGTGATCTCAATTGTAATCTTCTATTTTTCTTCTTGAGAGTGGTTAGGGGTTGAACCAATTAGGGCAAAGGGTTCAACGTGAGTTCTATTAATCTTGTAATTTCATATGAGGTATTAAAGGTTAGGATTTGTCCAGGTGACGTATGTCATCGCCATATACTTATCTTCATCTTGTACAAGGTGTCCGTTACGTGGGGGTTAGTTTGATCAGGTGGGTTGGCAAACGCTTCCACACGCACCCAACAATTATAATTTCATCCGAGTTATTAGTGTTAGGGTTATATACTAAAAGCATCACTTTTTTAGTAATCTTATTTACTTAAATTTTGAATGAGAATTATATGGGCAAATGTTTGCATATTATATTTGTTGCAAGTGTTAATACAAATGTCTGATATTCTATATTGTAGATAATATGGTGTGTGGTGTCACAAAGAAGATCATATTATCAGTTTCCTATGGA
Source organism: Iris pallida (assembly GCA_029216955.1). Lineage (NCBI taxonomy): Eukaryota > Viridiplantae > Streptophyta > Magnoliopsida > Asparagales > Iridaceae > Iris > Iris pallida. The sequence goes on from JANAVB010034419.1 coordinate 1,916,307, forward strand.
GTATATAAATAGTTCACAACCTAGATAGACTTGGACAATCTATTGGAAAGGTTGTAGTGTAATCTGGTATTAGTCTATCTTGACTATAGGTTTACACTAGTACACTTTGTGTGTATTGAACAAGACCACTTGAGGTTGTTCTCTTTGTACTGACTACATAAGAGAACAAACACCTCTGTTATTATGGATGCTTGTGCTCTTAACCCGGATATAATAACGGACATGTATATGCAGTGTGTATTATTTTGACTCATAAAAGAGTGAGATTCATTATGGATCGACAACCTCTATGAATTGGGTAATAACATTATATGTATGATAGGCTGTTGATTATAAATGGAATCCATGTCCTGATACATCGGGTTGATGATGTTCCCTTAAGGAGCTCATAAGGATTGTCATGTAAATCCTGCAGGTGGATTATATCCGACATGACAAATAAAGTTAAGCGGTACTAGTTAAGGATAAAAGATGTCGAATCAATATAGTTGTCAGTAACTTAATTTGATCGACGGACATACGATATCTTAACATGGGGAGCCAAACGAGCATATAATAAAAGGAGCCCACAAACATAATTTGGGATTAGGGAGGTAGTGCAGCAATAGCTCATTAGCGGACCGAGCTATTGTTAATGGGCCTGGATTGTGTGTTCGGGCTGAACACGGGATATCCAGATCCGTTAGGAGACCTAACCCTAATTTCTCCTCATGGTCCCTGCCGTAGCCTATATATATCCTCTATTCTCTGGCCGCCATATTGCTGATCATAAATCTAAAACTTTCTCTAAATTCGTGATTCACGTAAGAAGAGAAAGAGAGGACTGCCAAGGAGAAGAAAAGGTTGGGAGATCGTCACCCACACGACGTCCAACTCGAGAAAGGAATACGTGAAGAAGATCTTGGGGTCGTCCGCTGGAGATTGCCAGGAATTACTTGTCTCCTTTTCGTCGCAGGTATAATTCGTGAACCCTAGTTTCCGCCCATGAAGGGTGAGAACACGTATTAGATCTGTTTAACTTTCTATCGATCAATACGCACACCAAAGGAATGCTCCTGGGAATCCCCAGTTCCATCATTTAGTATCAGAGCCACTTTGGATCTACGTATTGATTGATACGTCCATGTTGTCCAATAAAACCTGTGCTGTGTAATAGTCGGTAGATGTAGATCTTTTCTAACTCGGTTTTGTAGGCATCTTAGATCCAACTATTATGGTCCAATGCATGTTTTTGATTGTGTTGTTTAAACCACAGACATGTCATGGATGTTGTTATTGCTGTGGATGTAATTAAAATCACGAGGGTTGATCGTGCTTATTATTTTAATTTTTTTAATCTAGATTGTGTGTGAACTCCTTCGGGAGGCATAGGATTGATGTAATTTTAATTATTTTTGATCAATCGTGATGGCGGTGGTGGCTGTTTCTGACACCGGACGAGATGCTGGTTTTAAGCAGTCCAGAGGCAGATAGATGATTTTCGATGAAGGAATCGTGATAGCGGTGGTGGCTGTTTCTGACCCCGAATAGATCTGCACAGCACCAGATTTTGGATTCGGATAGTTGAGGACGGAGCAGCAAAGATGACCATAATAGTTGGATATTTTCTCTTATTTTTTTTATTTTGCTTTTTCTGATTATGCATGTTTATTATTGTGTGGTTGTTTTTTTTTGAAAAACCAAGCCTACATTAATAATGGACAACATAGACATAATATCAACTATTAGAAAAACCCTCATTGTTAAATAACTAAGTGGGAGAGGATTTTTATTTAGTATAAATCCTATGGTCTCCATTACTGGTTTGTAGGTGATGTAATTATACTTGCGTGTTGGCTTTAGTGCTTTCCTCCATATCGGATGAGTATAATTATGGATCACCAGTACAAACTTCCTTAGGGATAATTGTAGAAAGTTACCTAGTATGTGTTCACTTCTTCATCTGAAGGAACTCATTACACGGTAATGGACTTAGTATTAAGTAATGGTATACACTTAGATACAAATAATGGTATCCTCCCCATCGGAGTCACTGCTATTATTTGTATGACCAGAGCAAGACCAGCATATTAATTTTATTTTTCATAAAGTTATGTTGACATGATAGTAAAATTAATAAGAAAAATCTACTTGAACAAAGTTGAATTTGTATACGTCCACACTATCGTGGCATGCTAAATTCATGGTGTTGGTAAATTTCTTATTATTGTTTTGAGGGAATCAATATTTAGTTAATTCAAAAAAATTTTTTGTCCTACATAATTTTATTTATGTGATTCTCATGATTTCAAAAATGGGTTCTTTCAGTCTACTTATGGTGATTCTTAAAGAAAACAAACTTACTTGACCTAATTATATTGAGTGGAAACGTAATTTGGATATTGTTCTGACTGCTGAGGAGTACAAATATGTACTTGTTGAGGAATGCCCACCTAAGCCTGATGCTAACTCTGATGAAGAGGTCAAAGAGGCTTATAAGAAGTGGAAAAAGGCAGATGAGATGGCACGGTGTTACATTCTGGCATCTATGTCAAATGTACTGCAACATCAACATCAGGCCATGGCCACTGCTTATGACATGATGTATAACCTCAAGGAACTCTTCGGACATCAGAGTAGAGCAGCTAGGCAGTTTGCTATAAAATGTTTGATGAATATAAAAATGGCTGAGGGTACACCAGTAAGGGATCATGTTCTCAAGATGATGGGTCATCTGAATGAGATGGAGATCCTTGGAGCTGAATTCGATGGGGAATCCCGGGTCGATATCATTCTCGGGACTGTGCCTAAAAGTTTTGATAATTTCTGCCTAAATTACAACATGAACAAAAGGTTGTATAGTTTGGCAGAACTTACAAAAGAGCTACAGGATGCTGAATCTCTCTTTAGGCAGAGTGGTCATGTTTTTGTTTCTGAAAAGACTTCTACTTCTAAGCCAAAAGGCGGTAAGAAGAAGAATAATATTCAGAAACAGGCAAACTCAGCAAAGAAGGGCATGGGACCTCAAGACACGGTGAAAAAGCCGAAAGACAAATGTTTCAAGTGCAAAGGGTCAGAACATTGGAAGACTGATTGTCCACTTCTCAAACAAGGGAACAAAGAAGGTATATCTCATTTACTAGTAGTTGAAACATGTTTAGCGGTGTTATCTACCGGCACCTTGTGTGTAGATACATGAGCCACTAATCATGTCTGTAATACATTGCAGGGGTTCCAGGAAACCAGACGGCTCAGTGATGGAGAGATATGCTTGTTCATGGATGATGCTACAAAAGTATCGGTCGTTGTATTAGGAGATGTTACTTTATCTTTTGGTAGAAATAAGTGTTTGACATTGAGAGATTGTCTTTATGCACCTTCACTTAGAAGGAATTTAGTTTCTGTTTCTATGTTAGTTAAGGATGGATATTCAGTTTATTTTAATGACAATATTTTTATTAGAAAGAATAAACATTTTATCTGTTCTGGTGCATTGGTTGATAATTTGTATGTTACTAATCCTATTTCGCCCACAATGCAACTTATGGAAATGAATAATATGTCATCTAACTTAAATAAGAGAAAAGAACCTTCTTGTATGAACCAAACATATCTTTGGCACTTGCGATTGGGGCATATTAACCTAAGAAGAATTCAAAGACTGGTTGAAGATGGACCTTTGAGTTCATTGGAAGTGGAGGCACTACCAGTCTGTGAATCCTGCTTGGAAGGTAAAATAACCAAAAGGTCTTTTACGGCAAAGGGGTATAGGGCCAAAGATGTGTTGGAATTGGTTCATTTTGATTTGTGTGGACCCATGACTATCCAAGCTAGAGGTGGCTTTGAATATTTTGTCATATTTATTGACGATTATTCAAGGTATGGATACATTTATTTGATGTGCCGTAAGTCTGAGTGCTTTGAGAAATTCAAAGAGTACAAGACTGAAACTGAGAAACGTCATAGAAAATGTATCAAGTCATTACGATCAGATCGTGGTGGCGAGTATCTCTTTGGAGAGTTTAGGAATTATTTATCAGAGGTTGGGATTGCATCCCGATTGACTTCACCTGGAACACCCCAGCAGAATGGTGTAGCCGAAAGAAGGAATAGAACTCTTAAGGAGATGGTTAGATCAATGATGAGTTATTCGGATTTGCCAGATTCGTTTTGGGGATATGCCTTAGAGACTGCAGCTTATATTTTGAACTTGGTTCCTTCTAAGTCAGTACCTCTTACTCCCACAGAGCTGTGGATTGGGCGTAAGCCTAGTCTGAAACATGTTCGCATTTGGGGTAGTCCAGTACATATGCTGAATGAGAAAATAGATAAGTTGGAATCTCGTACAGAAGTACGCTTGTTTGTAGGCTATCCAAGAGGAACGAAAGGAGGTTTTGTTTATAGTCCTAAGGATCAGAAGGTCATTGTTAGCACCAATGTCCGATTCTTAGAGGAAGTCTATGTGATGAACCATAAACCCACAAGTAGAGTTGTTCTAGAAGAACTGAGACATGAGACACCAAGTACTTCAGTACCAACAGTACAAGAGGATGAACCACAAATAACTGCACAACGTGTCACAAATGTTACACCACAACCGATAGTGCCTCGTCGTAGTGGGAGGGTTGTGGTACAACCTGATAGATATATATTCTTGGAAGAGTCATCTGACTTCGTCCCTGAGGAACAAGATTATGATCCCTGTACCTACAATAAAGCACTGCAAGATAAAGATGCAGAGTCTTGGCAAAAAGCAATGATATCTGAAATAGAATTTATGGATTCTAATCAGGTCTGGAAGCTTGTAGAACCATCCGTTGGTGTAAAAGTCATTGGATGCAAGTGGGTCTATAAGAGAAAAAGAGGATCATACGGTAAGGTTGAAACCTTTAAAGCTCGGCTTGTAGCAAAAGGTTGTACTCAAAGAGAGGGTATCGATTATGAGAAAACCTTTTCTTCTGTAACCATGCTTAAGTCTATCCGGATTCTTTTATCTATTGCAGCTCATCTCGATTATGAGATTTGGCAAATGGATGTTAAGACAGCTTTCCTTAATGGAGGTCTTGAGGAAGACATCTATATGAAGCACCCGGACGGGTTCATTGAAAAGGGTCAGGAGCATCTTGTTTGTAAGCTCAAGAAGTCCATTTATGGGCTTAAGCAAGCTTCCAGATCTTGGAACATATGTTTTGATCATGTGATAAAATCCTATAGATTTGATCAATGTCAGAATGAATCATGTGTATACAGAAAGTGTGACGGAAACGTGTTGGTGTTCCTAGTACTTTATGTGGATGACATCTTGCTCATTGGAAACAATGTGAAGGTGTTATCTGATGTAAGGGTATGGTTATCCAAATAGTTTGATATGAAGGACTTGGAAGAAGTAGGTCACATCCTTGGGATCAAAGTTCTACGAGATCGTAAGAAAAGAATGTTGGGCTTATCCCAAGCTTCCTATATCGATACTATACTAACTCATTTTAGTATGCAAAACTTTAAGAAAGGTTTCTTACCTTTTAGACATAGAATTGCTCTATCAAAGGAACAGTGTCCGAGGACACCTAAAGAGATAGAGAACATGAAGGCAGTTCCTTATGCTTCAGCAGTAGGAAGCTTATTGTATGCAATGATATGTACGAGACCAGACATCTGCTTTGCCGTAGGCATGGTCAGCAGATATCAGTCTAACCCAGGACAAGAGCACTGGACTGCCGTAAAGCATATTTTGAAGTACTTGAAAAGGACTAAAGAGTATATGCTAGTTTACCAGGTAGATAGTTTAGTTCCCTTGGGGTATACAGACTCAGATTTTCAGTCAGATAGGGATTCCAAAAAATCTACCTCAGGTTATGTGTTTACTTTGGGAGATGGAGCCATTGTGTAGAGGAGTATCAAGCAAAAATGTATTGCTGATTCCACCATAGAAGCCGAGTATGTGGCAGCCTCTGAGGCAGCCAAAGAAGCGGTTTGGCTCAGAAACTTTTTGTTGGACTTGGATGTGGTACCTAGTTTGCCTAAGTCTATTACACTTTATTGTGATAATAGTGGTACAGTTGCAAACTCGAAGAAACCACGAGCCCATAAGACAGGCAAACACATTGAGCACAAGTACTACCTGATACGAGATTTCGTAAAGAAAAAAAAAGTTGTTGTGATCAAGATAGCATCAGCCGACAACCTAGCTGATCCCTTTACAAAGAGCTTACCAGCTAAGGCTTTTGACAGTCATGTTGAGGGAATGGGAGTCAGATGTGTAGCAGCATGGCTTTAAGTATAAGTGGGAGATTTGTAACAGTATACTGAAAAGCAATTCTTTGAGATAAGTGGGAGATTGTTAGGGTTATATACTAAAAGCACCACTTTTGTAGTAACCTTATTTCCTTAAATTTTGAATGAGAATCATATGGGCAAATGTTTGCATATTGTATTTGTTGCAAGTGTTAATGCAAATGTCTGATATTCTATATTGTAGATAATATGGTGTGTGGTGTCACACAGAAGATCATATTATCAGTTTCCTATGGAGTATATAAATAGTTCACAACCTAGATGGACTTGGACAATCTATTGGAAAGGTTGTAGTGTAATCTGGTATTAGTCTATCTTGACTATAGGTTTACACTAGTACACTTTGTGTGTATTAAGCAGGACCACTTGAGGTTGTTCTCTTTGTACTGACTACATAAGAGAATAAACACCTCTGTTATTATGGATGCTTGTGCTCTTAACCCGGATATAATAACGGACATGTATATGCAGTGTGCATTATTTTGACTCATAAAAGAGTGAGATTCATTATGGATCGACAACCTCTATGAATTGGGTAATAACATTGTATGTATGATGGGCTGTTGATTATAAATAGAATCCATGTCCCGATACATCGGGTTGATGATGTCCTCCTTATGGAGCTCATAAGGATTGTCATGTAACCCTGCAGGTGGATTATATCTGATATGACAAATAAAGTTGAGCGGTACTACTTAAGGATAAAAGATATCAAATCAATATAGTTGTCAGTAACTTAATTTGATCGACGGACATACGATATCTTAACATGGGGAGCCAAACGAGCATATAATAAAAGGAGCCCGCAAACATAATTTGGGATTAGGGAGGTAGTGCAACAATAGCTCATTAGTGGATCGAGCTATTGTTAATGGGCCTGGATTGTGTGTTCGGGCTGAACACGGGATATCCATATCCGTTAGGAAGCCTAACCCTAATTTCTCCTCATGGTCCCTGCCGTAGCCTATATATATCCTCTATTCTCTGGCCGCCATATTGCTGATCAGAAATCTAAAACTTTCTCTAAATTCGTGATTCACGTAAGGAGAGAAAGAGAGGGCTGCCAAGGAAAAGAAAAGGTTGGGAGATCGTCGCCCACCCGACGTCCAACTCGAGATTGCCAGGAATTACTTGTCTCTTTTCCGCCGCAGGTATAATTCGTGAACCCTAGTTTCCACCCATGAAGGGTTAGAACACGTATTAGATCTGTTTAACTTTCTATCGATCAATACGCACACCAAAGGAAGGGTCCTGGGAATCTCCAGTTCCATCAATTAAAGGTTGAGATTTGTCCAGGTGACATATGTCACCGCCATATACATGTATTCATCTTGTACTTGGTATCCGTTAGACGGGGTTGGTTTTGATCAGGTGGATTGGCAAAGGCTTTCGCACGAGCCCAACAATATCATTGATGCTTGCCTCTAATACATGGCTAAACTTTTTATGTTTTTTCTGTTGCACTAGATTTCAACATTTTTTTCTTTAATACTTCGATATGAATATGTACTTCAGTCCAATTATGTCTCATTTACTTTATGTACTCATAGGATTTTATTTTTCTTATCTGTAACTGCGTATGTCGTCTTACATTATGTCTATACCGTTATGCATGTTCTATTAAGAGCAAAAAAGAGTTGAAGGTTGTGCTAGTGTAAATAAACCTCCTAGTATATTATAGATTTCAGTAATAACTAAGGGAACCTAAGTTTAGAAAGTTATTCAAAAGTTGGAGAAGAGGGGTTATATAAGTGGTTACGCCTCCAAATCAAACCCTTTGTGTGTTTGTTTAGTGTGTACTCCACAGCTAGATAGCACAAGTATTGTAATGTCATCCACTCATCCTCCATTGTCACAGTAGTATTTAGCCATATATATATGAGAAAATTTGACTAAAACCCAACTTTTTTACCCATATTCAAGGTGCACCCCTCAGCTTTACCATAAAGCACGAACCCCCCCAACTTTTGACGAAAACCGTCTATAGCTGACGGTCAACCCCTTTGACCGTACCCCCGCTCCTGCTCCGCCGCCTCTCCCGTCTTCTTCCCCATAGTAGCAGCGGGCGTGGCAACGACGGGGGTAGCGCAGCGCAGTGGCAGTAGGGGCATGGTCATTCTGGGAGGAGGAGGATTAGGGATTCAGGATTAGGGTTTGGGTTTTGTTTTGGGAAAAGAGAAAATGAGGGTATTTTTGTCAAAAGTTATAGGTCAAAGGGGTCGGCCGTCAGCTATGGACGGTTTTAGTCAAAAGTGGGGGGGGGGGGGGGGTCGTGCTTTATGGTAAAGCAGTGGGATGGACCTTAAATATGGATAAAAAGAAAGGTGTTAGTCAATTTTTTTCCTCTCTCTCTCTCTCTCTCTATATATATATATATATATATATATATATATATATATATATATATATATATATATATATATATATATCGAAGAAGATAAATATTATACACCTGCCTCTATGTTTCTTTGTACAGCGTATATACTGAGCGCAAGACCGTCAAAGATATGACGATTATGCTCACGCCAACTATGCCAAAAAAGCTCTAAAAATTAGCAATTTTCGACTGTATGCTCCATCTCCTTTTCTTTTTTGAGTTTTTACTTCGTTCATTCACGAAACAAGATCCCTATTATGATTGTTATGTAGGCCCAGACATATGCGTTGTTGGTCCCAAATCTCCTAAACAAAGTCATAAAAGAAGAATAGATGATCCCTAGACTCATTCCTCCGTCCACACAAGTAGCACAATTTATCCATACAATCCACCAAAAATCTGATTATACGGTCACTAGTAAGCAGGCGGTTACGAATTATTTTGTAGAGATGTAACGAAATCTTGGTTGCCACTCCTTTGATCCAAACCATTTCCATCGAATCAACCTCCTCCGCTCTAGTTCTGATTTGGTTTAAAGATGTCCGGAACCTGAATTTCCCTTTTTCCATGTCCTTCAAAATTCGATAGTCCTTAATATCCCTCTATCAATTGACCTTGGAAGTCCCATTCTCCCTTTTTGATAAGGCAACTAATTGATTCAGTGGAATCTCATAGCTCATAGACATGCCAGCCGTCTATATCAATCAGATTGTTGCGATTGAACCAAGGATCATGCCATAGACTAGTCTGATTCCTGAGTAGATGACTCTAGTAAGTCTAGGTTTGGCCGTTCTTCTCAATCCCAGGGGCAACTTAACTGTAACTGAGTAGTTGTTGTTAGTCCTGGCTGACCAAAAATCATCCCCAGGGAAGCACCTTCCTATGATCCATTAAGCCCATAAAGATTTACCCGTCATGAATCTTCAGAACATTTTGTAAGAGGTCGTATCTCCAAGTAGCGTCAGCGACCTCAGGCCAACACCTCCCTTCTTCTTCGGAAGACACAGATCTTCCCAACAGATAGCATGTAGCCTTTCTTTCCATAGAAAATCATACACTTTCGTTCTATATTTTTGTACTGCCTTTAGGTATCATGATAGCCTGAACCAAGTACAATTCAATAGCCGAGATGAGCGCTTTAATAAGCTCAATACATCCTCTAAAGGAATGAGCTTGAGCTTTCCAACCTGTATCTCTAGCTTGTGTGTTGTTATAGATGCCCTCATAGTCAGCATATGTGGCATAGTTAATAGAGAACGACAAACGTAAATATTAACTGGAATCACATCCTCATTATTGCCCATCTTTTCTAACCATGTCTCTTTTTGTCTACAGGTCTGATTCAGGAACATAATACTCTTATTCCTGTTAATTTACAAGTCTGACCACTTTTCAAGATTATCTAATATTCTCTTACGATCATCAAGTGACCTGTTCGTAGGTTCCACAAAAACTAAAAGGTCATCCTCATATATTAGGTGAGAGACTGCCGGTTCTGTCTAGCAGAGTGATGGCTCCACCCATAATCTCCTCGTCTAGCAGACACGTGAAGATTTCCATCACAATAGCAAAGAGATAAAGAGAAAGTCGGTTGCCCTGTCTAATCCCCCTAGAACTCTTGAAATATCCTTCTGGTTGTCCCCAGATCAAATAGAGAAAAAGATAGTACAGATCACTCTGTCAACCCACTATATGTCGAATCTCATGCATATAATAATATGACAGGAATTCTAGATTAACCATATTATATGCTTTTTTGAGGTCCAGTTTGAGGCAAGCTTTCTTTTCCCCTTGCTTGTTAAATCCATCACCATTTCATGGGCTAAAAAGCAATTCTCATACATCGACCTACCTTTGATAAAAAATAGTTTGATTCGGAGAGATCAGCTCCTACACAATTCATCCTATCGTACGTTTGATTGATGATGATCTTGTATATGAATTTGCAGCATGCTATAGGTCAAAAATCTCTAAGGGATATAGCTCCTTCAATTTTAGCAATCAGTATAACGAATGTGTGATTGAGTTCCTTGAGCAGTTTTTTTGACTCAAAGAATTTTGTGCTAGCCTGTAACACGTTTAATTTAAGTAGATTCCAATGTGTCTTGAAAAAAGCAGCTCAGAACCCATCCAGCCCTGAGGATTTACTCAGGTCAGCCATCTTAACAAATGATTCAATCTCTTCTATAGAGATCAGTTCCCGCAGAGTTTGATTATCGTAGTCAGTAATCAGCTTCTTAAACTCAAAGTGTGGAAAGGTGACCGGGTAGCATGATTGATTGGATAGACCATAGAAAAAGTGTATCGCTTCATCACTAATGACCTCGACATGTGTAATAAGGTCTAAATTAGAGCCCAAGAGACCATGGACGGCATTTCAATATTGTCTGGCTTTTACTGTGGCACGGAAGAACTTAGAATACATGTCTCCATCCCTAAGTCAATTATATTTTGCCTATTGTCTAACTTGGACCTCATCCAGGAATCTCTCTCTACGTACCACTTCCTATAAGGACACTTCCTCCTCAATAAGAGAAGAGTTTAGGGGATATAATGAACTTTAGTTTGAATGTCAGCAAGCTTGGCTTCATGTTCATAGAGAGGCGTAGGTGTCACGACCCGCACCCGGAGTAGGGGCACGAGTACGTGGGTACGTCCAGCCTACGCCACAAAATCGGTGGTAGAACACTTTATAGGTCTACTAGAAAGTATAGCATCTAGACACAATATAAATGTACCTGCCATCTCCGTACGGAGGTATATAATCTCACCTCAATCACAAGACATATAGGAAATATAGGTACGAATATCATATAGATATGATGGAAATAGAAGTACGAAAAAGATACAAAGTCACAACATCGTAGAGAGTCGAAAACATAACACAAGGTCCCGAAACCCAAATATAATATAAGTCCTAAAATCTAGCTGGATCGTAGTCCAGACAACCTAACTAGCAATTCTAAACAGGTACTATATCATCTACGAGCTCCAAGGGTAACTGCTAGTCATAGTCTCCATCCTGGCCATACCCATAGAAGGTAGAGCAGCCGGCATCTAAGTCCTCTGTAAACATCAACGGTTATCCTGTCAGGAAAATGAATCAGCACAAATACCAACAACAGTTCCATAGTATTAACAAATGCTATAAGAGACAATCATAATAGAATACCAGATGAACATATCAAGATAAAAATATAACAGGATATGTGAAGCAAGAAATCATGTCATGGTGTATCATGCAGGAAAGTAGAACTGAGTGGGATATATCTGATGTAATAATAAATATAAAATGTACCTCGAGTATTATAGCATTATGTGATCGATTTGGGACAAGATCAGGCTCTTCCATTTGACCAACTACGAGTACAGGACCTCAGGCCAGCCAGAATGGAAAGCTATGAGACAAGTAGTAGCACAGGTCGGGCTTTACCCTACGTGAGGCGAGGGTATAGCTATGATACAAGTAGTAACAGGAATGCAAGTAGGGGTATTGATCACATAACCTATAATAACTCTCCATCCTCGAATAGTATGCGGATCCGGACATAGCACGTCATGGCACAAGATTCCCTAAGAAGGTAGGTACTCCCTCTCAGGAATTGGTGTCAATACAAGTACAAGAATAAGATCGAGCAAGTACCAGTATCCCAAAAAATCCAGAAATGACATCTCATGACAGGAATTCGGTATATACTAGTCCGTGCACCCTCGTGTCGAGAATCAAGTAAAATACTATAACTGAATCGGATACAGAAGATATCAAGACAAAGAACTACTATCAGAGAATGTACTCGCCTGCTATTCCGAACTGTTAAGTAAGGTTGATGCTCAGAGTGATCTAACGACCTAGAGATAAGATATTGTAAGCTAATTAGGGTTTGACAATGTTTAAGCATGGTTTCTAATGTATGATATACAATCTAGGTCAATTTTAGTTCAACTAAGTCAAACTAGGTCAAACTAAGTCACACTAGGTCATAGGAAGTCAAACCAAGTCAAACTAGGTCAAACTGGGTCAAAGGTTGACTTACAGTTAACTTTTGGTCAACTGGTCAACTCTAGGCCAACTCTAAGTTAAACTAGGCTAATGTTACTAACAATTGACTTTTGGTCAACTGGTCAACTCTAGGTCAACTCTGGTCAAGTTCGGTCAAGTTCTAGTCATTCTAGGCCAAGCGTTGACTGATAGTTGTCTTTTGATCAAAACAGTCAAACTTGGTCAACCGAGGTCAAAGCTAGACTAAGCATCCTATTCCTAACATTTACCTACCAAAATAACTCACTTCTAACCATTATCTACCAAGATAACCGACTTCTAACCATTACCTATCAAGATAACCCGAGTCTAACCATTACCTACCAAGATAACCCACTTCTAACTATTACCTACCAAGATAATCCAATACCTTAGATACTAGGTAATACCCTTACCTTAGTAATATATATTACCTTAGGTTAGTAGATAACTCACTAACCTAGTCTAATAGATCCTACTAATACTTTTGACTAGTATCTAACCATCTATCTCAATATCCTACCAATACCTTACCCTTAGACTATAGGTAATCCCCATTACCTTGTCAATACCTTAGACATTACCTTAGCCTACTAATTTACCCTCTAAGATACTGATTTGTATCTTAGGATACCCACTCATCTATATCCTAAGACACTAATGTAGATACTAGTATGATACCAACCTATATCTTTCTCCAAGATACCATATACCTTAGTCCTATTGATATCCTAATACCAATACCTTTGTTGTAAACCCAATACCTTAGTCTAGGTATAAATACCTTAACTACCAAGATACCAATCTTAGATATCTAATATCTATCCTAAGCTACTAGCTTACCAATAACTTAGATATCTAACCTTAGTTACCTAGGTAAGCCCAATACCTTACCTTGTAATAAGGTAAATCTATTACCTTAAGGTAAGATAAATTATTACCTTGGTTGGAAACTAATACCTTAACCTCTAATACTAATACCTTAAATATCTTGCCTCTAACCATCCACCCTAAATATTAGATAGTCAATACCTTAGTTGCTAATACCTTAGTATAAAGTAAATCCACTCTACCTTGTAGGTGAGTCTCCTTTACCTTGTAGGTTAATACATTACCTTAAGGTAATAGGCAAATATCCAAAATATCCTAAGATACCACTATAGTATCTCAAGATATCACTCTATATCCTAACTTATATCTCTAATACAAGATACTAACTAACTCTAACATATAACTTCTAACCATCTATTCTAACTTAGAAACCTAACACAACTAACATCCACTAACTAATATCTAATCATAACATATATGTATATATATCCAACTCTAACTCTAATCAACTAATATATGTTATCTCTAACTAACAATAACATAAACTAACACAACTAACTATCTAACTTGTACAAGATATCACTATCTAACTTCTAAGATACCTCTAACCTTTACATAGATTCTAACATAACCACTAACATACTAACATATCCATACATACAACATCTAAATTCCTCTCTACTCCAACACAAACACACACAAACACATATACCAAATTTACCCCCCTCTCTTCTAACACACCCACCCACATCATATACAAACACAATACCACTCAACCAAAACACAAATCACTCAACAAACCACACTAGCCTCAAATCAAATATGATGGCATGATCCTTCCAACTCTCTCACCTTTATAACACACATACTATACTACCATCTATACAACATTAAACATACACTAGCATATATCCTCTATCAATCTCACTTCTCTCCACTAACCAAACACATCCTTATCTCCTTCAAACACACACACACACTATACTAATATATATTACATAACAATAATATATATAGATACATATATTAACTATATCATACATATTTTTGACAACCTATGATACCTACATTCATATGATATCCATACTAGGCTCATAGGTTACACAAAATGCCTATGTCGTATAGTCACTCTTCTACTTAAAACCAATACTGTACCAATTGGGCTATCACTAAATTCTAGAATTAAAGTATGTTGTAGTCCTTCGTATTAACTTTTCGAAACTTCAAACAGATCGTATTTTCGTGTCCGGAAGCTTCCGAAATCGCGAAAACACCAAAACGCGTTCATCTTTTGGACATCTGACACTCAAACTGTTTTACAGATAGTTCTAAAACGAATTTAGCTTATTAAAATAAATATTTGGAAAGCTAACTTCGATACGGTTCTTTTAAAAAAACAGAAAATTAATCGGAGTTCTGAGTTAAAAGTTATGGCATTTCTAAGTTGCTATGGTTACTAAAAACGTGGATGAATATTATGACGATTTTGGGTTGTTTTGAACAAAAGAGACACATGTAGGCCAAGATATTTGGATACCAACATATGTATCCAAATAAAACTTATTCTAACCATCCTAACTAAGATCAATCCACTCTCTAACCATTCTAAAACTGAATTTAAAACACAATTAATCCTATTAGGCAATAAACCAAACACATGGGGTGTCCTAATTTGGGATCTATCAAGTAGGACACAAAACACATATCTAAAATCCTCAAGAGAGCCCCAAAAGGCCTCAAACTAGAATCTAAAGGAGGTACATGCATGGAGGTGGATCCTATGGATTCAAAACTAACTAATATGCATAGAAAATCAATTTAGAGGGTTGATTTTACCTATTGGGAGTGGGATCCCAATGATACACTCAAAGGACACGGTTCCGACATGAAAGCTCCTCCAAAATGGATACCCTTTCTTACTCCCAATCCTTGCTAGTACCTCCTCCTTGGTTGAATGAGAAGAAATGATAGAAGATTGGAAGAAGAATGGAGGGATTTGGAGATCAAAATCAAGAGGGAAGCCCTCAAGTTTAGGGAAGAACAAATTTAGGAAAAAAAAGAGGCAAGTGTGAAATGAAAGAGAGGGATACCTCTCCCCCTATAGGTGGCTGGCCATACATGCCCTAATGGACCTATGTGAAATGTCCAAGATGGCCTTAGAAGTCTCCTTTGGGTCAACTTAAGTCATGACAAGGTTTGTGGTCAGAAAGGACAAGTTTAAGTCTCTAATTTAACCATTCTAAGCAAGTGAAATTATTCTAAACTTACTAACTTAATTAGTGGGATTTGTGGGCCATGACTAACTAATCTTAGGGTACCGTCTAGAGTCTAAGCTACCCGGGTCACTAACACAAGTTGGAACGAAACAAAACTCAAATCTGACTAAACAAATCCCATAAAATCAATATTAAAATATAAAAATTCCCAAAATATTAAAATATAAAAATAACCAAAATCACAATACATCAATTTAAATAATATTAAAATAATTAAAATTTACCAATAAATCAAGAACATGATTTAAACCTATTACTAAATAATCAATTTTATAAAAGTTTAAAATTACCCCCATTTTAGAAAAGTGGTGGTTACAGTAGGACTCTCCCTGTTGGATACCTTAAGCCAAATTTGGTGGATTTAAGTTTGGACACAAGCCTGAATTGGGCGGATCCTAGCACTTCAGTATTCCAACCAATCTGAACCACTGCGTTGTAGACTTCCTTGTGAACCCAAGAATTATTAAATCTAAACGGTCTGTCCCTGGAGATACATTGATCTGCTAGTCTGGCGACAATAGACGTGTGGTCACTAATACCCGAAGGTAGACATTCTACTCTGGTTGATGGAAAAATTTGGAGCCAACGACCATTATAGAGAGTCGTATCAAGTTGAGTATAGATGCAGTTAAGGATAACCTGATTGTTCCTTGTCCAAGTATGTCCCAATTTAGCCATAGTAAAGCCCCAAGGATTGGATGCAATTTTGAACTTCAACAAGAGTAGCTTCTTGAACCGGCCTTCCACCGATCTTCTCGTTGGCAAATATTTTGAAGTCCCCCATGACAACTAAAGGCACATTATCCCTCACCCTGTTGATCATGTCAGTGATTTCTCGTCACAGCCTCAATCGCTGTATCTGTTCATGATGCCCATAAACTGCCCAATCACAATATCCAGTCCTCCTTTGTTGATTAATTTAATGGTGATCATTTGGTCATTACAGTGAACCATATCCCCCGCCATACCCTAATGTCCCGTATAACCCAAATACGAGTCATATTTCCACAATTCAAGTTGGGAGCTGAATCTCAGTGCATTGGGATTCTCCGCTTAATCATGTAGATCGACTTGATCTTCGACTCCAAAATATTGAGAATAGAGCTTTTTAATTTCTTGGCATAACCCATAATCTCTCTACCTTCCTATCAAATTGGCCCCCCTCATATTCCATGTGAAAATCGTCATAAATACCGATTGTTGATTCCCTTGTTGATACGCGACCTCTCTCTAGTAGAGATGAGAGTCCATCTTGACGCCCTAATGAGCTTTTACTACTCCCAATCTTAGATTCCACTTTTGCTTGTCAGATAAGATTAGGTACAACCAAAGCTTATAGGTAAGGCTCAGCCTCCGTCATCTTTGTAGTTTTCGAGCAACAATGATTATCCTAAACAACTGTTGAGGCAAAGCTCATAGCTCCTCCACTTTCCAGCCTTCTCCTCACACGAACATGGTCCCCCTCATGCCCAACATTCTTGGCCCTACAGATACCCTTGTTGGTATCCACCTTGTCAGGCAGTTCTCTCCCTCTTTACTCTGTTGATCTATTGATGATCTCCACCATACAGAACCACCACCCACTAGGTGTCCATGCCTCTACCCTCTCCCCTTTCATCCTCCACTTGTGCTAATTTATCAGCTCCTGTAACGTTCTTTTTCTCCAAAACTGTAGGCATAACATCCTTGAGAACCTCTTTTATTTATGTTTCCATATTGGTGGCCTCCATACTTGCCACGACCCGCACCCAGTGTAACGGCATAAGAAGTGGGTACGTCCAGCGTACTCCGTAGTATCCGCGGTAGAATGCTGTCCTAGATCACAACATCTAACAATATATAATTGTACATGTATAATAATACACTCTCAAAAAAGGAGGACAACACAGAAGGTACAACTCAATCATAAAATTCTAAGATAGAAATAGAAAGATAGGATAAAAAGATAATCTCAACAGAGAACTACAACTGAAAGAAATAAGTCTGGGTGTTTAAATAACACCAAAAATCTAATATCTGGAAATACATCAATACAAGGCAACTAAATAAAGATAACCGGTCTAGCAGTCTAATATAGACAATGGGCAAGTCCACAACAACTGCTGGATCCTCCTGAGGGTCCAAGTCACCGGTGTCATCTAAACCAGCTCCATAATACGTGGGGCAGAACTCCTCCTCTTCCTCTGTAATATTTTTAACATGTCCAATCAGGACAGGAATGAATACATATCTCTCACACAGTTCATATCATGACAGAAAATATAAAACATGTTATAGAATAAAGTACAAGAAAACTGTAAGAATAAACATAAAGAGGAAGAGAGAATATGATAACAAAAGATATCTATATATGGTAATAGAGAACTGTAAGTGACTAAGTGATTTAGAGTACAAGATAGTTATGTGAACGGCTTCTACTTTGGAATTATTCACATGACCACTTCTACTCTCTCGTACCCCAATCAATACACAAGGATCTAGACAGTCTATGTTATTGTACATAAAAGTTTATACATGAAGCTCATGAGAGTACATGAGAGCATATGAGTGTACATGAATAATAAGTGTCCATGGAATACATGATGTTCGTGAAAAGCACATGACATGATATATTCGATGTACCCAGGGGGGTAACATCTCATGTAAAGATCCACTAATCCGTGATAACATCGTGTCAGCATCAGGTAAATTAGTCTATAATAAGAATATAATTCCTAACAAGTATGAAATGTCAAAAAATGTACTCGCCTAATAATCTGAACAGTTGATGAGAATAGATGTCCGAACCGGAGTAACTGAGTCATATTTAGAGCAACCACATGTTACAAAGTGTCTAATACGAAATAAAAGAAGTTTACCATGCATCCTATATGATTCTAGGTCATTCAAGGCAAAAGTCAACTCTTAGTCAACTCTGGTCAACTATTCTAGTCAAACTAGGTCAAACCAAAGCCAACTAGTCAAACTTAAGTTAACTAGTCCTTTTAAATCCATTTGAGTCAATTCTATGTCAAGTTTGACCTATAGTTGACTTTGGTCAACTTGCTAGTCAACCTTGCCTAACTAGGCCTATGGGTCAATTCTAAACTAACTTACTAACCATAGGCTGATATCATATACTAATATCAAATATATATACACATTCACTTCAAAAACATATACCATAGTATATATATATATATATATATATATATATATATATATATATATTGAAAAATGCCCTCAATTTATTAATGCGGCTCTAAGACCGCAGACAAAATCCGTATACAAGGCCCAAAATGCCGAAGCCTATACATGTATACCACAAAAGAAGGGATGGGAAAGCGAAGCAACCGCCAGAGGCTAGGGGGAGCACCGACCAGAATGCTCTCGAACTGTGGGAGCACACGGAGCTCCGCTTACGGCATTGGCGGGCAACTTCCCGTAAGAGCTGGTCTGCCGAGAATTGGTGACCTTCGTATCTCGCCTTGTTGCGATTCTTTTAAATGACCCAAGTAGCGGCCGCTGCGACGATTTGGTTGACATGGGAGGCAGAGCCTCAGGAAGTCAGAAGATCGTGGAAGCGTCCACCGCCCTGCTCAATGTTGAATAGCTGGTTAAGGGTAGTCGAAGTCCTGTCTGGCAACGTCCCTTGGCGAAAGATGTGATCGATAGTCTCCGTATGGCGCTCAGAACAGCAGGAGCACGCTGATGCTAAGCTAATCCCAATGGTGTTAAGGATGTCGTCTGTCGGTAGCTTCTTTCGGATCACTCTCCACAAGAGGAAGGACCACTTCTTTGGGATGCAGGAATGCCAATAGTGAGCAATGGAGAAGTATGGCCGACCGACGCCCTGGATAGCGATTCTTGCCGACCTCACCGAGAATCCCCCCGACGCCTCGAGAGACCGTCTCAACGCATCCTCCTTGCCATTGATGTGCAGCCCTCTCACGCGGATGCCATCAGCTGCATCATTATCGGACCACTCGCGAATCCGGTCCCAGTTCCAGTCGTCGGTAGAGGGGTTCCACAGGTCTCTGATCCTAAAATCTCTCGGGGTCTCCGTAAGACATGGGATCATGCTGTCTTCCACCCACCTCTCAAGGAATGGGTTCGAGTCGCCCGCTCCCAGATAGAGTCTCATCGCTGGCTCGACAAGGCGCGGCCGATAAGGATGCGACGCCAAGCCGCTGAGGATCTGCAGTTGGAAAAGGCCATAGATAGGTGTATGTGTTTGATGTATCTGGCTTTCAAAAACTTGCTCCATAAGTTGTTGCTCGTATGGAGTTTCTACCACAGTTTTATCGAGAATGTTTGAACAATGTGAGTAAATTTGGTGAATCTCAAACCCCCCTCGCCTGTCGGGTGAGCCATAGATTCCCAGCTAGCCCAGTGATGCTTATCCTGGCCGTTGCTATGCCCCCAGAAGAAATTACAAAAGATCTGTTCGATCGAAGAAAGAACCTTAATGGACGATGAGCACGCAGCCAGGGTGTGGATGGGGATGGAGGATAGAACGTGATTGATGAGGATAATCTTGCCACCCGGAGATAAGGTGGCATTGTGCCACCCTTCCAGTTTCTTTCTGATTCTGGTGATTAAGTCCTCGAAAATGTCGATGTTGGATTTTCCATACACCAAAGGGCAACCAAGAGTTGAATGGTGGCTTGGCAACAGAAAAGGATGTTAAGCTAGAGAGGTTGTTGGCGTGCTCTCTGTTGGTGTTGTGGTGGACGTAGATAACGCTCTTGGAATGATTGATTTTCTTGCCTGAGCATCTAGAGTATCTTTCCTGGGTATTGTGAACCATTGCCACCGTGCCTTCATCCCGGAGGAGAAGATTAGAAGGTCATCCGCGAATGCCAGATGGGTGATGATAGGACAACCACTGGAAGTATGATAGTGCTGGAAGTTAGGGGTGTTGACCATGTTGTTGAGGTTCCTGCTCAGAGCGTCAGCTGTTATGATGAAGACGGTAGAGGATAGTGGGTCTCCTTGTCTCACCCCGCAGTGGAATTTAAAAAATCCCTCGGCATGGCCATTGATGACTGTCGAGAATCACGAGTTACTGATGGATCTCCAGACGATATTAGTCCAAGATTTCGAAAATTCGAAAGCTCTGAAAATCCAGATCATGAATTGCCAATCCAGTCTATCATAGGCTTTCTCCATGTCGATCTTGACGGCAATGTTGCCTTCCCTCACCGAAAATTTCATGCAGGTGATTAACTCTTGGGCCAGCATAATGTTGTCCTGGATGTTCCTCCCGCGAACAAAGCCGCTTTGCTCCACCGAAATGATCTTGGGGAGACGACTTGCCATTCTGGTCGCGATGACCTTGGATATGATCTTGTTGGTGAAGTTATAGAGACTGATGGGTCGAAAGTCATGGAAGGAATTCGGGTTGTCTTTTTTAGGGATTAGGATCAGATTGGCACTAGAAATAGCTTTAGGGTATATAGCACCTTCGAAGAAAGTGGTCGCCGCTTCGATGATGTCTTGCTTGATAATATGCCATCATGTGCAAAAAAATACTCCCGAAAACCCGTCCGGGCCTGGAGCACTGTGCTCGTTCAGCGTCCACACTACATCTTTAACCTCCTGAGCTGAGGGAGGGCAGTTCAACTGGGCGTTGTCGGTGTCGTTAATGAGGGGGGGATTTGGTCTAAGAATGATCTATCAATGTGAACCGTCTCTTTGGAGAATAGTTTGGAATAGAATCCCGTGGCCGCCTCATGGATTCTTTTTTGGTCGGTAATGATGTTCCCATTGTCATCAGTAGTCCTGTGAATTGAGAGCTTCTGTCTGCGGCCGTTAACGCAGGCATGAAAGTACTTCGAGTTTTTGTCCCCTTCCCTGTCCCATTTCAACCTCGCTTTCTGTTTCCAGAAATCAGTCTCTACTTTGATTCTAAATTTAAGCATAGCCTTGGTGAGGTTGAGGGCTCTCCTAGACGCTATGGAGCGATCCGTGACGACCAGGGTTTCGGCGCGGGTGACGTCGTCCTTGGCAACGCGAACGGCTTGAAAGATATCTCCGTAGGCGAGCTTGCTCCAGACGGATAAGGCTTTCCTGGTGGCTTTAAGATTGTTGCTCACTCGTACTAGGGGGTAGGGGATTCCTCGCGGTTCCAGGCTCCCGCAATGATGCCCAGAAATTACGGATGCCCGGTCCAGAAGTCGAGGAACTGGAAGTTCTTTTTGGAAGAGTTAGTCTTGTTTTTTATCTCAACCAACAGGGGGTTGTGGTCGGATTCTGCGGAGTTGAGATGGGACAGGTTGGTGGTGAACCCCATTCCGTGCCAGGAGGCGTTCGTGAGGGCCCTGTCAAGCCTAGAGTATTGACGACGGTCGCCATCCTGCGTGTTGAACCAGGCGATTGCATTGCCAGTGAATTGTAGAGTGGCTAAGTGGGCATTGAAGATGAAGTTGTTGAAGTCGAGCATAGCTGGAGCGGGAGGGGGGACGGCCTTCTGTTTTTTTCGTGCTGCAGGTGATCACGTTGAAATCTCCAATACAAAGCCAAGGGGAGTTGGTTTGGAGGTGATGGATGTCAAGGAGGTCGTCCCAGAGATGTTTCCTCTCCGCAACATCGTAGCTGCCGTGGACCGCTGAAAGGATGGCTTGATTGGGAAGACTTGGGTGATCAAACCAATAGGAGAGGGCATGCTGGGTGTCCTTAATGACTCCGAGTTTGACGTCCTTTGTGCAGAGGATCCAAATGTCGTGTTTGCCAGCTATGGCCATGGGAAGGTCCAGTTGCAGTTGGATGGATTTTAATCTTTTGGGGGGGGGATTTTGGGTTCAAGAATGATCAGGATGTCTATCTTGTGGATTTTTCGTAGATTGTTAATTCTCCTTACCGTCGGTTTATTCGCCAGACCGCGGACATTCCAGGATAGGATGTTAAGCATTAAAGGAGTTGTGGGAGGGTATTTTATTCCGCTTGGCGACGGATCTGGTTTGGATGGTAGTGGTAGCAGTGGGTCCATGGTTAGCACTAGCCTCGCTCGAGGTAGAAGGTCCTGCCTCCGTTGAGGGGGTGTGATCGTTACCTGACTGCTCCTGCGGGTTCGGTTGCAGATTGACCGATTCTCCGACGGAGTCCAGGATAGGATTCTCTGGTGGGATAATTATGGAGTCACTGGTGCTCCCTATGGGGAGATTAGTTTGCTGAAGAGGGACACCCGCGGTTAGGACCTGGAGCCCTCTCCGAACTAGGTCTGGCCCTAGAATAGCTAGGGCCTCTACCCCAGAGTCTTCGATGGCGAGCTGTTGGTTAGCTTCGGTGATGTCAGTGAACTGTTCTACGTCTTCCGGATTGGAGAGAATCTCGGTGAGAGCGCGGTCGGCTGGGGGGGAGGCTGTATCCTCTGGATCTTCAGCGTCCTCCGGATCAAGAGCATCGAATTGGTTGGATAGGATGAGAGCTTGGGGGCTGTGGGGGATCAATGCTTAATATATATATATATATATAAAGGGAAAGAGAAAAAGTGAAATAGGCATGTGTGTGTGTGTGATGCTGCTGGTGTGATGGGGATAGACCCCAACCTAAGAAAATTCCCCGAAAAACATAGCCAAGGCAACCCAATACAACATAATTATATATAGGAACATACATACATATTTTTTTTTATTTTTTTATTTTATATATATATATATATATATTTTATATATATATATATATATATATATATATATATATATATATATAAAGACATACACTACTATACATGTATACAACTATACATAGACATACACTACTATAAATATATATATATATACAGTATACATAGACATACACTACTATACATGTATACAACTATACATATATGGAAAACTAGCTATGTACATAGATATACATGAAATGAACATCTAACCTAAAAGTAAACTAACGTAGCAATCTGAAATCAAGCCCAAACTGGAAAAGTACTAAACCTATCATTTAAACTAATTTCAACATAAACCCAAAACTCAACACAACACCCAACACAAGCAAAAGCCCAATCAACAACTCAAATGTAAATACAAGGGGGGTGTGTGCACAACCAGTGTGTCAGCATAGGGGGGTCATTCGTGTCATTTACGTGTCCACGAAGTGTCCAAAATAGCGGGTCAGCATGAATCTCATAAAACAGTGAAACATTGCTCGTACACGCGTGTCGAGCACTATAGAACTCATTGTGTCCAACGAGAAGCCTCGTGCTCGTGTCCATAGGTAGCCTAGGTATAAGGCTAGCTGTGAAATACCCTGTCTCGAGTCCACGTGTCCGAGTTATAAGTGCGTGTTAGGGCTCAAATCTGCGTGTGCGCAAAGCAGCCCAAAATTCCTACGGGTACGATATCTCCCAAACCACTTTGTCAAATCATCCCAAATTTTGGGAGCATGTTATCCGACATAGCCCCCCCCATGTCCACCAATTTTGGTGTCAAATGGTGTCCTGTCCATCGAGTTATGGCACTTGAGATGGAGGACAGTGCACGGGGCCTCGTGCTACGTCCCCGTGTCCGATTTGTACACGAAAACAGTGTCAAAATAAATCTAGAAAATATGTGTTGGAACTCCCTCATATAGGGCTATAGGAATATGAAATTAGTTTTAAAAAATAACAACTTTTAATTCTTTGAGACATTTCATCAAACACATGTTACAATACACCGACACGCATCCGATACACATATCAAACGGACACAAAATCCTACCAAATTACATCTATAGGTCTACGGTACCTAGATGTATGCATCTATGGAGAAAAATCAGGATTTAAAGGAGTTTGAAAGCGTTTACCTATTGAGAGTTGAAATCTCAATGCAAAAAGCCTCCAAACGTCCCGACGCCAATTTTCTACGATCCAAAGCCCCGATTCCTTGCGAGCTATCCTCCAGCAACTTCTTCTCCTCACAAGGATCGCAACGAAGCTTGTTTGGTGCAAATCGGATGAGAGATGGAGAAAGGGGACTACTTTGAGGAAGGTGGCAATTTATAGGATTTGCAAAGGCTTGGTGGCTACAAAATATAAACATATAGAGGGGAAGAACTGTTTGGCCGGCCATGGGCTGCTGCTACGGTTAGGTTAGGGTTTAGGTATGGGCCACAACTCATCTTAAGTCCAATAGAAAGTCCTTTTAGCAAAAGCCCAAAAAGATATATATTAAAGAGGCTAAAAATGATTTTAAAAGTTTCCTAATTAGGACTAAACCTTAAATTCAATTCTAAAATGCTAGTTAAGTCTCTAATCACATGGTTAGTCTCTAATTATGGTTAGCTAAGGTTAAACCAACTACTAAGACAAAAGCACCAATTAAAATATTATCAAAAAATTTAAAATCACACAATTACCAAAATACCCCTAATCTAGAAAAGTGATAGTGACAAATCTACCCTCCTTAAAATAATTTTTTCCTTGAAATTAAAGGCAAAATAGAACAGATGAGAAGGATAGAAAAAATCATAGCTCATGGCTGAAAAAGATAAGGGTATCGCTCGCGCATCACATCCTCCCTCTCCAGGTAGTCTTACCTGGAGAGTGATGCCTCCATACGATGTGAACCAAGGATATCGTCTGGTTCCTCAGCACCTTCTTCCGTCGATCCAGAATCTCTATATGCTGTTCTGGATAACTAAGAGTAGGACCCATCTTGATCTCGAAATGATCTATTACATGGCTGGGATCTGCCATGTACCGTCTCAACTGCGACACATGAAACACGTTGTGGACTCCCACCAATGCAGGTGCCAAATCTAGCCTGTATGCCACATCACCGACTCTCCGGCTGATAATCAAAGGTTCGATGAAATGTGGACTAAGCTTTCCACCTCCACCAAAGCGAATAGTGCCGCATATTGTTGAAATCCTCAGGAACACCAGATCTCTAACCTAGCACAAACATCATCTCAAACTTAACTATAACAATCACATGATCAAACAAAATCAGAAAACAAACAAAATCCTAATCCTAAGTATAAGCTATACCTCAAACTCCAGAGGTCTCTGGTGTCTATCGGCCCAATGACGTTGTCTGTCCTGCGCTAAGCGAAGTCGATCTCTGATGAGCTTCATCTTCTCGGCTGCATCAACAACCATCTCAGGTCGCAATAAAGCTTGCTCTCCAACGTCATCTCCAGACAAGGGAGTACGACATCTAGGCCTGTACAACACCTCGAATGGTGACATCTCAATGCTGGCCTAGAAACTGTTATTGTATGCAAGCTCTACCAAGTGCAAATGATCCTCCTAGGAACCTCCAAAATCCATGACACAAGTCCGCATCATATCCTTGAGTGTCTTAATAGTCCTCTCTGACTGTCCGTCTGTTTGAGGGTGGTATGCAGTACTAAACTTGAGCTGAGTGTCCAAACTAGTATGCAGACTCTGCCAGAAATAGAAAGTAAGGCAATTATCCCGATCCGAGAAAATGCTCACTGGAACTCCATGAAGTCTGACAATCTGATGCACGTACATCTCTGCTAGCTTCACTGTAGACAAATCCACTTTGAATGACAAGAAATGGGCTTTGATTTGGTCAACCTGTCTACGATGACCCAAATTGCGTCTTTTCTTCCTGGTGTACGTGGCAATCCTAAAACAAAGTATATCGTAATGTGCTCCCACTTCCACTCTAGAATGGGCAATGGTTGTAACAGTTCTCCTAGCCTCTGCCTCTCTTTCTTAACCTGCTGACAGACTAAAGATCTGGCTACGAAGCGTGCTACCTCCCACTTCATCCCATACCACCATACATGCTCCTTTAGATCCATATACATCTTGTTGGCACCTGGATGCATAAAGTACTGAGAACGGTGGGCCTCCTGAATAACCTGTTCCCAAAGGTCTCCACTAGGCACACACAGTCTGGAATCGTGCCTGAAAGCATCGTCCTATGTAATAACAAACTCATCCACAAGTCCTGCTCGAACCTGCTTTCGAATACATCGATCGCAGAGCAACATCGTTGAATTGAGTCAACTTAATCCTCTCCATCAAGTCCGACTGAATCTGCAGTCCCCACATCTGCATCTCAACTCCCGGCACTATCTCCTCGATCTCCAGGCTCTCCAGAACTGCTAACAAGTGACGATCTACCGTCAAACACATAGCTATCGGATACCTACTCAAGGCATCAGCAACCACGTTGGCCTTTCCTAGATGATACTACAACGAAATGTTGAAGTCCTTCATCAACTCCAACCATCTCCTCTGCCTCATATTGACCTCCTTCTGTGTAAACACATACTTCAAGCTCTTGTGGTCTGTAAAGATCTCCGTACGCTCTCCGTATAGATAGTGCATCCACAACTTAAGAGCAAAGATAACTGCCGCAAACTCTAAGTCATGGGTAGGGTAGTTTTTCTCATACGGACGTAATTGCCTGGATGCATAAGCAATCACCTTTCCATGCTGCTGTAAGACACAATCCAGACCCTTTCCAGAGGCGTCAATGTAGATAGTAAACCCGCCTGATCCTGATGGCAATGCCAGAATCGGGGCTATCGTCAACCGTTTCTTCAACTCATTAAAAGCGACCTGACACTCCTCTGACCAGATAAACTCTGCGTCCTTCTGGGTCAGCCCAGTCAGTGGCTCTGCAACCTGAAGGAAATCTTGAACGAACCTTCTGTAGTAGCCTACCAATCCCAGGAAGCTCTTGATCTCCGCAACTGAACTCGATGTTGTCCATGCCTCAACTGCCATAATCTTCCTCGGGTCGACTGAGATCCCATCCTCGGTCACAACATGACCTAGAAAATCAATTCGATCCAGGAAAAACTCACACTTTAAGAGCTTGCCATAAAGCTCCTCCTTCCTGAGAGTCTCCAGAACCACTCTCAAGTGCTCCTCATGCTCCTCTGTGGTCTTCGAGTACACCAAGATGCCGTCGATGAACACTACTACGAACTTGTCCAAGTACTGGTGGAACACCTTGTTCATCAGGTTCATGAACACCATCGGGGGGTTAGTCAGCCCAAACGGCATCACCATAAAATCAAACTGACCATACCATGTCCTGAATGCTGTCTTCGGAATGTTCTCCTTCTTCACCTTCACTTGATGGTTGTAAAACCCCAAAATTTATTACTACGATTTTTAAATTTGGTATCGATTTTTGTTTTGTAAATCGTACGTCGTGTACGAGTTCGTATTTTTATATTTGTACATCGCAAGACGATATATTTATACGAATATTTTATTAAAAGATTTTTCCGAATAAGTTTTTAATATTAATTTATTACGTCGCATCAAATTTTGGCAAACGTTATTTATTTAATGATATTTATTTTACTTTACAATTATAAGTGATAATTTAGAAAAATTATTGTTTTATAAAAATATATTTTGTGTGCCAGTGACATGAAATTTATTTCATGTCCACTTGATTTCACCAAAAAAATAAATTATGGTTATTTGCAAAAATAAAAATTTTAATATCTAAATGTTTTATTGATTTTCAAAATTAATTAATTATTGATATTTTAAATTTATGGAAATATTTTTAAATGAATCTATAGTGATTTAAATTGAATTTTTGACTTTATTTGGATAGATTAAATAGATTTCTATTAAGCTATTATCTAGTTTTGATTTGAAATTTTTTATCTAAAATGGTTTTAAACGAGTTTAAATGAAATTGAATTTAATTATGAATTATCTAATGGGGCGATTTAAACATCCCAATCCTTATCCTAATGGGAATTTTCACCTCCTATAAAAGGAGAGGTATTCCTCCATAATTCTCTACCACAACCACAATGTGCATCGTGTCTGTGCCCTTCCACATCCACTATTCCCCCAGTACATGTACATTATCCCTCTTCACGTCCGACAATTCCGGACTCATCTTCTCGCCACCACCACCGTGTCAGACACACCCAACATGGCCAATTCTTATCAAACCCTAATCCTAACCCTACCCTCCTGGCTGCAGCACCTTCCCACCTTCACCGTCTCCACCGAAATACCCTGCCGCCATCACAAACTCCACCTCCAGCGATCATCGCCCCAGCACCATCATCTCCGCCACGGCAATTCTCCGATACACCGTGACCACCACAACCGCCAGACCCGATCCCATCACTGGCTCCGTTACCACCACCCTAAGTCTCGCCATCACCGACGAACCTCCGTCAGCTCCGTCACGGCCACCAACCGTGTCATCCCCAAATCTTGCCACCAACGGCACGAAACCAAAATACACCACATCAGAGAAAGGGAGGGGACGACCCTTACCTAGCCTTATCCGCAAGGGCAGCCGCCGGCGAGACCCCCTCCGCGTCTCCCTCTTGAAATCCGTGGCAGCCGAGCCCTCCTTCCACGCCTCCACGGCAGCTAACACCACCACCGTACGACAGTTGTCCCGCCGAAAACCCTTCCATCCCCTGACCGGACGAGCTCCCTAACTCCGCATGGCCTTCTTCCCCTGTGAGCCACCCCCACGAGCGCCGTCCGTACGAGCGCTGCCTCCCGCAGCCGTACGAACCGTCCTTCCACAGGCGAGATCCGTGCCCCTCTCTCATCTTCGACCGTGCCGCCGCTCCAGCCGTCCACCTGCGGTGCACCGCCGCCCGTCCGCAAGCTCGACGCCGCCCCAACGCCCAGACGCCGCCGGCGAACTCCGGTAAGCCTCCCTCTTCTTTTCGATCTCAAACCCCTCTGTGCTCAAATCCTTTCTCTCTCTCTCTCTTCATTTAGGAAGAGAGCTTAGTTCGGTTATATTAGTATAATTAATATTATTATATCAGTAATAATAATAATAATATTATTATTATATTTAATTAATTGCTATATTATTAAGTATATATTGGTACTGTATAACTGAATATATGTTATTAATTAATATTTTGGTTAATAATAAAGTTTTTATTGTTATTATTGTTATTATTATTACTATCATCATTTAACAAAATTATCGAATGTTGTCATTAATTTTATTATTTATATATTATTATTAGTTTGTTGTTTTGTTAAAATTATTATTTACACTATTACTATTATTTTCTAGCAAAATTTTAAGTTAGTTTTTAACCACTGAAATTGTTTTTTCGATTTATATATACCTATATTAACCAGTTATACTTTTTGGTCTAGATGACTTAGCAGTATTTAAATATTTATCTAAAATAGATATTTGAAATTTTGAAATATAGTTTCCTCCTTAATCATATTTTACAACTTAGAGTTTTTGGTAGAGAAATGACTTTTGGCTTTTAAGGTACTTTTTCCAAAAATTTATTTTTTCTAAATAAAACCTAGTTTTCAATTATTGTAAGTAATTTCTAAAAATTACTATAGCTGTCCATCTCCAAAATTATCCATGGTTATCATCATTGACCACGACTACTCACGCGTTTCTATTTTTCCGCAAATTCAGGCCATGTTCGCATGGACCTCGGCTAATGGACAGAACATGGCATCCTGATCCTCGCACCACATCAGGCGACACATCAGGCAAGACACCTTGCCTTTACTGTTTAATTTTTCTGCTCAATATCATGCATGTTGTATTTATTTTCAAGTTATTTCTTTTTAAATTATATGTAGATGCAAATTACTATATTTTATACAATTGGCTTAGAGTTAAGAGACTACCGTCAAATTTAGTGTGTCTCATTGACTTGTCACAATTGTACACAAGTTTTGTGTGAGAGTTGTGAGTATCATATAGAGGTCACTTGCGTATGGGCTGATCCCCCTTGCGCATGCGTAGGAATAACTGTCAATAGATGCATGTTAGAAGGCTGGACAGTTATCTATTATAAAATAGTATGGTAAAAATAACACGTGTTTGTGTGTCGTGGTTACGACCCATGTATAGTATCATTGGGGGGAGGAGACAACTACTAGCGTAGGGGCTACATTTATTTTTACACACATTAGGGAGATAGTGTCTCGGATGAGCGCTACGTGTTACCTGGCCGATAGTGTCTCGGATGAGCGCTACTTGTTGGCCACTCTTTATTACTTGCTTATGTGAATCCGTTACAGTCCCTACGTAGAACGTTGTCCTCAAAGTACATATCACATAGAATGGTTAGGAGCCTTTACACATGCATACTTTTCTATTGAGTTTTATTATTCAGTTTATTGGCATGATATTATGTGTCTTGTTATGTCCCTCTGAGGACCTGGTGATCTCTCCAGGTGTGTGTTTTCATGATTCTTGCAGGTGCTCTAGCTAAGGTCATTCCTTCCTTCGTGATGATTGCTCTTGGACTCGTCACTTGCTCTCGCTTGCTCAATTCTTCCTTGTATATTTTTCCTTATTTAATTTAGTTGGTAGTAGATTTGTCTCCGTCCAACTATTGTGTACATGACAAACTAAAAGTTGATTTTATATCATTATTTATCTTCGTGGATGAGATTTAGTGTCTTGGCTTTCTATATTTACAGCTTATGTATACATACAAGCCGTATATTTACTCGTATATATACAGCTGGCATGATACGTTTCTAGTCCTACTATTTTGGGACTGGGACGTTACATATTTTTGTGGTGGCCTATGCAGGTCGAGTTTGCCGTTTCGGTTACATGACTGTACCGAGCGGGCCTGCAATATAGGATTATAGCCTAGAATCTCATCCACCTACTTGACACCTTTTCTAGACTCCAAATTCCGAACTCTCGTTCGACCTCCTTGATTTGCATCTTGCTTGATCTCTTCCTACCGTAATCCTTATTTCCATACTTGATAGGAAGATGACTACACTAGTATATGCTCATAGGTTAAACACATGGCTGAAGAATTATATTGATAATTAATATCCATTGAGGTTATATTTGAGTATAAAGGCATTTATTTTTCCTAGAGATATGATCTTAAGGATTAGTTAATTCCAAGTTGGGTAGTAGCATATTACTGCCTTCAAAGGTCAGTTAGAATTTTATTTTGTTATTAAAAGGTGGTATACACAAGATAGATTGAGAAAACAATTTTTGATTTACGAATTTTTTTGAAATGGTGAAATAGTTATGATTTATTAGGAATATGAAATCGATTGAGAAATAACTTAAGTTTTTATATTGTGACGCATGATTTACGGTTAACTTTAAAAGTTTGGATTGTAATATTATAAAGTTTCTCACGAGATTATTTAAAGGGTTTAATTTTTAGACAACTAGGGAAGACGAAAGTTTAGTTTGAGAGAG
This sequence comes from Iris pallida, assembly GCA_029216955.1. Taxonomy (NCBI): domain Eukaryota; kingdom Viridiplantae; phylum Streptophyta; class Magnoliopsida; order Asparagales; family Iridaceae; genus Iris; species Iris pallida. The sequence continues at coordinate 1,948,200 of JANAVB010034419.1, forward strand.
CTTTAGGTTTTAAATTGAGTCATACGATTTATAAGTTTATTTATTTTTGAGTTGAAGAAATGATGGTAAAAAATTTTTTAAAAATATTTGGAGGATATGAAAGCGACTTTGAAGGAAAAATTCAAATTTTAAATTGTGTCATATGATCTATGATTTAAAAAGTTAATTAGATTTCAAGTTTAAAGCCTTGATTATGGATATTTAAATTTTGGTAAAAAAATGAGATTTAATTTGAGTTACATGATTTGCGATTGATGAAACGGGCTAAGAGTTTATCTCGAGGTACATTTGAGAATTGAAATTTTTTAAAAGTGATGGCTTATTATGAAAGTTTAGTTGTGCCGCATTAGATATGATGAAGGTTATTTGGAATTTATTTTAAAGGAAATTAAACTTTAAGTTATGATTAAATACTTGATGGAGTATCTTGAGATTTTATTTCGAAACTATTGAGGAACTTGAAATTTGAAATTTGATCATATATTGGTAGAGGACCAAGAAGCAAGCAAGTCACCCTAGTGGGATACAAGTATTCCTCATTAATTGCCGTGATAGTTGTATGTACTCGAGTGTAGTTAAGTCATCTGCCAAACTATGTGAAGATATCTCAATCTTGACTCACTCGACATTCCCTCATACCTAGATTTTATCGTAACTTTCTAACCATTTGAAACTTAAGAAATGATTAGATTGCTCCTTGATCAAGTGGGTATCATATCTCTAGAAACTGTATTCCTAACTTATTTTACCTTGATCTACTAGAATCTGAATTATCTTTATTTCATGCTTTAACTTGGTCATTTATATTGTGCAATAATCATTATCTCATGAACTTCCACATTCTATTTTAAATTCTTTTGTGTCCTTTACCGTGACTTGGATATTTGGAGCACAACAATAGACTTTTTCTTCCAACAAATTCCATATACAATGTTAGCCCAATGATTATATCATGTTTTTGAATATGGCTAATCAATTAAGTTTAACATAATAACATCACTAATATTCATGTAATCACTATCATATTGCTACTTAAACTTAGCATTGTCCTTATGTTACCATTGTCCTAAATGTTCTATATCATATGCTTGTATCATATTGGTTTTGTTTGTCTAACATGTATTTGTAGACATACTGTAAGCATGATCAAGCTTTGTCAAACCAAGACATATGCAATAGAGAATTGTTGATGGGCCAAAGACGGCGTTATACAAGAAGCTTTCTCTGAACCGCCTAACGACCTTTCCAGATCTGTTTATCTTTGGACGACCCCCGTCAAAGAAAAAGGCGTCTTCAAGTCTGCTCAAATATCTGAAGAAAGGCGTCATCAAAGGTCTCTTGGTTTTCCTATTTTATCAATGTATTTTTTATATTTATTGAGTCTAGGAATACGATGTAAACTGCATCGTACTGGCAAATAGGCTACCCAAGAAACGTTTTCAAAATACCCTTTCATTTTGAAAACAAGCCCACTTACAAAAGCCCAAACTACTTCCTAACTGCCTGACTTTTCAAAAAGCCCAAAAACCAATTTGCAAAAATCCTGACAGAACTCCAACAGAACTCGGACAGAATTCGACCAGAGTTCGGCCCGAATTCGGCCAGAGTTCGGCCAGAGTTCGGTTAGTGAACGTTGCTTTTTGAACTTGGTCTCCCTGCAGTTACGGATCCCACCGAGATTTTTTCATAGAGTTCTGCCCGAATTCTGTCAGAATTCTGCCTTTGGAAAAACTATAAATAGAGAAGGATTTCGATCATTTCAACACACTCCTTCACTTTCATATCTCTTCTCTATAAGCCTCTACTTCTTCCAAAGTATTCTGAGCTATTCATTTTCAAATCTCAAGCCAGTTACAATCCTCTAGTCGATTTGCCAGTACGGTACGGTCTAGAAGTTTCAGAGTGATTGTAATCAGAGGCTTGATTGAAGTTACACACTTCACAATTGAAGTTGGTCGAGTACTTCGGATCAAAGCTCGCGTTGTAGAAGTTGCAAGATCTTCGGATGAAAACTTGTGGTGATTTTCCATAGTGGATTCAACTGGTAGCAAGAGTTCTACCGACTGGACTAGTCCTCAAAAGAGGAAAACCAGTATACATCCTTGTGTTTGCGTTTGCTCTCTACTCTCTACTTTTTATTTACATATCTGTGATATATTATCTGTGATCTTGTTACTAACATTTTTAAATAGCTAATTTTTGCTGCCCACTCTATTCACCCCCCTCTAGAGTATTGCGCTTTACAACTCGTTTCTACAATCGGTCCTACATACAAGACCTAGACGAGCCCACCTTCATGTAGATATATCACGTGCCACTAAAACCCGTATCCTTGTACCCTATTTTCTTGATATGACTTCTGGTCATAAAGATAAAACTACGACCCTTACCATGATACCAAAATACTTTATGCCTTCAATTAGGGTCCAACATGGACTCAAATCATTCGACTGATATATGATTGTGATCAACTTAATTCCTTAAACACTTAGCTTGTGCTCTATGATTGCTATCACTTATGACCCTTGTCACTCAATGTGCCTATATAATCGTCTTAACTTCTCGTCCTTTCCTCGGCGCTACATTTGTGTTAGAAATGAATCATTCTCGTAATCGTGCCCTCAACCCTAACTACTCCTAAATGTCGACGACGAAATTCTTATAAGTTGGGTAGGATGTAAAACCCCTAAATTTATTACTATGATTTTTAAATTTGGTATCGATTTTTGTTTTGTAAATTGTACGTCGCGTACGAGTTCGTATTTTTATATTTGTACATCGCAAGATGAAATATTTATACGAATATTTTACTAAAAGATTTTTTCGAATAAGTATTTAATATTGATTTATTACGTCTCGTCTAATTTTAGCAAACGTTATTTATTTGATGATATTTATTTTACTTTACAATTATAAGTGATAATTTAGAAAAGTTATTGTTTTATGAAAATATATTTTGTGTGTCAGTGACATGAAATTTATTTCATGTCCACTTGATTTTACCAAAAAAATGAATTATAGTTATTTAAAAAAATAAAAAATTTAATATCTAAATATTTTATTGATTTTCGAAATTAATTAATTATTGATATTTAAAATTTATGGAAATATTTTTAAATGAATCTATAGTGATTTAAATTGAATTTTTATTTTATTTGGATAGATTAAATAGTTTTCTTTTAAGCTATTATCTAGTTTTGATTTGAAGAATTTTATCTAAAATGGTTTTAAACGAGTTTAAATGAAATTGAATTTAATTATGAATTATCAAATGGGGGGTTTTAAACATCCCAATCCTTATCCTAATGGGAATTCCCACTTCCTATAAAAGGAGAGGTACTCCTCCATAATTCTCTACCACAACTACAATGTGCATCGTGTCTGTGCCCTTCCACATCCACTATTCCCCCAGTACATGTACACTATCCCTCTTCACGTCCGACAATTTCGGACGCATCTCCTCGCCACCACCACCGTGTCAGACACACCTGACATGGCCAATTCCTATCGAACCCTAATCCTAACCCTACCCTCCTGGCTGCAGCACCTCCCCTTCACCACCGTCATCCCACGCCACCGCTACCACCAATTTCCCGACCACCATGGGAGCCCAACCCGAACTCCCTACCTTCACCATCTCCACCGAAAATACCCCGTCGCCATCACAGACTCCACCCCCAGCCATCATCGCCCCAGCACCATCGTCTCCGCCACGGCAATTCCACGATACCACCGTGACCACCACAACCGCTAGACCCGAACCCATCACTGGCTCCGTCACCACCACCCTAAGCCTCGCCATCACCCGGCGAACCTCCGTCAGCTCCGTCACGGCCACCAACCGTGTCAACCCCAAATCTTGCCACCAACGGCACGGAACCAAAATACACCACATCAGAGAAAGGGAGGGGACGACCCTTACCTCGCCTCGTTCGCATGGGCAGCCGCCGGCGAGACCCCCTCCGCGTCTCCCTCTTGAACTCTGCAACAGCCGAGCGCTCCTTCTGCGTCTCCGCGGCAGCCAACACCACCACCGTACAACAGTTGCCCCGCTAAAAACCCTCCCATCGTCGGACCGGACGAGCTCCCTCACTCCGCCTGGCCTCCTTCTCCTGTGAAACACCCCTGCGAGCGCCGTCCGTGCGAGCGCCGCCTCCCGCAGCCGTACGAACTATCCTTCCACCGGCGTGATCCGCGCCCCTCTCTCCTCTCCGACCACGCCGCCGTGCCAGCCGCCCACCTGCGGTGTACCGCCGCACGTCCGCAAGCTCGACGCCGCCCCAACGTCCAGACGCCGCCGGCGAACTCCGGTAAGCCTCCATCTTCTCTCCGATCTCAAACCCCTTTGTGCTCAAATCCTTTCTCTCTCTCTTCATTTAGAAAGAGTGCTTAGTTCGGTTATATTAGTATAATTAATATTATTATATCAGTAATAATAATAATAATAATAATATTATTATTATTATTATATTTAATTAATTGCTATATTATTAAGTACATATTGGTACTGTATAACTGAATATATGTTATTAATTAATATTTTGGTTAATAATAAAGTTATTATTATTATTATTATTATTATCATTATTTAACTAAATTAGTAGAATGGTGTCATTAATTTTATTATTTATATATTATTATTAGTTTTTTGTTTTGTTAAAATTATTATTTACACTATTACTATTATTTTTCTAGCAAAATTTTAAGTTAGTTTTTAACCACTGAAATAGTTTTTTTCGATTTATATGTACCTATATTGACCAGTTATACTTTTGGTCTAGATGATTTAGCTGTATTTTTAAATATTTATCTAAAATAGATATTTTAAATTTTGGAATATAGTTTCCTCCTTAATCATATTTTACAACTTAGAGTTTTTGGTAGAGAAATGACTTTTGGCTTTTAAGTTACTTTTTACAAAAATTTATTTTTTCTAAATAAAACCTAGTTTTCAATTATTGTAAGTAATTTCTAAAAATTACTATAGGTGTCCATCTCCAAAATTCTCCATGGTTATCATCATTGACCACGACTACTCACACGTTCCTATTTTTTTCGCAAATTCAGGCCATGTTCGCATGGACCTCGGCTAATGGACAGAACATGGCATCCTGATCCTTGCGTATGGGCTGATCCCCCCTGCGCATGCGTAGGAATAACTGTCAATAAATGCATGTTAGAAGACTAGACAGTTATCTATTATAAAATAGTGTGTTGGAAACAACACGTGTTTGTGTGTCGTGGTTACGACACATGTATAGTATCATTGGGGGGAGGGGACAACTACTAGCGTAGGGGCTACATTTATTTTTACACATATTTAGAAGATAGTGTATCGGATGAGCGCTACGTGTTACCCGGCCGATAGTGTCTCGGATGAGCGCTACTTGTTGGCCACTCTTTATTACTTGCTTGCGTGAATCCGTTACAGCCCCTGCGTAGAACGTTGTCCTCAAAGTTGTAACACCCAGTTTTCCAAATGAGGATAATTTTAAAATTTTGTAATTATAATTATTATTTATTGATAATTATTTTATATTATGATTTTTGGTAATTTTTAATCATTTTTAAACTATTTAAAATTATGACTTATGATTTTGACATTTTACTTTTGTTTGGTTTTAATTTTGAGGAATTTGTTAACCCCAGTTTTCAGAAATATGAGTATTTTTGTCATTTTACATTTTTGAATATTTTTAAAATTTATTTTATTATGTATGATATTGTTTTGGGGTTATTTGAGTCGGGTTCGAATTTCAACTCAATCCGACTTGAAACGGGAACCCGGGGGTAGTTTGACTCTAGTGGGACCCACACACTAGTTAGGCATGGCCCACATGATATTAATTTTAGTCCACATGATAGAAATATTTTAGTTAGAGGTTAGACTAATTATTATGGATAAGGTTAGTGTGATTAGAGACTTTAGAATGACTAATTTAGCCCCAACCAATTAGCCCTTTCCTAATACTCATAGAATAGGTTAGTGGGGGTATTTTGTACCTTACCATAATAGGACAAATATCCCCATATGGCCAGCCACTTTGGGAGAGGATAGGCTCAATTTCATTTCATTATTCTCATCCACACTCTCTCTCTTGTTCTTCCCCAAATTTCTAGAGAGCAATCCCTAGCAATTTCTCCACCAAATCCTTCAATTTCGTCACCAAATCTTCTTCTTTCCTTCTCCATTCTAGCCAAGGAGGAATCTACCCAAGTTTGGGAGGATTCGGAGCTCATTCGTGTCCTTTTTGAATCTCTACGTGTCGGTGTCGCTCCGGGAAGGCTTTTCTTCGATTCGATCTACCGGAAGGTATAAATCCCTTCTCCTTTTCATTTCCTCATGCATATAGGTCTATTTTGAACCCATAGGAATGACCCCTATGGTTGTATCTCCATTTGTGTCCATTTGAAGGTCATAGGAGTGTCCTTTGTGTTGTGGTTGTGTCCATGTGGGAAAATCCCAAATTTGGACACACTATGTGTTGTTGTTATGTATAAATGAATTATTACATGTTTAATCTCATATTTTTGTATTGGAGATGTGTTATATAGTGTCTTATATATATATTAGTGTAGAGAGTGAGTTCTTGATATATTATGTTATATACTTGTGTTCTTTTGTCTCAAACTACCCAAATCCATCATGATTTTTATCCACGTTTTTAATTTCAGCCCTAACTTAGAAATGTCATAACTTCTAGCTCAAAGCTCGGTTTAATCTCCCGTTTTCTTTAAAAGAAGCGTATCGAAGTTAGCTTTCCAAAAACATATATTTATAGGCCTAATTCTTTCTGTAACTTTTTGGAGAATTATTTGAGTGTCAGCTGTACGAAAGACAAACGCGTTCTCGGTGTTTTCGCGATTCCGGGAGTTTCCGGAAACGAAAACCCGATCCGTTTAAAGTTTCGGAAAGATAACACATAGATCTATAACAAACTTTAATCCTAAATTTTAATTCATGCTGAGATGGTACATTATTGATTATTAGTAGGAGTTACTATTCGGCATATGCATTTTGTGCACCCTTGTGTGTAATATAATGTTCTATTTGATTTAACCCATGTTAATGTATATACATTATGTAATTAAATAGAGAATGCAAGCATGAGTAAATGTTTAAATAAATGATGTATGAGGTGTAAGTATCCTATCTAATGTAAGCATGTATAAGTATGGCTTGTAATGAATATGTAGGTTCCATAGTATGTAATGTATGGTGCATATAGTGGTGCAAGAGAATAAATGAATGATGAATGAATGCAAGCATGAATGTAATGTAATAATAGATGTAATGTATGCAATATACAAGTTAATGATATATAATGTTCTATGTTAACACAAATCCTATATTACCTCATGTACCCCTTACACTATGTTGACACTATCACACTTGACACATTGTTCACTTACACTTTGACACTCTTTGATATATATGCCCATTTAACTCTTACTTGCCCCTTTGCCATGTTCACATACACACACATAGCCTCTTAAATAAGTATTTATGAATATAGTTAACTTAGCTATGTATGTATATTATATATATGTTAGCATATTGTGTTGTAATATATAAGTTTATATAACCATTTGAAATGCCACGATTATAGACCTAATATTGAATACCAATATATGCATGTGTATATATGTATAGACATATATAGCTTAAAGTAATAGATTACCTAGTGTATATCCAATGTGAATTCTTGCCTATTTGAGTATTGAATAATTGCATGCTATATAGAGTTGGGTGTATGTTGGCTTGTATAGCCTTGTATTGATGTGTGCTTGCTAGGATAGTCTTGGTTAGGCCTAGTAAGACTTGCTGGGTTAGAACATGACCTAGTTTGACCTAGTTTGACTAGTGTAGTTGACCAGAGTTGACCAAGGGTTGACTTTGGCCTAGTGTGACCTAGGTTCATGTAGAATGCATTGTAGTGCTTTATATTACCCTTCTGGATATGTTGTGACTTGTGCTGTTCTAATTAGGAGCCAAACACCTTTCCTCGGACAGTATCTTTACTTTGGACATTCAGATATCAGGCGAGTACATTCTCTGATCATTTTATATCCTGTTTAGAATTATTTTCCTGCTTTAAATTACTTTACTTGATACTGTCACGTTGGTCACACGGATTGGTACTATATGGATCTTTTCATGAGATGTTATCTCCCTCAGGAGCATCGGATACTGCATGTTTTGTGCGTTTCACGAATCATCACGTATCTCTATGCTTCCTCTGACGAATCGCTTGTGACACATGTACTCTCATGTTCACAGAGCCATCATGAATCACCTTCACGTATCACTCATTTTATGAGCCATGTGAAGTTTCACGAATCTTAACATAACTTGAACAGATCTTTGTGTATTGATTGGGGATGGGGGAGTAGAAATAGACGTGTGAATATTATCCAAGTAGCTGTAGTCATGAATCACTCTCTTAGCTGTAGTCATGAATCTCCTATGCCATTCACATGTTTATATTTTACTCTGACTCACTAGTCACTATTAGTTCTCTATGTCTAGTAGATATTTCTATTACAGTTCTTTCTCTGTTTACATACTGCATTTCCTTCAGTATCTATATCTTACTTTACAGCATGATTATATTTCTAACCTGCCATGAACTGTTGAGATGTACTGTGCTCGCTCCCGTCCTGCCTGGACCTGTTGATAAATTTTATATATAGCTTGGAGGTTGCCTGCTAGCCTAGAGGAGACAGTAGACGTTGCATAGATAGCTAGGATTTTCTTATGGTTTATTTTCTCTCATCTTGAGTTATATTTATGTATTATTGTATTTGAGTTTTGAGATGTATTCTGAGTTTGTATGTTAGACACTTAGACTTCTATCTGCTGTATCTCTTTGGATTTATGTTTTATCTATCTACCATTATGCTCTACCTTAGATGTGATTGAGTTTACATTCTGCCATGTCACCCCTATTCGGGGAGTATAAACTGCTTAGCCTTATACTGTTAGATGCATGAGACCTAGGACAGCGTTCTACCATCGACACTGCGGCGTAGGCTGGGCGTTGTTACGTTCTCGTGCCCTTACTCACAGTGGGTGCGGGTCGTGACAAAAGTGCATATCACATAGAATGGTTAGGATCCTTTACACATGCATACTTTTCTGTTGAGTTTTATTATTCAGTTTATTGGCATGATATTATGTGTCTTGTTACGTCCCTCTGAGGACCTGGTGATCTCTTCAGGTGTGTGTTTTCGTGATTCTTACAGGTGTTCTAGCTAAGGTCATTCCTTCCTTCGTGATGATTGCTCTTGGACTCGTCACTTGCTCTCGCTTGCTCAATTCTTCCTTGTATATTTTTCTTTATTTAATTTAGTTGGTAGTGGATTTGTCTCCGCCCAACTATTGTGTGCATGACAAACTCAAAGTTGCTTTTATATCATTATTTATCTTCATGAATGAGATTTAGTGTCTTGGATTTCTATATTTACAGCTTATGTATACATACGAGCCATATATTTACTCGTATGTATACAGCTGGCATGATACGTTTCTAGTCCTACTATTTTGGGACTGGGACGTTATAATGGTAACTTGTCCTCAGATCAATTTTGGAAAATATCTTCGCTCCACTCAACTGATCGAACAAATCATAGATCCTCAACAGCGGGTACTTGTTCTTGATTCTGAGGCTGTTGAGAGCCCTGTAGTCGATACACATCTGTACCGACCCGTCCTTCTTTGGTACAAAGAGTATCGGTGCACTCTACGGTGAAGAACTCGATCGAATAAAACCTTTGTCCTACAACTCATCCACCTGCTTCTTCAACTCCACTATCTCACTGTTTTTTGCTCTATAGACGTGCTAAAATATCGGCACTGTGTCGGGTACCAAATCTATAGAGAACTCCACATCTCTGTCTGGAGGTAACCTTGGTAACTTCTCCGAAAATATATCCATTAACTCAGCTACCAATAGATGTGGCACGCTCTGCTCCTCTACTAAGACTCCTTAGAAAACTCCGTTGCTCTGCTCTGCCTCCCGTCTGGTGAACTCGAACTCTGGCTCTCCTGGTGAACGAAAAAGAACTCTGCTACCGCGACAATCTATACTGGCATGGTGCCTGCTCAACCAATCCATCCCAAGTACTTTATCATAGTTCGGTAATGGCATTACAAACAGACTCACATCCAGTTCTTGGCCTCCCGAAACTACTCTTCGATTCTTGTAAATATCACTGACGAGGAGGTTGCCACCCCCAGTCGTGATTTTGCAAGTCCTAGGCAATGATTCAGAAGAAAGATAGTGTCTACTAGCAAATGATATAGACACAAAGCAATAGAAAGCCCCCGAATCAAACAAAGCAAATGCAGAAAATAGCATAATCAAAGTAGGACAGTTATTTCAAAGGAAGACAATTAGCTGCAAGAATTAGACAGAAGAAATTAGATAAGAGTTTTTTCTAATGTGATTGAGTACCTTAAGACTTATATCCTATATCCTACTACATGTTGTAGTGATACTCTAGTTCGAGTACCACTACAAAATCGTACTAGTTGTGACTCTCTACTGAAGACCTGCATGGGCCACTACTAAAAATGTGTCATACCCCGCACACAATGTAAGGGCACGAGAAGTGGGTACGTCCAGCCTACTTCTCAGTATCGGTGGTAGAACGCTGTCCTAGGTCACAACATCTAATAATATATAATTGTACCTGTACAATAATATACTCTCTAAAAATGAGGACAACACAAAAGGTACAACCTAATCACAAAATTCTAAGATGGAAATAGAAAGATAGGATAAAAAGATAATCTCAACAGAGAACTACAACAGAAAGAAATAAGTCTGGGTGTTTAAATAAGACCAAAAATCCAATATCTAGAAATACATCAAGACAACTAAATAAAGGTAACTAGTCTAGCAGTCTAATCTAGATATTGGGAAAGTTCTCAGCAACTACTGGATCCTCTTGAGGGTCCAAGTCACCGGTGTCATCTAAGCCAGCTCCATAATATGTGGGGCAGAACTCCTCTGTCACGACCCGCACCCTAGAGTAAGGGCACGAGAAGTGGGTACGTCCAGCCTACGCCGCAGTGTCGGCGGTAGAATGCTGTCCTAGGTCACAACATCTAACAATATAAAGCTAAACAGTTTATACTCCCCGAATGAGGGTCATATAGCAGATACAGTCTCAATCACATCTAAGGTAGAGCATAATGGAAGATAGATAAAACATGAAATCCAAAAGAGATACAGCAGATAGAAGTCTAAGTGTCTAAGATACACAACCCAAAAATACATCTCAAAGCTCAAATACAGTAATCCATAAATACAACTCAAGACAACTGAAAATAAACTATGAGCAAAACCCTAGCTATCTATACAACCTCTACTGTGTCTCCTCTAGGCTAGCAGGCAACCTCCAGGCTATCTGTAAAATTTATCAACAGGTCCAGTCAGGACAGGAGTGAGCACAATACATCTCAACAAGTCATAGCAGAAAAGGAAATGTAATCATGCTAGAGAATAAAATACGGGATCTGAAGAATAGCATAATGTAAGAGAGAGACTGTAAGTAAATATCTATGATACATATAAAGAGAGACATTGCTAGTGATTCAGAGTACTGGATAAACATGTGAATGGCTAAGGACCGATTCATGATTACACTACTTGAAATTGATTCATGATTACACTACTTGAATTTATTCACATGTTCATTTATACTCCCCCATCCCCAATCAATACACAAAGATCCATTCAAGTTACGTTAAGATTCATGATTATACTACGTTGCCCATAAAGGGTGATTCATGAATTGATTCGTGAATGCTCGGTGATCATGTTAGTACATGAGTCCCTAGCTGATTCCCAAAGATTCATGATAATAGAAGCATAAGATACGTGATGTAAGTGAAACACACTGGACAAAAGTATCTGATGCTCCCGAGAAGGATAACATCTCATGAAGGGATCCATATAGTACTAATCCGTGTTACCAACGTGCCAGCATCAAGTAAGATAATCTAAAACAGGAAATATAATCCTAAACAAGATATGAAATGATCAGAGAGTGTACTCGCCTGATAACTGAATGTTCGAAGAGGGTGTACTGCCTGAGGAGAGGTGTCTGTCTCCTAATCAGAGCAACACAAGTTACAACATGTCTAAAATAAAGAAATAGACTACTACAATGCATCTACATGCTGTCTAGGTCAAACTAGGCTAAAGTCAACACTTGGTTAACTCTAGTCAACTAGACTAGTCAAACTAGGTCAAACCTAAACCAAACAAGTCTATACTAGTTTAACTAGTCTATTCTAGGCCTAATCAAGACTAAACAAGTCTAATTAAACTCTCACTAGGCAAACAGACACACCAAAGGCTAAGAGTCCTAGGCTATAGGCTATATCATGCCTAAGCCAAACCACAAACACATATACACATAACAATATATATATCTAATATATTGTACTACACTCATAACATATAGGCTACCTATATGTACATCCCACACACACACATATATATATATATATATATATATATATATATATATATATATATATATATATATATATATATAAAATATATATATATATATATATATATATATTTTTAAATATATATATATATATATATATATATATATATATATATATATATATATATATAAAATATATATATATATATATATATATATATATATATATACATCACTATTCACATATTCATATACATAGATATATATAGGAAAGCTATATATATAGGCACATACATATATATAGAGAGGGAGAAAGAGAGGTAAAAGAGTAAGTGAGTATGTGTGTGTTTGGCATGTGTGTGAAAGGATATGTGTTAATGTTCTAAAATTTAGTGATAGGTAGGTGTATGTGACATAGGATACATGATGTCAAAGGGTGTATGAATGCATGTGTGTAAAAGGTTATAGGTTAACTCAGTTTATAGAAATACATACATACATACTTACCTTGTACACATGCATACATACATATCATGTATATTACATTTACATGATACATACATGTATACTTGTATTATATTATACTTACATTCATGCATATTAGATACTTGTATTTATATTAACATATTGTAAACATTCATTTCATTCATGCATCTATGCATTACCTACATGTTTTATACATATACATACATTGTATATTCATATCATTTCATACATTAACATAGAGACATACAAACATGCACACATCATATATTTCATACCTTGTATTACCTTACATATCATGTTATATATTATCATTCATTCCTTTCATATATTACATGATCTTTAAGTTGAATACATCATATATGGATACAATACATTATCTTGTATGCTTGCATTCATATATTACATTCTATATTACCTATATACATGTATTTCCTCTATTCATTCATGCTTGCATCATATACTCTACATTACCATACATGTTATCATTATATATTACGTTACAATATTTATACATTATGCATTCATATCTATCATTACATATATATCTTCATGCATACATTGTATATCATTCTTTCATTCATGCATTGCTTATATGCATTATATTAATTGTATTCCTACATGCTTGCATTCAACCATATATATACATTAATGTAAAGAGAATATATATCATATATATATCATTTTATTCATCTAACATATCATGCATTACATACTCTATATTTATTTAATATCCATACTACATAGGCTCATAGGTTATACGAAATGCATATATCGTATAGTCACTCTTCTACTTAAAACCAATACTATACCAATTGGGCATTCACTAAATTCTAGGATTAAATTATGTCGTTGCCCTTTGTGTTAGCTTTCCGAAACTTTAAACGGATCGCATTTTCGTGTTCGGAAGCTCCCGGAATCGCAAAAATACCGAAACACGTTCATCTTTCGTACAGCTGACACTCAAATAATTCTACAGAAAGTTACAAATTGAATTAGGCTTATTAAAATATATATTTGGAAAGCTAACTTCGATATGGTTCTTTTAAAAAAAAATGGGAGGTAAATCGGAGTTCTAAGCTAAAAGTTATGACATTTCTAAGTTGCCTTGGTTAATAAAAACGTGGATGAAAATTATGACGGATTTGACAAAAGAACACATATAGGCCAAGATACTTAGATACAAACATAGGTATCCAAATGAAACTCATTCTAACCATCCTAACTAAGATCAATCCACTCTCTAACCATTATAAAACTGAATTTAACTATCTATTTAAACTATTATCATACATACATATACATGGGGTGTCCTAATTTGGGATCTATCAAGTAGGACACAAAATACATATCTAAAATCCTCAAGAGAGCTCCAAATGGCCTCAAATTTGAATCTAAATGGGACACATGCATGAGGATGGATCCTACGGATTCAAAACTAATTTATATGCAAAGAAAATCGATTTAGAGGATGGGTTTTACCTATTGGGAGTGGAATCCCAATGAAATCCTTTAGGATACGGCTCCGATATGAAGATCCCTCAAAGTGGACACTCCTCCTTGCACTCCTCTTCCAATCCTTGGTAGCACCCTTCCCTTGGAGAATAGGAATGATTGAGGGAAGGTTTGGTGAAGGAATGATTTGATTTGGAGATCAAATCAATGGGAAGGCTCTCTAAAATTGGGGAAGAACAAAAGGAAAATAAAAGAGGCAAGATTGTAATGAATGAAATAAATCATTCTCTCCTAAAGGTGTCTGCCATAAAGAGTCCATTAGGGCTAATGAAAAATATCCTAATTGCCCCCCTCTAGTCTCATATGGTTAAGTCTAGACTAGGTTCAAGTTTGGAGTCAAAATGATCTAGTTTTGAGTCTCTAACTTAACCATTCTAACATGATAAAAATTAGTTTAATTAACTAACTTAATGTTGGGTCTTGTGAGCCATGCTTAACTTAATATTGGGTCCCATCTAGATTTCAAGCTACCCGGGTCACAATACAAGTCGGAACGAGACGAAACTCAAATCCGACTAAACAAATCCAATAAAAACAATATTAAAAATATAAAAATTTTCCAAAATATTAAAATATAAAAAATGGCCAAAAACATAATACATCAATTTAAATATTATTAAAATAATCTAAAATTCACCAATTAATCAAAATCTTAAATAATTTAAAAGTCACAAAATGACCAAAATATCCTTAGCCTAAAAAGTTGTAAATAGTCATTCTAATCACATGGTTAGGTCCCCATGGTTAGTCTCTAAGCTTAGCAAAACTAGGAATTAACTAGTTAACCATCAAAATCACAATTCAATATTTTAAATAGTTTTAAATTGATTAAAAAATTACCAAAAATCACAACATGAGTTAAATCTTATTATCGATTAATCAAAATTATAAAAGTTCAAAATTACCCTCATTTTAGAAAAGTGGGTGTTACAAAGTCTACCCTCCTTAGAAAAATTTTGTCCTCGAAATTAAGATGGTCGTACTTTTTCTAGAGTCTCGTCCCCAACAATCATGGTCTCAGAACTTACCTAAATCATACGATTAAAAAGGATGGCATACAGGGTCATGGCATATGGTGGTAGTGAGAGTCTCATCTAGGTATACTAGTCATGCTAACCAAAAGGGTCATAGGGTATCAAACATACAAGCAATCAGGGGTGTTAAACTGGAAAAGATACATAAATAACAAATCATCAAAACTGTAAGGCAGTCTACCATCCTATATAAAAATTGGTACTTATCAGAAAATAAAATAAGATAACTACCAATTATCTATAAAGGGGTACTATTCAAAGAAAAAATCAAAATCAAAAGTTAAAGAATGAAAGTCAATTGCATTGAAATCCAATCACAATATATATATAGAGAGAAAGAGAGCGTTAGAGGGAAAAGCTAGCATTATGTAAAGGTTATGTGGTTAGTGTGTGTATGGGTGTATGTGGACATGTTCATAGGCTTAGATAGTAAACGTGTGTGTGTGTGTGAAATATACATGAAAGTGTATAAGAGGATTTGGTTTCAAAACAATAGCTATCAAGTTACACTACTCATGGCATATTGGTTAAACAATCTACAATGCACAACGTATTTACTCATAACATGCATGGCAAACCATATATATACATATATCTATATGTATAGAGAGGTAGAGATTTAGTTATGTATCTATATACATTATAACATGTATGCATAACTATATATATATATATATATATATATATATATATATATATATATAATATATATATATATATATATATATATATATATATATATATATGAACATAACATAGAGATGAAGGGTTAGGTTTACATGGCAAGTGTGAACATTAGTGTACATTAGTGTAGAGTGTCAAGAGTACAGGGGTTATAACTTAAAATGAAGGGTTCGATCATTCAGTTCAGTTTAACATTACATATTAAATCTGAAATTGAACTAAACATTTAAAATCAATGTGATAAATGTTAACATGTATTCAGTTTTAGGATTTTGGAGAAATTCGAACATCAAACCAACCCAATGTTTATCACAACCTAACATGTAAAATATGAAACCTAATATTATATCCCTACATACAACAATGTATATACCTCAAAATATTACATTTAAAAATAGCAATTTGAACTAATATTTAAAATCCAGTATTAAGGGTTAATATGCACACAGTCTCAGATTTGACAAGTTCAAACACAAAACTCAACCAATTTCTTTAAGAATTGAAACCTTGTGTCTAAGATACATGTGCAGTGATGTAAACAAAACTAATAACATGAAATTTATATTTAAATTATGAATTATAAACTAGAAAAGCAGAGAACCAGTCTCTGATACTGTACTGTATCAGAATATTGGGGTTTTGAGAATTTAAACATCCACAACATATTAATATGCATTTAGATGGGTTGATAATCAAAGTGTAGCATGCATACGTGTCAGACAAAGTGTCTGTGTCCCCTATATATATTCTTATGTCCCAATATAAAAATTAAATTCTATATCAAGACCAACATTTAGATTCCTACCAAGATTGCAAAGCAGGTGATTGATGTAATCAAGACAGTTTTTTTTATTATTATTATTTAATACAAAAATAATAGCAAGAAGGAAATAACGATGAAATTTGTTCCGCTTATTTGTTTAAAAGAAGGAACCATTTTGAAACCCAGAGCTAAAATATCAAATCTAAGATAAGGTCTAGCAAAATTATCGATTCATTGTATTAAGAAGAAATTCATAGTAAGAAGTTACACAAAGGTTTATAAAAATAGTTAAAGCTACCCTAAGTTAAATAATGAGAACAAAACAAAACTAACAAATAACAATTCTTTTTTTTTTCTTTTTTTTTGAAGGACTGAAACAAAAGTAGAGAAAACATGTTCAAAAATATTTAAGGTACAATCTGATAATCATATGCGTCTATCCAAAATTATGGTACTCTAAATTCTCGGCATACTAGTAAGCAAGGCTACGATAATTACAGAGTCCTCGACTTAGGCACATACCTCTAGAATCATGGTATTTAACATTTTCGCGATGCCGCTAGCTTGGCTGCAAAAACCTTAAATTCCCATACCCGAGAAATATATCCAAGTCAGACTATATGTCCTCACCATGCTGGCTAATGTGACTGTAGAAGACTAGATTCTATAACATAGATGACCTAGCCCATATAATTTTATCTTGACAAAAATTAAATTAAATCAACAATGAATACCCAAAAAAATCAAATTTATCAACGAACATTAAGATTCAAAAATGAACAAAAATCCATCAAGTCATATAAATACAAATTCGGATGCAACAGCTAACATCAAGATTTAAAACTCAACAATCATCATCAAAATCAAATCCAACAACAGAAAGTAATGATAAATCAAATCAAGGGGAGAAGAGTTTTCAAATCGAAGTTAAAATAAGATTCTCAAGGGTCGTCCCATGAATCTCTCAAGGGATCCTAACTGTGATTGAGTACCTTCAAATATATTCTAATCCTACTGCAGGCTGTAGTGGTACTCTAGTTCGAATACCACTACACAAACTCGACCTGCATGGACCACCACTAAAAACGTGTCACGACCCGCACCCTAGAGTAAGGGCACGAGAAGTGGGTACGTCCAGCCTACGCCGCAGTGTCGGCGGTAGAACGCTGTCCTAGGTCACAACATCTAACAATATAAAGCTAAACAGTTTATACTCTCCGAATGGGGGTGACATAGCAGATACAGTCTCAATCACATCTAAGGTAGAGCATAATGGAAGATAGATAAAACATGAAATCCAAAAGGGATACAGCAGATAGAAGTCTAAGTGTCTAAGATACACAACCCAGAAATACATCTCAAAGCTCAAATACAGTAATCCATAAATACAACTCAAGACAACTGAAAATAAACTATGAGCAAAACTCTAGCTATCTATACAACCTCTACTGTGTCTCCTCTAGGCTAGCAGGCAACCTCCAAGCTATCTGTAAAATTTATCAACAGGTCTAGTCAGGACTGGAGCGAGCACAATACATCGCAACAAGTCATAGCAGGAAAGGAAATATAATCATGCTTGAGAATAGAATACAGGATCTGAAGAATAACATAATATAAGAGAGAGACTGTAAGTAAATATCTATGATACATATAAAGAGAGACAGTGCTAGTGATTCAAAGTACTGAATAAACATGTGAATGGCTAAGGATTGATTCATGATTACACTACTTGGAATTGATTCATGATTACACTACTTGGATTTATTCACATGTTCATTTATACTCCCCCATCCCCAATCAATACACAAAAATCCATTCAAGTTATGTTAAGATTCATGATTATACTACGTCTCCCATAAAGGGTAATTCATGAATTGATTCGTGAATGCTCGATGATCATGTGAGTACATGAGTCAGTAGCTGATTCCCGAAGATTCATGATAATAGAAGCATAAGATACGTGATGTAAATGAAACACATAGGACAAAAGTATCTGATGCTCCCGAGAAGGATAACATCTCATTAAGGGATCCATATAGTACTAATCCGTATTACCAACGTGTCAGCATCAAGTAAGATAATCTAAAGCAGGAAATATAATCCTAAACAAGATATGTAATGATCAGAGAATGTACTCGCCTGATAACTGAATGTCCGAAGAGGGTGTACTGCCTGAGGAGAGGTATCTGTCTCCTAATCAGAGCAACACAAGTTACAACATGTCTAAAATAAGGAAATAGACTGTTACAATGCATCTACATGCTGTCTAGGTCAAACCAGGCTAAAGTCAACACTTGGTTAACTCTAGTCAACTAGACTAGTCAAACTAGGTCAAACCTAAATCAAACAAGTCTATACTAGTCTAACTAGTCTATTCTAGGCCTAATCAAGACTAAACAAGTCTAACTAAACTCTCACTAGGCAAACAGACACACCATAGACTAAGAGCCCTAGGCTATAGGCTATATCATGCCTAAGCCAAACCACAAACACATATACACATAACAATATATATATCTAAAATATTGTAGTACACTCATAACATATAGGCTACCTATATGTACATCCCATATATATATGCATCACTATTCACATATTCATATACATAGATATATATATATATATAGGAAAGCTATATATATAGGCACATACATATATATATATATATATAGAAAGAGAAAGAGAGGTAAAAGAGTAAGTGAGTATGTGTGTGTTTGGCATGTATGTGAAATGATATGTGTTAATGTTCTAAAATTTAGTGATAGGTAGGTGTATATGACATGGGATACATGATGTCAAAGGGTGTATGAATGCATGTGTGTAAAAGGTTATAGGTTAACTCAGTTTATAGAAATACATATATACATACTTACCTTGTATACATGCATACATACATATCATGTATATTACATTTACATGATACATACATGTATACTTGTATTATATTATACTTACATTTATGCATATTAGATACTTGTATTTATATTAACATATTGCAAACATTCATTTCATTCATGCATCTATGTATTAACTACATGTTTTATACATATGCATACATTGTATATTCATATCATTTCATACATTAACATAGAGACATACAAACCTGCACACATCATATATTTCATACCTTGCATTACCTTACATATCATGTTATATATTATCATTCATTCATTTCATATATTACATTATATTTAAGTTGAAAACATCATATATGGATACAATACATTATCTTGCATGCTTGCATTCATATATAACATTCTATATTACCTATATACATATATTTCCTCCATTCATTCATCCTTGCATCATATACTCTACATTACCATACATGTTATCATTATATATTGCATTACAATATTTATACATTATGTATTCATATCTATCATTACATATATATCTTCATGCATACATTGTATATCATTTTTTCATTCATGCATTGCTTATATGCATTATATTAATTGCATTCCTACATGCTTGCATTCAACCATATATATACATTAATGTAAAGAGAATATATATCATATATATATCATTTCATTCATCTAACATATCATGCATTACATACTCTATATTTATTTAATATCCATACATAAGCTCATAGGTTACACAAAATGTATATATCATATAGTCACTATTCTACTAAAACCAATATTATACCAATTAGGCATTCACTAAATTCTAGAATTAAAGTATGTCGTAGCCCTTTGTGTTAGCTTTCCGAAACTTTAAACGGATCACATTTTCGTGTCCGGAAGCTCCCGAAATCGCAAAAATACCGAAACATGTTCGTCTTTCGAACAACTGACACTCAAATAATTCTATAGAAAGCTAACTTCGATACGGTTCTTTTAAAAAAACGGAAGATAAATCGGAGTTCTAAGCTAAAAGTTATAACATTTTTAAGTTGCTTTGGTTAATAAAAACGTGGATGAAAATTATGACGGATTTGACAAAAGAACACATATAGGCCAAGATACTTAGATACAAACATAGGTATCCAAATGAAACTCATTCTAACCATCCTAACTAAGACCAATCCACTCTCTAACTATTATAAAACTGAATTTAAATATCTATTTAAACTATTATCATACATACATACACATGGGGTGTCCTAATTTGGGATCTATCAAGTAGAACACAAGATACATATGTAAAATCCTCAAGAGAGCTCCAAATGGCCTCAAATTTGAATCTAAATGGGACACATGCATGAGGATGGATCCTACGGATTCAAAACTAATTTATATGCAAAGAAAATCGATTTAGAGGATGGATTTTACCTAATGGGAGTGGAATCCCAATGAAATCTTTTAGGACACGGTTCCGTTACGAAGATCCCGCAAAGTGGACACTCCTCCTTGCACTCCTCTTCCAATCCTTGGTAGCACCCTTCCCTTGGAGAATGGGAATGATTGAGGAAAGGTTTGGTGAAGGAATGATTTGATTTGGAGATCAAATCAATGGGAAGGCTCTCTAAAATTGGGGAAGAACAAAAGGAAAATAAAAGAGGCAAGATTGTAATGAATGAAATAAATCATTCTCTCCTAAAGGTGGCTGCCATAAAGAGTCCATTAGGGCTAATGGGAAATATCCTAATTGCCCCTCTCTAGTCTCATATGGTTAAGTCTAGACTAGGTTCAAGTTTTGGGTCAAAATGATCTAGTTTTGAGTCTCTAAATTAACCATTCTAACATGATAAAAATTAGTTTAATTAACTAACTTAATGTTGGGTCTTGTGAGCCATGCTTAACTTAATATTGGGTCCCATCTAGAGTTCAAGCTACCCGGGTCACAATACAAGTCGGAACGAGACGAAACTCAAACCCGACTAAACAAATCCAATAAAAACAATATTTAAAATATACAATTTTCCCAAAATATTAAAATATAAAAAATAACCAAATTATAATACATCAATTTAAATATTATTAAAATAATCTAAAATTCACCAATTAATAAAAATCCTAAATAATTCAAAGTCACAAAATGACCAAAATATCCTTAGCCTAAAAAGTTGTAAATAGTTATTCTAATCAAATGGTTAGGTCCCCATGGTTATTCTCTAATCTTAGCAAAACTAGGAATTAACTAGTTAACCATCAAAATCATAATTCAATATTTTAAATAGTTTTAAATTGATTAAAATTTTTCCGAAAATTACAACATGAGTTAAATCTTATTATCGATTGATCAAAATTATAAAAGTTCAAAATTACCCTCATTTTAGAAAAGTGGGTGTTACATCCTCCTCATCCTCTGTAATATTTTCAATAGGTCCAATCAGGACAGGAACGAATACATATCTCTCACACGGTTCATATCATGACAGGAAATACAAAGCATGTTATAGAATAAAGTACATGAAAACAGTAAGAATAAACATAAAAAGGAAGAGAGAATATGATAACAAAAGATATCTATATTTGGTAATAGAGAACTGTAAGTGACTAAGTGATTTAGAGTACAAGATAGTTATGTGAACGTCTTGAATTTGTACATGATTACACTCTAGAGTTTGCACATGATTGCACTACTTTGGAATTGATCACATGACCACTTCTACTCCCCGTACCCCAATCAATACACAAGGATCTAGACAGGCTATGTTATGGTACATGAATGGTTTATACATGAAGCTCATGAGATCATGAGAGTACATGAGAGCACATGAGTGTACATGAAAAATAAGAGTCCATGGAATACATGATATTCGTGAAAAATACATGACATGATGTATTCGATGCACCCGAGGGGGATAACATCTCATATAAAGATCCATATAGTACTAATCCGTGATAACATCGTGTCAGCATCAAGTAAATTAGTCTATACTAAAAATATAATTTCTAGCAAGTATGAAACGGTCATAGAATGTACTCGTCTGATAATCTGAGCAGCTGATGAGAATAGATGTCCGAACCGGACTAACTAAGTCGTATTTAGAGCAACCACATGTTATAAAGTGTCTAATATAAAATAAAAGAAGTTTACAATGCATCATATATGATTCTAGGTTATTCTAGGCCAAAGTCAACTATTGGTCAACTCTGGTCAACCATTCTAGTCAAACTAGGTCAAACCTAAGTCAACTAGTCAAGTATTCGAAGTTTAAGTCAAACTTAAGTTAACTAGTCCTTTTAAGTCCATTTGAGTCAATTCTAGATCAAGTCTGACCTACAGTTGACTTTGGTCAACTTGGTAGTCAACCTTGCCTAATTAGGCCTATAGGTAAATTCTAAACTAACTTACTAACTGTAGGCTAATATCCTATACTAATATCAAATATATATACACATTCAATTCAAATATATATGTATATATATATATATATATATATATATATATATATATATATATATATATATATATATATATATATATATATATATATATAAGAAGTTTACAAAGCATCATATATGATTCTAGGTCATTCTAGGCCAAAGTCAATTCTTGGTCAACTGGTCAACCATTCTAGTCAAACTAGGTCAAACCTAAGTCAACTAGTCAAGTGTTCGAAGTTTAAGTCAAACTTTAGTTAACTAGTACTTTTAAGTCCATTTGAGTCAATTCTAGGTCAAGTCTGACCCACAGTTGACTTTGGTCAACTTGGTAGTCAACCTTGCCTAATTAGGCCTATAGGTCAATTCTAAACTAACTTACTAACTGTAGACTAATATCCTATACTAATATCAAATATATATACACATTCAATTCATATATATATATATATATATCATATATTTTATATATATATATATATATATATATATATATATATATATATATATATATATATATATATATATATATATATAAAATATATGATATAAAAAAAAATATATATATAAAATATATGATATATATATATATATATATATATATATATATATATATATATATATATATATATATATATATATATATATATATATATATATAAAATATATATATATATATATATATATATATATATATATATATATATATATATATATATATATATAGGGTGTCCACTTCTTAATGGTGATTGGAGGCATGCCTCCAAGGGGGCTCGAGCCGGCACCACTACGCCGGGGTGCTCCACCGTTCCCAACAGGGCTACGGCCACTGGGACACACACACACACACAAATATATATATATATATATATATATATATATATATATATATATATATATATATATATATATATATATATATATATATATGTTATGAGGTCTTGATGAGTGGGCTTTTCCCACTTGGACTGTATGTTGTACGATTACTGTGTTTCTTTGGAATAAAATTTACCCTTTTTCCAAAATATATATATATATAGGAAACTAGCTATGTACATAGATATTCATGACATGAACATCTAACCTAAAAGCAAACTAATCTAGCAATCCGAAATCAAGCCCAAACTGGAAAAATACTAAACCTATCATTTAAAGTAATTTGAAAATAAACCCAAAACTCAATACAACACACAACACATGCAAAAACCCAATCAACAAATCAAATGTAAATACAAGTGGGGGTGTATGTGTATAGCCATTGTGTCAGCATGGGGGTCATTTATGTCGTGTACGTATCCATTAAGTGTCCAAAAACAGTGTGTCAGTGCGTATCTGATATAACAGTGCTCGTGCACGTATGTCGAGCACTGTAGGACTCGTTGTGTCCAACGAGAAGCCTCGTGCTCGTGTCCATAGGTAGCCTAGGTACAGGATTAGGTGCCGGACACCCTGCCTCAAGTCCACATGTCCTCGTGTCTGAGTTATAAGTGTGTGTCAGGGTTCAAATCTGCACGTGTGAACAACAGCCCAAAATCCATGCGGGTGCGATATCTTCCAAGCCACTCGGTCAAATCACTCCAAATTTTGGGAGCATGTTGTCAGATATAGTCCCCACGTGTCCACCAATTTTGGTGTCAAATGGTGTCATTATTAGGGTTATATACTAAAAGCATCACTTTTGTAGTAACCTTATTTCCTTAAATTTTGAATGAGAATAATATGGGCAAATGTTTGCATATTGTATTGTTGTAAGTATTAATACAAATGTCTGATATTATATATTATAGATAATATGGTGTGTGGTGTCACACAGAAGATCATATTATCAGTTCCCTATGGAGTATATAAATAGTTCACAACCTAGATGGACTTGGATAATCTATTGGAAAGGTTGTAGTGTAATCTGGTATTAGTCTATCTTGACTATAGGTTTACACTAGTACACTTTGTGTGTATTGAATAGGACCACTTGAGGTTATTCTCTTTGTACTGACTACATAAGAGAACAAACACCTCTGTTAATATGGATGCTTGTGATCTTAATCCGGATATAATAACAGACATGTATATGCAGTGTGCATTTCTTTGACTCATAAAAGAGTGAGATTCATTATGGATCAACAACCTCTATGAATTGGGTAATAACATTGTATGTATGATGGATTGTTGATTATAAATGGAATCCATGTCCCGATACATCTGGTTGATGATGTCCCCTTAAGGAGCTCATAAGTATTGTCATGTAAACCCTACAGGTAGATTATATCCGACATGACAAATAAAGTTGAGCGGTACTGCTTAAGGATAAAAGATGTCGAATCAATATAGTTGTCAGTAACTTAATTTGATCGACGGACATACGATATCTTAACATGGGGAGCCAAACGAGCATATAATAAAAGGAGCCCATAAACATAATTTGGGATTAGGGAGGTAGTGCAACAATAGCTCATTAGTGGACCGAGCTATTGTTAATGGGCCTGGATTGTGTGTTCAGGCTGAACACGGGATATCCAGATCCGTTAAGAGGACTAACCCTAATTTCTCCTCATGGTCCCTGTCATAGCCTATATATATCCTCTATTCTCCGGCTGCCAGATTACTGATCGGAAATCTGAAACTTTCTCTAAATTCGTGATTCACATAAGGAGAGAAAGAGAGGGCTGCCAAGGAGAAGAAAAGGTTGGGAGATCATCGCCCACACGACGTCCAACTCGAGGAAGGAATACGTGCAGAAGAACTTGGTGTCGTCCGCTCGAGATTGCAAGGAACTACTTGTCTCTTTTCCGCCGCAGGTATAATTCGTGAACCCTAGGAAGTGTCCTGGTAATCCCCAGTTCCATCACTATCCATCGAGTTAAGGCACTCGAGATTCAGGACAGTGCACGGAGCCTCATGCTATGTCCCCGTGTCCGATTTGGACCCAAAAACAGTGTCAAAATAAATCCAGAAAATATATTTTGGAATCTCCTCATATAGGGTATAAGTATTTGAAATTAGTTTTGAAAAATAACAACTTTTAATTCTTTGAGATATTTCATCAAACACATGTTACAATACACCGATACGCATCCGATACACATATCAAACGGATACAAAATCCTACCAAACTACATCTACAGGTCCAAGGTATCTAGATGCATGTACCTATGAAGACAAATTAGAATTTAAAAGAGTTTAAAAGTGTTTACCTATTGAGAGTCGAAATCTTAATACAAAAAGCCTCCAAACGTCTCGACGCCGATTTTCTACAGTCCAAAGCCCCCGATTCCTTGATAGCTAGCCTCCAGCAACTTCTTCTCCTCCCAAGGATCGCAATGAAGCTTATTTGGTGCAAATCGGATGAGAGATAGAGGAAGGGGGCTACTTTGAGGAATGTGGCAATTTCTAGGATTTGTAAAGGCTTGGTGGCTACAAAATATAAACATGTAGAAGGGGGGACTATTTGGCCGGCCATGGGCTGCTGCTAGGGTTAGGTTAGGGTTTCGGTATGGACCACAACTCATCTTAAGTCCAATAGGAAGTCCTTTTTAGCAAAAGCGCAAAAAGTAATATATTAAAGAGGCTAAAAATGAATTTAAAAGTTTTCTAATTAGGACTAAACCTTAAATTCAATTATAAAATGCTAGTTAAGTCTCTAATCATATGGTTGGTCTCAAATCATGGTTAGCTAAGGTTAAACCAACTACTAACACAAAAACACCAATTAAAATATTATCAAAAAATTCAAAATCATATAATTACCCAAATACCACTAATCTAAAAAGTGGTAGTGACAATACTAGTAACATTCCCCATTATTGCTCGGGCCCTCCGAATGCGACGTACCCCTCATATCGAGATTTACATCTTCCAATCTAGTGCTATCTCTTTGTTGTTGCTTATTCCTAGGGGTATTCTCATCCGGGCATTATGAAATAACATGTCCAAATCTCTTACAGATTTGGCAACAAGACGGAACCCATTCATATTCAATTTTCTGGAATATGTGTCTTCATTTGGTAGTTTGATCTCAAGTTTGTTAGGAAATTTATCTATCGTACTAATTTCAACAACGACTCTTGTAAATAATAGACACGTCCTGTTAGCAGTAGCCTTATCAGTTCGTAATGGTTTCTCTATACCAGTGGCAAATTTCATAATAGCCTTGGTGCACCAGAGTTGGGGGGAAGCCACGAGAATCTGATCCAAATCGACACGGTAGCCAGACGATCTCTCTCAATATTGGATGATAGGTCCCACTATCGCATGATTACCAATCTATCGTCAAACATCCACAATCCATGTTGAATAACTCTCTCTAGATCCTACTCCAATCCGAATTTAGTAAAGTAGAACCCGTTTTCTTTAGAGAAAATCTACATACTTCCTTTTGGCTTCCACATCAGCAGAGCAAATTCCTTAAACTGGCAGAAATACGGTCTAGTACCCATGACAAAGTGTACTATGATATTTTTCCAATACTCTTCAATCTCCACAATGTTATCCTTAACAATCCCAATCAGATGTAATGCCCGGCTCCACGCGAGGTATTTGGTTGGCTTTTTGGATGCAATCAGAATGTTGGACTGTGACTTGTGTTAAAAATTAAAAATTGAGAATGCTGCAGCCTATCTGAGTTGGCCGGATAGGGATGAGTTATGGAACATGGCTCACTGATGGGGCTATGTCTAGTAAAAAAATAGATGTGTTCGAAATAGGAAGACCGTTTGTGCAAGTGAATGAAACTGTCCCATCTCCCCTACTCCTTAATGCTTAATAAAATAACGTATGGTGTTGCTAGATTATCTCCCTAATTTCTTATGCATTAATTGCTGAAATAGTTGGGATACACAATATTGATTTTATTGAATAAATAACACATGAGCATTGAACTGCTAAATGTAGATGCATAGAATTTTTAAGCGCATCTAAGGCCAGAACTCATATGCGCCCTGAAACATCATGTGCCCAGAAATCTGCATGCTCCTCAAAAGCCATGTGCCTCCGACTTACCCCTGATCCTAAAACACAGAGAGTAAGTCCTTGCATACGTCTCCACGGCCATGCACCCAAAGGCTTTGCATGCGCCTCAAAAGCCATGCGTCCAGACTTGTTTGTGACTCCTAAAAAGTTATGAGACATGTCTCCTCATGCACCAAATTTTAGGCACATCCTGACAGATCACACCCCACCAAATTCGAGATCTTTGAGCCATGAACACGCGCCACGTGTAATTTGACTCAGTTCTGCCTATGAATGGGTGCTAACCACCCATGATCTTAGCAACAACAGAATCTCAACAACTGCTACGTGTCAGCTCCATCGCAGCCCAAGAGTGTAGTTCATAACAAATTCAACATCAAATTCAGGTTGCATCATCCATGCGCCCAATAGCATTAGCCGCGTGGCATCCCTACGTACAAGATCTCCAGGCGCATACCACATATGCACACATAAGAAGATCATTCTGCTGCCTATAAATAGAAGGATCATTCCTTCATCACACAGAGAACGTCTAATTCTGTAAGTAAAAATTTCCAAAGCTTCCACTTGTTGAATACTCCTCAAATGCTTCGATATCTAGAGCAATTCAGACTTTCAAAGAATTTGATATCGTTATCAGATCGTCAACAAAGTCAACGTATTACCACTCGCTCCATCGACACAGTTCCCAGATAAAAAACAAAAATGTACTCCTAGGACTACATCTAAGTCCTACATTGTACTCTGTTCTATTTGTAATTAAAGCACATAGTTCAACACCAAAGATTGTGCTCCTTCCTTTTTTAATGTCAAACAAGCTGGCGACTCTGTTGGGGACGACTTTCACCTCCAACGAGAAGGTTGTGTCACAATCTGACGACATCAAGCTTGGCTCCTCCCACAAGACACTCATGGTGTGCCTCAATCAACAAACATATGAGGAGTTTATCTCTGAAGGCAGTACGAGTTCTTCGAAGTGGCTATCAAAGCCGAAGAATACTCGTCAAGTCTGGATGCGCAAAGGCGATGCGCCGAACTCCACAACTGAAGGGGATGCGCCACTACAACCTACCCTTCCTGCTGACGTTCTCAGCAAAAAAGATGCGCCTACTGGTGTAGCACATTTGCTAGGGAAATGTAGTATTAACTGCAATTCCTAACCTTCTTCTTTCCAGTCGAAGAAGATGCGTCAATGGAGCAGAGGCACATATGGCCTCCTGCACATAGGTTTTAGCGTACAGGAGAGAACTTCTGTCTTTGACAGAATCACTCACTGCATTCTATGTACTATGTGCCTTCATGGACTAGTACGAAGAAATCTAAGGCAGTACGGGCCATGCGTCCTGAACGTATTATGCCAAAAGTAAACCAGAGATGCACGCTGAAAGTCATGCACGCAACCGATTATAAAATGTATAGAGTAGACTCGGGTGCCTCGGCACCAGCCACGAGCTGACTCTCTAAGTCCCCTTCTCGCTTGGACACATCTTCTGCGTTTGGAACCAAGTCGTACGGAGCAAATCTTGTGACTTCGAACCCATGTGCCCATGTGGGTTGTGCGCATAAAGTGGGTTCAATTTGCAGTACATGTTGCTCTTCCACCAATGATTTGGGTATATCTCATACGTTGGAACTAGATCAGGGGACGCAACATTCACATGACTACCCTGGCGCTTGGCCTTGCCATGCGCCTAAAAGGGGTATAAAAGTGAAACTCTTCCCTCATGATCTGTATAATGTGATCGCTCACAAACGTGGATCGGGAGTGCCGACCATTACGTATGAAGCGCCCCTTATGGGATACACTTGTGCCATGGTCACCATCAACTGCTGCTATTGCAGAACAATGGCTCCATCATCCAGGCAGTGTGTATTCTAGTGACTATAATCCGCTGCATCTATCCGAAGTCATCTCGAAAAGAGGATGCCAATTAAAGAAGGGATGGAACTCATGGTCGCCTCTTGTTATGTTGTCTCAAACTCCTACTCATCAAGGAGAAAGGCAACCACCAACTCCTCAACCTCGACGACATTATCAAAAAGTCAGCCAAGGAAATGAAAAATGATAGTCCCGTCCTCAGGGGTGTTTGAGAGCACCCGATCAAGGAAGAAGACTCCGACAAAGGTACCAACAGGGGTGATCAAACCCATGCTATCCATGACAACCCTTCGCTCGAAGACGAGGATATCCACCAAAGAAGCGGCCCTGAGGTAGGTAGGGTGAGCCAATACGAGGCCTTAGAAGAAGAAGCTCTTCCTTACGAGAGCGAGGTCGAAAGCGAAGCCTCGACCGATCCATCAATTTCCATCCATGTCATGCCCGTCTATGTGGCATGTGGTGGTGATAAAGAAGAACCAGATACTCCCGCTCCGGATATTATGCAGCGTATGGATACCTTAGAAGGAGGTCTCAAAACCCTCTCTGCCACATGTAATCCTTAACTCAAATGGTATTTAAGATTCGGACCACTTTGGCATCTCAACCATTAATGAGGGCACCTGGCTTTACTGGTCTCGATCCAGGGGCTAATGGAGAATCAAGTATACCCCCTCAACGGGTATCTTCGGGTACAGATCATCACACCGTACCTCGAACATGGCTCCTTCAAATACCGAACTTCACACCTTATCTCTCTCGCCTGCTCCCAGTTATACAGAGGTTTTGGTTGATATGATCAGAGATCTGCGTGCGTACTTCGAAGCACAAAATAAGCAAGAATAGCGTTGGAAGATGGGAATCCCGCAACCTTATCCTCTCGAGTGGAACAAGTTGGTTTAACCTCCCAAGTATAAACCACAAAAGCTAACGCCATACGACAAAAATGATTCTCCTCACCGGTACCTGACCTTTTTCTAGTCTCAAACAGGACATCTACCGAAGGTAGATGCCCTACTCACCAGCCTATTCGTCGGGACATTAAAGGGAGTCGCTTACGACTGGTACTACAGCCTTCCCGACAACTCCATATCGTCTTTTGACGACTTGGCGTGCCTCTTCCTCGACTAATTCTGTAACGGTGGAAGAGACATGACCATGTCCTCTCTTATAGAAGTGTGCCAGATAGAGAAGGAGACTGTTTGAGCCTTCATCGAAAGTTTTTGACAAGTATATTTAAGGTTGCCTTTAGGTATGCCAGAACATCTGTTGTTCGATGCCTACATCATGAAAATGACTCCTGCAATAAAGCTCTGGCTCGACTCCACCTAGCCTTCCGATTAGAGTTCATTGATCATCGGGGCCGAAGCTGCTGAGAAGAAGGTACGTAATGCTCGCCTTTTGGGGGTTAGCTTCCCTGTATTTGACGACAAAAGGAAAAGTGCCGCTACCAACAACAGTGGATATGAGGCAAAAGGAAAATAGGCATTAACTGTTAACGCCTCGAAGAGCATACAGGGGCCCGCTCAGAAACCTCCACCTACATCATAGCCAAAGGAGATCTACTCCATCAATAACGAGGACACCTTACAAGTCTTCGAGATGCTGAAACAGAGCGACATGATCAAGTTGCCTGATCCAAAGCATCCTAATAAGGTGGACAAAGTGGCGATCCGAGGAACCGTCAATAACATCAGTTTGTCGGGCATCCAACTCGAGACTGCTACATCCTTAAGAACTATATACAACGCATGATCAATACCAATGTCATCTTGGTCGATTACGAAGAGGAGATAGTCTCGGCCAACATGGTGTCGCACCAGTTCGACACCTTATCGCCTACTACAGCTCAAGATGGCGTCGTCCCCATCCCGAAGGTGATAATAGAAGTGATCAATCTTCTACCAACTCGTGATAACGTGAGTGGACTGATACTACTCATCACATCTCGGAGAGAGACCATGTGGGTCTACCCGGATCTTATTCTAGAACTGACTCAATCGGGGGTACATTCTACCTCCAAAGCCAAAGGCAAGAAGGCCAAGTCTTGCCAAATGATGACTTCGTCCCCTGAGAAAGCACTTCATGTACAAACACATTCACAGAAGAACGTTCAGCCAAATGAGGCCTTTTTCGAAGTGGCGCCTCCCGTCACTACTTTAGCTGCCCAAGGGGAAGGTCCTTCCCAACCTCCAACGACCGATAAACAAAAATAGAAGGAGGCCCGCTTCGACAGGCCCCTATGAAGAGACAATGCTCTGGGGTTAACCAAACCCCACAACTTTGACATACTGGGACAACTTACCAGTACTCCAGCTCGGCTGTCCCTGTTCGAGCTTCTCCGTCTATCTAAATATACTCGGGAGGCTCTATGTGAAGCCTTAAAGGACGTTGTGTCTTTCATCAGCCAGGTCACACAGCCTGAAGACAACCCAACAACATGTCCGTATTGTCGTAGTGTGGGGAAAATCATCCACAACATCACATTCACCCAACGAGACATGTTGTTCAAGAATAATCGATACAACAGACCGTTGTATTACACAGGGTATGTTGGTGCCATGAAAGTGGATCGAATGCAAATCGACCCTGGGTCTTCTCTCAGCATCATTTCCCAAACTCTAGTCCAGACCTTGGGGATCCAATGCATCGTCTGACAGCCTCCCATACTACAATCAGTGGCTTCAACGCCAGCAAGAGTGAACCACTGGGCAAGATTCGACGGAAGTGTCATATCGGTGATCTCGAGACCGAGGTAACTTGCTATGTTGTGGATACGGACATTAACTACAACATCATGTTAGGGCACCCATGGCTACACGAATATATGGTGGTTCCATCTACTCTCCACCAATGTTTGAAATACATATCCACCAATGGCATAGTCAAAATGGAGCTTGCAGATGTCGATCCCTTCAGAAGGATTGATGCCTTCTTCATCGACTCCGATATTTACAAATCAATCCACTTGGACGACGAAGCCAACGACACCGACGACGAAGAAGAAACTGAAGTTGAGGCTGACACTGAGGTAGAAATGATAATCAGCGCTCCTCTAAAAGTGTACTTAAGGATAAACCGCCTCAGATACTATCCTCTATTGTTGTCAAGCTTCACGGAAGGGCACTAACCTCTCTGGGCGGAACAACCACTGAAACCCCTCTGAAGATACGACTCAAGGGGAAACCTCCCCGAATGTTGGCACCTCTTATGGTAAAACTCTGCGGGGAAGCACCAGTCCCCGAAGCACCAGCTGAGGCACCTCTCAAGGTACGGCTTAAGGGCAGACCACCTTAGTCGTCATCCCTACCCACTGTCAAGCTGCAAGAGAAAGCCTCAGTATCTCTTTCAGCATAGACTTAAGAGCCTGCTTGGGACAAGCTTCCCGCAGACTTTAACGATCTGCCCGAGGCTGCTCCAGTACTCACCGACGAGCAACTAGAAGAGTACATATCTGCTAATTTTGCTATCCCGCCCTTTGATGATGTAATTCCCCGGGACAAGATCCTGTATTTTATCAATAAAAGGGTATCTTTCAATTATTATAGTCTTTCATATTAGAATACCATGTATACTCTAGATAATGCCCTACAGTCGTTGTAAACACAAATATTGACTGTCAATCATGTAAATCGAGTCGTCCTGTACCAAGAAAGTCTGTCAAATAGTCTCACCCCAGAACCATGATGAAAAACCTATCATCTTCGGCAAAGTCGAGTGTCATCAAGACCTTCCACCGACGGAGCCAAAGCCTGACGTCGATAAAATACAAATATGTCGGTACAATAATCGAGCCAAGTATCTCATCCAAATATTTGGTTACAACCTGAAAAGCGGCCAGGGTCTGAACAATGGCAAAGGATAACTTTTTCCTTTGCGACTCCCTGTTCCGAAAGGAAGGCCACAGGACTATTACCACCGTACACGACGGAGGGTAGGCTACATCACACCTTCGACAACCCTATAGAATTCAGAAGCAGAAGAGGTCGTATACTCTCACTCATCTGAAGCTTCGACTTAGGACTCCAACACCAGCATCGGCCCAATCTTTAGGAAGGTGTTGTCAGCCAACATGACATTCGTACATCCTTCGGAAGACGAAGATGACGATCAAATAGTAGATTTCTTCAAAGAGGAACCCTGGGCTCAACGCCCAGGTGCACAATGGGAATCTCGCTTCGAACTATGAGGACCCCCTACTAAAGACGAAGTCGAGCAGATCGACCTCAGGGATGAATCTTCGTCCAAACCTATCTTCATCAGCCAAAGCCTGGCAGGAGAGGATCGAGAATCTTTGGTCCAACTGGTCAAAGAATACATCGACGTCTTCGCCTGGACCTATGAAGATATGTCCGATCTTGACCCACAAATTGCAATACACAAGCTGAACATCTTATCCAATGTTGAGCCTGTTAAGCAGCAATAGCGATGCTTTCGTCCTAACATTATGGATATTATTGACAAAAAAGTCGGTAAACTCTTAGACAGTAGGTTTATTTGCGAAGAACAACATCCAGATAGGGTGGCTAATATCGTTCTCGTCACTAAAAATAATGAAAAGCTCCGAGTCTGCATCGACTTCCGGGATCTCAACTCTATTTGCCCGAAGGATGAGTTCCTGCTCCCGATCACCGACGTCATGATTGACAATACGTGCACCTTTGAACGTATGTCTTTTATGGATGGATATTTCAGCTACATCCAAATAAAGATGTTCCCAGATGATGAAAAGCACACGTCATTCAGAACTCCGAAAGGGGTTTACTGCTACACAGTAATACCATTTGGCTTGAAGAATGCAGGTGCCACCTACAAACAAGCTATGAGCACCATCTTCCGCCAACACCTCCGCAAGACGGTCGAATGCTACGTTGATGACATCGCTGTCAAGAGCCGTCTACGATGTGATCACCTACAAGATCTGAAGATGATCTTCGATCTCATGCGGGCGCATCAGCTCAAGATGGACCCCACTAAATTCTTTATTGGATTTTCTAGCGGCAAATTCCTGGGCTTTATCATCACAGCAAACGACATCTATGTTGACCCTGAGAAGATCAAAGCCATCCTCGACATGGACCCTTTGAAAACCTTAGAGAAATTCGAGGCCTACAAGGACATCTCGCATACATCCGAAGGTTTATCGACAACCTTTCCAAAAAATGTCAGCCCTTCACCAAAGTCATAAAGAAGGGAGTCTCCTACATTTGGACGAAGTAATATCAGAAGGCATTTGACGACATCAAATCTTATCTGATGAGCCCCCAGTCTTAGTAGCACCGGTCGCCGGCAGACCCTTTCTGTTCTATGTCCACACCATGGATCATTCCTTCGGTGCTTTGTTGGCTTAGAACAATGACGCAGGCCACAAGCAAGCTATCTACTACCTGAGCAGGATGATCATTGGGGCCGAACACCGGTATAACCCCATAAAAAATGAGTGTATAGCTCTAGTATTTGCCATCCAGAAGACTTGCCATTATGTTTCGTGGTAGACAATTCATGTCATCTCTCGAGTCAATCTGCTCAGAGTCCTCATGACAAAATAAGGAGTGCTAAACTCTCGACTGGCCACGTGGGCAATACTAGTGACATCATATGACATGGTATTTGTCACACAAAAAGCTGTCAAGGGCAAGCACTGGCTGACTTCCTAGATGCGCATCCAATTTTGGAAGCGTCCAATCATAGACATTCTAGATGAAGTACAAGAATTAAACTTTACCGAAGGAAACCCCGTTTGGCGAATGTTCTTTGACGGTGCTTCAAGAACATGCCCCAAAGGCCAGATCATCACAGGAGTAGGGGTAGTCTTGGTCTCTTCCGACAATTTGGTCATCCAGCGTGCCTATTCCTTTTCAGAGTCATGCTCCAATAATATTGCAGAGTACGATGCCCTCATCAAGGGACTCTAGTTAGCAAAATAGCTATGGGTGGAATACCTCGAGTCTTACAGTGAATCTAAGCTTGTCGTCAATTAGGTTCGAGGACAATTTGAAATCCATCACGAGGACCTGATCCCCAATCACAAAGTAAAGTTAGACATCATCTCAACCTTCACTGAGTTCTTTATAGAACATGTACCTCATCTACAAAACTTAGATGCTGGCACCCTAGCTGGCCTTATGGCCTCACGTCCTCGCTAGCGGCACCCGTCGGGACTCAACACTTTATTACGGTGGTGGGAAAGGATTTGGCTTTCCCCAGAAATAATCTGTATATGTAGATAAATCATGCCCTGCCTGCAGATGCCAACGTTAATGTCAAAGACTGAAGGTTCCCATTCCAACTTTACCGTCTACAAAATCCTCTCTGACGACCCGAAGGAAGCAGTCTCCGTCAAAAGAAACTCCCTCCGGTTCTACTACGAAATAGCTACTAAAATGCTGTATCGACGCTCCTACGACGGGCTTCTCTGCCGATGTCTATCAAATATGGAACAACCGAAGCTCTTCGAGAAGCTCATGATGGAACATACAGGGCTCACCAACCCGGTCCTAAGATATAGGACTGGTTCCTGTTTGCCATGAAATATAAAAGAACAGAACAATTATCGAAGGACTGGACTTTTACTTCACAATACAAACTCGCTTGTACAAAAAAAGCCTAGGGACGAAAACCTAGGTACAGTAATCTAAGTATAATTGTTTATTTTAGATTCGGGAGGGTGACGATAGAGGCTCGGGAAAGCGACGACAGCTCTGCCTTACTCCTTGGACGATCGGGTGCAGCCTTGGCTCAGTAGAAGAACTGCTCGGCGTTGATGGAGAAATGCTCTCTTTTCAAGCTCTGTATATTCTCTCTCTGGCTCTCTGGCTTGCTATGTGTATGTCTTCTCCGTATATCTCTCTGTGTCTCTCCGTGTCTCCTCGCAAGGGAATGGCACCTTGCTATTTATAAGAGTGGGGGGGGGGGGGCCTCATTAGGGTTTGCAATGATTACCCATTCTTAAAAGTTGGCGGCTAAGGATCACTGGATCTGGGCCGTTCATCTTGAATATACAAGATTTGAGCAATAAATGTGATTGCATCAAATCTTTTGTGGGTAATTAATGATGATTGACATAAATCCTCCTCATTTGTCATGCCAACCTCGAATTTCTCGACATGTGTTATTAATTTGCTTGTTTGCAAATGATCTGATTAGATCCTAATATTTTATTGGGATTTGTTGAGGGATTTCGATCAATTTGATGCCACGTGCCCTGCTATCATGCCACGTGTCGTAACCGCAAGCCATAGCAAAAATCTGAGCCGCAGGAAAGTTGCTCCTCATTGGGCCGCATAAGGCTGGCCACGTGTCAAGGCTGCCTGAGAGTGGCCCCTTGAACATTTGGACCACATGGTAATGATTTGAGCTGCATGAGTGTGGATGACCGCATGATAGATCCCTTCTTCGTGAACCGCATGAAGATAGTCTTCGTGAGCCGCATGAAGATAGACTTCGTGAGCCGCATGGGGCTAGTCTTCGTGAGCCGCATGGGGATAGTCTTCATGAGCCGCATGGGGCTAGTCTTCATGAGCCGCATAGGGAAGCTTCGGCCCGAGCCGCATGGGGTGGTCTCTACTTGAGCCGCATGCGACTGTCTATGTGTCAAGGCCGTATGTCAGTTTTTAGATCTCGGGGGATCGTGTCAGAGATTTCTTTCGTTTTCCTAGGGGCCAGCCATTATGACGGAGTCATAATTGTATTTTTGTGTCAGGGCTGCCATGTGTCAGAGCTGTCAGCCGTCAAGGCATTTAATGCAGTAAAGGACAAACGGAAGAGTTGTTTGCAGGCCACGTGGCTCCTCTCCGAGCCGCATAGAACTGGTTTGAGCCGTATAGATCCTCGATCCGCATGGATCCTTTGAGCCGCATGAACTCTCTGAGCCGCATGGGGTTCTCTGGTCGCATGGATCTTTCTTTATTCTTTTCCATGCTTCTACAATACCTCCTTCAAAGTTTTCAATTTGCAAAATTGAAATACTTTGAATAAGAGGCATGGCCATGCAAAAATTCTCCTGGCCGCATATGATGTCTCGGCCGCATGGATGTCTCAGCCGCATGGATGTCTCAGCTGTCTTGAGTCAATCAGCTGTAGGGACTTTCGGACCGCATAGCTCCTCGCCACGTGTGCGCGTCATTAATTGCCTCAAATTCGTTTTAGTGCCACCTTTTGGTAAAATCCTAAGGGTCGGCTCATTAAATATTTGGATTTTATGTCCTGGGTGAATCTCCTTTATGAGAGAGGGGACAAAATCCGAGGAGTTTAAGAGAGAAAACTTCTTTACTTTCTCCTTTACTTCGAACTTTCCCTACCCCATTGTCATCCTCTTCTTTAATTGCCAATGGCTCCCAAGAAGACCGTTGCGGCAATGGGCAAGAAGGCAGCGTCTTCATCGTCTGCGACGACGAAGGTCAAGAAGACTGCCTCTACTTCAACCGCGGCCGCTCCTCCGTCGGCCGTCGTGTCCGCAGCTCACCCTGACGTCCATCCTCCTATTGCTGGTAAGGAATTTATGTGGGTTTAAAGAACCCTAACTGCTATGGCTACATCATATGCTTTATGCACGAGGCTTTATTTTTATGTGAGCCGCATGTTCGTCCTACGGTCGAGCCACGAGCCGCATAAGAATAGCCACTGTGGCCGCATACGCGCTTCGCCAACAAAGCCGTATAAGCTACACTGAGTCGCATAGATTCGCACATATTTGTCTGTCACGTGGTCCACAAGAACTTATTCGATCCCTGCGGGCCCTATGAAAGCACTGCCGCATGACCCTTCACTAAGTGGAGCCGCATGAATGTTCTTTTGAGCTTGAGCCGCATGAGGCTTCAGTGAGTTGGAGCCGCATAAGTGTTCTCCTGAGCCGCATGAGGCTTCAGTAAGTTGGAGCCGCATAAGTGTTCTCCTGAGCCGCATGAGGCTTTGTTAAGTTGGAGCCGCATAAGCTCGAAAGCAACCATTAGTTCCTTTTTGTCCATCTTTTTAACTTATCTTTTTCTGTCGCCTTTTCAGTAAATTTGCCGGTTAATGCTGCTGGAGAACTCCAGGTAGGCAGTGCCCAAGCTGCTCTGGGCTATAGGTACGACTATATAGTTCAGCATATGGCGGACCAGTTCCCGAATGACGAGCCTCCGGCGAGATTGAATGCCCTTAAGAACCAGCCTTTCTATTTTCTTAATTCTATGATGAACTCGGGGAAATTAGAAGGAGAATACTTGAAGCCCGCATTCTTCTTTGGAGACGCCTTGACTGTGAAGAACAGTCAGATTCTGGAGGTGTCAGAGAACTGGAGTTTTGTTTCTAAGGGGATGGCGATCTGTATCCCCCAGATGGAGCGTCACTTCCCTTTATCTTGGTTCAATATGCTCCCACTGGACCGAAAGATGGAAGATTCTTTAACTCCTATCCGAAGTAGGATATTTGTGGGAGACATCGATTATAAAAATAGCCTGAAGTCAGTGTGTGCAGGCAAGGTGCACACCAGCCGTTCTGTAATGGGATTGGCCCCGGGTACGTTCTTAAATGTGTCGGGTCCTAATTTCACGTTTTCTACAGCCGATACTTTTATGAACCAACTTGCTCGGAAGGGCTTCTATCCCATTGGTCGGTTGATGCTTCCTAGCTGGATACATCCCATTCCCTCATGGACCAATCTGTCTATGTAGATTTTGCGAAAGTATGAGGCCTTTCTGTGTGAGATTGGTCTTTACCATGCTATTCGGGGCACCAGCTATGGCTTTTTATAAATAAGAGATTGTTTATATCTCTGTTGGAGATGTATAATCTCCATACGGGAACCTTCTATTCGCCCGTAGGGGAAATAGGGCTTGCGCTCCATGAAATTTATGCGATCTCCAAGCTTCCTTGGCGGGCGAAGCTTTTGAGGCGTATACTCCCACGAATGAGGAGTTCGAAGAGTTTGAAAGATGGTATCTAGGCTTCATGGCTCTTTATCAAGAGATATTGTGCCATTATAGCACATGTCATCAAATAGCCAAAAAGGAGAACATCTCAGAAGGGAATGCCCCTCATACCAAGGACTGGGTGTGCTATCTGTTCACGACGGATGCCTCAGATCAAGTTACTCCCCGCCGTCCTCAATCCCGGGAGGCGGTAAAAGCCTTAGTGTCGTCAGCTAAGAGGGTGGCCACCTCTAGTGACAGATTCGGGAGTCAGACCGATTCTTTCGGTTATTTTTATCAAGACACCCAATTGTTGTCGGAGAAGGCGCTCCTGGCGGGATTCTTGATGATATGGTTGCAAAACTGTGTAGTATCGAGCGGAGCAGGTTCCATCGAGAGGATCAGTCACAATTTCATCCTTCCGACTGTAAAGTTAGTTTTGCGAGTCCGGTTAGCTCTCCTTCCGGCCATGGTGTACAGCATACACCGTGGCCTTCGCACTTTCACATCCAAGGTCATTGCCCGCGATGTGACAAAAGATTTTGAACGGACTGAGCTGCCCTATCATTATTTGATGGGGTGGCTGTTGATGCATTATACGTCTTTGATGAGACCGGGCTCTGAAGATGGCTAACTGATGACGACGCTTTTATCTTTCGCTATCGTAATGAGTCTTGGGAATTCGAGACCATGCGTGCTTGTCGGATGGCACTGGCGAGGGCAGACATGTACAACATTTTCGTATCAGTCCCTCGTTTTACTGATGAGGAAATAGCGACTGTCCATCTTGACGGTACTGGGCCCCCTCAACTTCTGGACGGCCAGATGCTTCTGTGGCTGCAAAATATCCGTCCCGCTTATCTGGTGTATCGCAATCGTAACACTGTCCTTCTGGAGCTTTATCTTCCTAGCAGGTTCGCCCGGCAATTTGGATATAGTCAGCTTTTTTTAGACAGCCCCAGCTCTTGTCTGGACTTTGAAGGTAGCCTTCTTGACGGCATCCGGGCCTGGCATTACTCTGATACTTTCTATACCTGTACCATTTTTTCAGTTCCTGCTATCAAGGCGACGGTAGAGATCTTATATATGGCGGCTCTGTACCACGTCATGGCGAACAAGCCCCCCGTCGGTTTTAACCTGGGTGTCAGTTTCATCGTTGGTACCGGCTTGGATGAGGGTTCCCAGGGGGCTAAGACAAGGAAGAGGAAGAACAGAGTCGACGTGCCAGATTCAGACTCTGCTGCTGCAGATGACGAAGGCGACGAGCATGATGGAGATGACTCTTCCCTTCCGGTGGCAGATGTATGGGCGGATCAGCCGTCTGTTTTGCCAGATAAGATGGTGGTAGATCAGCCATCCGTTGCACCCGGCCCTGCACGAAAGCGTAGCAGGCAATTTTCTCCTGTCGGCGGCATTCCTCGCTCTCGGAAACTGGCTGCGACCAGACACCGCAGGCTAACTATAAAGAAAAGAGGCAAAGAAATTGACCCCGCACCAGAGGTAAATAAGTTACTACCGGTCCTTCCTTTCTTCTAGCTTTGATTTTAATTATCTTCTTTCCCTCTTGTAGGCGTCAGAAGAAGAGGACTCTCGAGTTGCCGAGATCGTGACTCGGGATGACGGGGGCTCCGGTGGGCCTGCCCCTGAAATTACTGAATTCCGTCAAGATGATGTTGATCGAGTTGCCTCTCCCTCTGAGTTGGCTGGATCAGAGGAGTTGGCCAAATTTAATTTGGAGATCGCGGGTGAGGAGACCCTACTAGCTGCGAACGAGCTACAGCCTCCATGCTCCTCTCCCGGTAAGATAAGCCGAATCTTAACTTGCGAGGAGGCCTATCTGCTCTATGATCACATCCTTCGGGTCACGTCGATTGATCATTGTCATGGACATACAGGTCCTGCCTCTCCTGTGCCGAGGATGGACATTGTTGAGACAGACTTTGCTGAAAGGGTACTGGAGGAGAGGAGCGTACCTCCTCCCATTCCGGCTTATCTTGATAGGCCTCCTGCGGGCTCGAGTTCGGCAAGTCCGGTAATGGGGCAACCGGGGCAGGGGAGGATGGTCCTTGTGTCTTCCTCTGCTCGGGCTGCCCCGAGAGTCGACCTCTCCGCCCTGCCAAGTATCCAGGCTCTTCGGGTGGCAGAGGAAGAGTTAGCCGCCATCCGTGCATCGTTCTACTCGGAAGTTGCCCCCCTGGTGGCAAGTTCTAGTACCACTCCTTTGGTGCTGCCGGCCATGCTTCCTCTGACGTCGTCCTCTACAGAGGTACTGGACGAAGCATTACAGGACGTGGTCGACAGCTTTTATCGTCACTTTAAAAAGAGGATAGAAGCTGCTGTGGAGAGAGGGACCTCTTTCATCTTATCCCGGCAATGTGCCCAGGGTCAAATTGATATCCTTTAGGCCCTTCATGGTGGAGCAGGGGTGGCTGCACTTCTGGAGGGGAAGTTGCTGGAGACCGATCAGCTGGTGGCCCAGCTTCATATACTACGGCAGGTTGATCTATCTACCGCTATAGATCAGGAGCATGGCTCCCTCACAACTGCTAAAGAGAAGGCAAGGGTTGCTCAGGATAAAACTAGGTCGGCCATACTGGAGGATCTCCGTACTCTGTCTGACCGATATGATCAATTGAGCCATGAGAGTGAAGATGTTACAGCTCGGGAAGCGGTTGCCTCCCGCGGCATTACTAACACGCGAGAGCAGATCCTTGAGCTCCAGAGGAAGTTAAATTTCTTTGATTCTGAGCTTGAGGCTGCCCGGATCGATAGAGGGCTAATTATCCAGGAGGCTGATAAAGTCAATAAAGCTTCGGCTGACTTGGAAGTGGCTCTGAAGAGGTTGGACGACGAATGGCGGGCACTCATGGACCTGGATAATGGGGATCGGT
Organism: Iris pallida; assembly: GCA_029216955.1. Lineage (NCBI taxonomy): Eukaryota > Viridiplantae > Streptophyta > Magnoliopsida > Asparagales > Iridaceae > Iris > Iris pallida. The sequence goes on from JANAVB010034419.1 coordinate 1,991,050, forward strand.
TGTCCCAAGAGGCTGAGCGCCGAGCTAGACAGAGGCTTGAGCGGGGTACTGCCTTAGTGAGAAATCGCCTCTTGGAGTTGTGTAATGCCGAACTATAGTCGGCCTTTTTTTCTCGTTTTGTTACTGTTTTCCTTTTCTTTTCTTTTTTTTGAGAGGGACATGGTCCCCACCATATGTAATGCCTTTTTTGTTTATCAAATAAAGAGTAATTCCATTCTACCCTTCATTTGTATTGCTTGTTTGTGCCTGTGGTACTGTGGTGATGTGTGCCCCGCATAGGGGGACTTGTTTGTGGACCTGTTACCCCTGGTATACCTTGATTTTAGGCACGGGTAACAAGTTTGATTGATGATACTTAGAACGGTTCCATGGTCATGTTGTTGTGGACGTTCCAAGTATCGGGAGATAGAATGCCATAGAGCAGCTGGGCTCCCGGGGCATGATGAGGAATGGTGGGCCTGTACTAAGAGACTTAGCAAAGGACATTTGTGGGCCTATTATCCTTGGCGTACCCCGACTTAAGATATGAATAATAGGATGAAAGGGAACCAATATAATTACTCAGAGGTAATGAGGACATGGCAAGTATGAGGGTTTTACCGTGGAGTCTTCCTACTCAGAGGTAATGAGGACATGGCAGGAGTGGACCCAACGGAGGATATTTTTGGTCAACAGAGGACATTTGTGGGCATATTACCCTTGGCGTACCCTGGTTCAGGGTACGGATAATAAGACGAGAGGGGACCAACATACTTACTCAGAGGTAATGAGGACATGGCAAGTATGAGGGTTATACCGTGGAGTCTTCCTACTCAGAGGTAATAAGGACATGGCAGGAGTGGACCCAATAGAGGATATTTATGGTCAACAGAGGACATTTGTGGGCCTATTACCCTTAGCGTACCCTAGTTTAGGGTACGGATAATAAGACGAGAGAGGACCAACATACTTACTCAGAGGTAATGAGGACATGGCAAGTACGGAGGTTTTACCATGGAGTCTTCCTGCTCAGAGGTAATGAGGACATGGCAGGAGTGGACTTAACGGAGAATATTTGTGGACCTATTATCCTTGGCGTACTCCGGTTGTAGGTACAGATAATAAGTCAAAAGGGAATCATCATACTTACTCAAAGGTAATGAGGACATGGCAAGAATGAAGGTTTCTTCGACGGAGCCTTCCCACTCAGAGGTAAGGAGGACATGGCAGGATTGGGCTCAATGAAGGAGGGTACATAGAACGATTCAGAGGTAATGAGGACATAGAAGTTCTACGTGAAGGGGTGATTTGTTTTTGGCGGAAGTGAAACGACTCAAAGGTAATGAGGACATGGCCATTTTGGAAATTTGTGGATCTGTTATCCCTTTTGTGTACTGGGAGTGCGGGTAGTGGATCATGAGGGAGGATCTCTTTCCGGAAGAAAGTTCAGAGGTATGGTCTTACATGACTTACTATCTGAAAGAGTGACCGGAATGTGAGTTCAGAGGCACCTGAGTGTACATGACTCAATAATCTGGAATATTGTGGATGTGAGTTCAGAGGCACCAACGGGTACATGACTCGATAATCTAGAATATGTCATTTAGACATAATATTTCTTCAGAAACTTGTCGTTGACGGGCAACATAAGCAAGTCTTCATTTTGTTTTGCGAGGCGGTAAGCACCGTTGGAGAATACAGCCTCAATGATAAATGGACCTTCCCATTTTGGCTGGAACTTACTGACGGTCTTGTGAGTCATGACCATCAGCCTCCGGACTGCCAGAACGAGATCGCCCACCTGGAATGTTCTGATTTTAACCTTCTTATTGAAGGCTCCGAAGATGCGTGCTTGGTATAGCTCGATTCGTTGCTGAGCCAGGAGGTGCTTTTCATCTAAGGCCTCTAACTCTTGTAGTCGACGTTGGTAGTTATCATCTGTCGTCAATTGATAAGTGAGGGCGACGTAGAGTGAGGGTATTTGAGTCTCCAATGGGAGAACTGCCTCACTTCCGCACACCAGGGAGAATGGTATGCTCCCTGGGGCTGTTCGGACTGTAGTACGGTACGCCCATAAGTATTCACCAAGCTTCTCGTTCCAGTCGCATTTGTTGGACGATATGAACTTCTTGAGAAGTTTGATGATGGTTTTGTTGAATGCTTCTGCCAACCCATTCGCTGCTGGATTATATGGCATCGAAGCAATATTCTGAATGCGGCGCTAGTCGCAGAACCGATAGAAGGCGTGGCTTGCAAACTGCGGGCCATTATCGTGGATGATCCTTCGGGACAGTCCAAAGTGATAGATGTCGTGATGCTTAAGGAAGCTGATCACGTTTGAAGTTTTGACTTCTGCAAGCGGAACAACTTTCACCCATTTGGAGAAGTAATCTATGATGGCAAGTATAAAGCGGTATCCTCGGGAAGAAGGCGGAGTGATCGGACCGATGATATCCATCCCATGCTTCTTGGCCAAGACGCCACTGTCGGATGTAGAAATTCGGATGGTTGGTTAATGAAGTCCGCGTGGACTTGGAAAGCTTTGCACTTTCTAGCATAGTCTATTGCATCTGCTACCATCGTGGGCCAGTAGTAGCCTATTCGGCGAAGACGGTCTTGCAATTTTGGGCCAGGTTGATGGGCCCCACAAACACCATCATGAGCTTCGTGTACGGCTTCTTTGGCTTCTGTATTCGACAGACACCGAAGCAATAGTCCATCGTAGGATCGTCAATACAACATTTTCGTCTCTGAATCGTAGAAGAATCTGAGAGAACGCCTTCTGATGGAAGTGGCTTCCTTTGGGTTCTCGGACAGGATGTCGTAGACTACGAAGTCAATGAATGGTTGTCTCCAGTCCCGGACTTCGTCAATCGTCTGGGTGGAATAACTCGCCACGAATTGAACGTTGTTCTTGGGGCAAACCAGTTCGTGGCCTATCACATATACCGATTGGTGAGTATGATTTGGCACTGCTAGGGATGCGGCCGGGCCTGCTAAGGCATCGGCTTCGATATTTCGGAGTCTGGGAACATGTTCGATGAAGAACCTCTCGAACGACGAGATGATGTCGATCGCTATTTGGTGATAGGGAACCATGTCTTCGTGGCGGACTTCGTATGAGCCCCGGATCTGATTGACGATTAACTGAGAATCGTCGTACGTTTCAAGGTATTCTACCTCTAGCTCTCTTACAAGTTGGAGGCCAATGACCAAAGCATTGTACTCGGCCACATTATTAGAGAAGGGTTTTGTGAGAGAGTAAGCACAATTGATCACCAATCCGGAAGGAGAAACCAGCACCACCCCGACTTCGACGACGATGTTGCCCTTAGGTCCGGTCCTTGAAGCGTCGTCGAAGAACATCCACCATATATCATCGTGAGAAGTTGCATGCGAGTTGGCGACTTCATCTGGAATTTCTTCATATATTCTGGATGACTCCGAGCCCGGGTGGGCTGCCAAAAAGTCTGCCAGGGCTTGACCTTTAACAGCCTTTTGTGGGACGAAGATCATATGATAGGGGGACAGCAATATTGCCCATGTAGCGAGGCGAGAGCTGAGTGCCCCTGGTTTAGTCATGAGGACCCTGAGAGGGTTGACTCGTGAGATCATATGTATGGTTTGTCCCATGAAATAGTGCCATGTCTTCTGAATGGCGAACACCAGGGCGAGGCATTCCTTCTCTACGGTGGTGTATCGGTGCTCTAGCCCAATCATCATTCGGCTGAGGTAATATATGGCTTGTTCATGGCCTGCATCATTGTTTTGTGCTAGCAGGGTGCCAAGGGAATGCTCCATTGTGCGTACGTAGAGCAGGAATAGTTTTCCAGCAACCGGGGCCACCAAGACTGGAGGGTTCGACAAATATTCTTTGATGCTGTCGAAGGCCCGCTGACATTCTTCGTCCCATATGAATGAGACGCCTTTCTTCATGAGATGGGTGAATGGTCGACATCGCCCGGAGAGGTTAGAAATGAACCTCCTGATGTAAGCTAGCCTCCCTTGAAGGCCTCTGAGTTCGCGAAGATTTCTCGGGGGACCCATCTCCATAATTGCCTTTGTCTTCTCAGGGTCTACATGGATTCCCTGGGCGATGATGATAAACCCAAGAACTTTTCGTTGGATATGCCCAAGAAGGATTTTATGGGATTCATCTTCAGATTGTGCGCTCGCATCAGGTCGAATACCGTTCTCAGATCCTACAGATGGTCTCCGTTACAGCGACTCTTGACGGCGATGTCATCAACATAGCACTCCACTGTCTTATGTAAGTGGTCTCTAAAGATGATACTTATGGCTCTTTGATATGTGGCACCGGCATTCTTCAAATCGAAAGGCATGACTGTGTAACAGTATGTGCCAATCGGTGTTCGGAATGATGTATTCTTTTCGTCGTCAGGAGACATCTTGATTTGGTTGTACCCCGAGAAGCCATCCATAAATGACATGCGTTCGAAGCCGCAGGTGTTGTCAATCATGATGTCTGTGATAGGGAGGGGGAATTCATCTTTGGGGCATGTCTCGTTCAGATTGCGGAAGTCGATGCAGATTCGAATCTTCCCAATCTTCTTGAGGATGGGTACAATATTGGCGACCCAGTCAGGATGTTGTTCCTCATGAATGAAGCCGCTGGCTATCAGTTTATTGTCTTCAGTTTCGATCGCATCCATGATGCCCGGACGGAAGCGTCGTTGTTGTTGCTTGACTGGCTTTGCATCTGGCCGAATGTTGAGCTTGTGAAGGACAACCTCGGGGTTTAGTCCTGGCATGTCTTCATAGCTCCAGGCGAACACATCAATATATTCTTTGACAAGCTCCAGCAGCTATTCTCCTCTTTGTCTGTCAGGCTTTTACTGATGAAGATTGGTTTTGGAGAAGATTCGCTGCCGAGGTCGACCTGTATAACCTCATCTTCAGTAGAAGGTTCTCTCTGTTTGAACCGCTTTTCCCATTGTGCATCCAACTGTTGGGCCCACGGCTCTAGCTTGAGGATTTCCGAAATGTCTTTATCTTCTTTATAAGCGTCGGTGAATGCCATGTTGACTGACAGGACTTGTCTGAATACGTCTCCGATGCTGGTAATCGAGTCAGAAGTTGGTGACCCAGTTGAATGTGAATGCCAGTCACATTCTTCATCTGAACTCTCAGGGGTCGTCGTGGGTGTTACATATGTTAGGGTTATATACTAAAAGCATCACTTTTGTAGTAACCTTATTTTCTTAAATTTTGAATGAGAATCATATGGGCAAATATTTGCATATTGTATTTGTTACAAGTGTTAATGCAAATGTCTGATATTCTATATTGTAGATAATATAGTGTGTGGTGTCACACAGAAGATCATATTATCAGTTTCCTATGGAGTATATAAATAGTTCACAACCTAGATGGACTTGGACAATCTATTGGAAAGGTTGTAGTGTAATCTGGTATTAGTCTATCTTGACTATAGGTTTACACTAGTACACTTTGTGTGTATTGAACAGGACCACTTGAGGTTGTTCTCTTTGTACTGACTACATAAGACAACAAACACCTCTGTTATTATGGATGCTTGTGCTCTTAATCCGGATATAATAACGGACATGTATATGCAGTGTGCATTACTTTGACTCATAAAAGAGTAAGATTCATTATGGATCAACAACCTCTATGAATTGGGTAATAACATTGTATATATGATGGGCTGTTGATTATAAATGGAATCCATGTCCCGATACATCGGGTTGATGATGTCCCCTTAAGGAGCTCATAAGGATTGTCATGTAAACCCTGCAGGTGGATTATATCCGACATGACAAATAAAGTTGAGCGGTACTACTTAAGGATAAAAGATGTCGAATCAATATAGTTGTCAGTAACTTAATTTGATCGACGGACATACGATATCTTAACATGGGGAGCCAAACAAGCATATAATAAAAGGAGCCCACAAATATAATTTGGGATTAGGGAGGTAGTGCAACAATAGCTCATTAGTGGACCGAGCTATTGTTAATGGGCCTGGATTGTGTGTTCGGGCTGAACACGGGATATCCAGATCCGTTAGGAGGCCTAACCCTAATTTCTCCTCATGGTCCCTGCCGTAACCTATATATATCCTCTATTCTCTGGCCGCCATATTACCGATCAAAAATTAGAAACTTTCTCTAAATTCATGATTCACGTAAGGAGAGAAAGAGAGGACTGCCAAGGAGAAGAAAAGGTTGGGAGATCGTCGCCCACACGACGTCCAACTCGAGGAACGAATACGTGCAGAAGATCTTGGGGTCGTCCGCTCGAGATTGCCAGGAATTACTTGTCTCCTTTACGTCCCAGGTATAATTCGTGAACCCTAGTTTTCGCCTATGAAGGGTTAGAACACGTATTAGATCTGTTTAACTTTCTATCGATCAATACGCACACCAAAGAAAGGGTCATGGGAATCCCCAGTTCCATCAATTGGTATCAAAGCCACTTTGGATCTACGTATTGATTGATACGTCCATGTTGTCCAATAAAACCTGCGCTATGTAATAGTCGATAGATGTAGATCTGTTCTAACTCGGTTTTGCAGGCATCTTAGATCCAACTATTTTGGTCCAATGCATGTTTTTTTTTATTATATTGTTTAAACAATGGACATGTCGTGGATGTTGTTATTGCTGTGGATGTAATTAAAATCATGAGGGTTGATCGTGCTTATTATTTTAATTTTTTAATCTAGATTATGTGTGAACTCCTTCGGAAGGCATAGGATTTATGTAATTTTAATTATTTTTGATCAATCGTGATGGCGGTGGTGGCTGTTTCTGACGCCGGACGAGATGCTGGTTTTAAGCAGTCCAGAGGCAGACGGATGATTTTCGATGAAGGAATCGACAGCCAAAACCTAAAAAAATGACCATAATGGTTGAGGACGGAGCAGCAAAGATGACGGAGCAGCAAAGATGACGGAGCGCTAGATTTTAGATTCGGATAGTTAAGGACGGAGCAGCAAAGATGACCATAATAGTTGGATATTGTCTCTTATTTTTGTCATTTTGCTTTTTCTGATTATGCATGTTTATTATTTTGTGGTTGTTTTTTGAAAAATCAAGCCTACATTAATAATGGACAACATGGACATAATATCAACTAGTAGAAAAACTCTCATTGTTAAATAACTAAGTGGGAGAGGATTTTTATTTAGTATAAATCCTATGGTCTCCATTATTGGTTTGTAGGTGATGTAATTATACTTGCGTGTTGGCTTTAGTGCTTTCCTCCATATCGGATGAGTATAATTATGGATCACCAGTACAAACTTCCTTAGGAATAATTGTAGAAAGTTACCTAGTATGTGTTCACTTCTCCATCTGAAGGAACTCATTACAAGGTAATGGACTTAGTATTAAGTAATGGTATACACTTAGATACAAATAATGGTATCCTCCCCATCGGAGTCACTGCTATTATTTGTTTGACCAGAGCAAGACCAGCATATTAATTTTATTTGTCATAAAGTTATATTGACATGATATTAAAATTAATAAGAAAATTCTACTTGAACAAAGTTGAATTTGTATACGTCCACACTATCGTGGCATGCTAAATTCATGGTGTTCAAGGTGTTGGTGAATTTCTTATTATTGTTTTGAGGGAATCAATATTTAGTTTATTCAAAAAGTTTTTTTTTGCCCTACATAATTTTATTTATGTGATTCTCAAGATTTCAAAAATGGGTTCTTTCAGTCCACTTATGGTGATTCTTAAAGAAAACAAACTTACTGGACCTAATTATATTGACTGGAAACGTAATTTGGACATTGTTCTGACTGCTGAGGAGTACAAATATGTACTTGTTGAGGAATGCCCACCTAAGCCTGATGCTAACTCTGATGAAAAGGTCAAAAAGGCTCATAAGAAGTAGAAAAAGGCAGATGAGATGGCGCGGTGTTACATTCTGGCATCTATGTCAAATGTACTGTAACATCAGTATCAGGCCATGGCCACAGCTTATGACATGATATATAACCTCAAGGAACTCTTCGGACATCAGAGTAGAGCAGCTAGGCAGTTTGCTATGAAATGTTTGATGAATACAAAAATGGCTGAGGGTACACCAGTAAGGGATCATGTTCTCAAGATGATGGGTCATCTGAATGAGATAGAGATCCTTGGAGCTAAAATCGATGGGGAACCCAGGTCGATATCATTCTCGGGACTCTGCCTAAAAGTTTTGACAATTTTTGCCTTAATTACAACATAAACAAAAGGTTGCATAGTTTGGCAGAACTTGCAAAAGAGCTACAGGATGCTGAATCTCTCTTTAGGCAGAGTGGTCATGTTTTTGTTTCTGAAAAGGCTTCTACTTCTAAGCCAAAAGGCGGTAAGAATAAGAATAACATTCAAAAACAGGCAAACTCAGCAAAGAAGGGCATGGGACCTCAAGGCGCGGTGAAAAAGCCGAAAGGCAAATGTTTCAAGTACAAAGGGTCAGGACATTGGAAGACTGATTGTCCACTTCTCAAACAAGGGAACAAAGAAGGTATATCTCATTTACTAGTAGTTGAAACATGTTTAGCGGTGTTAACTACCGGCACCTGGTGTGTAGATACAGGAGCCACTAATCATGTCTGCAATACATAGCAGGGGTTCCAGAAAACCAGTCGGCTCAGTGATGGAGAGATATGCTTGTTCATGGGTGATGCTACAAAAGTATCGGTCGTTGCATTAGGAGATGTTACTTTATCTTTTGGTAGAAATAAGTCATTGACATTGAGAGATTGTCTTTATGCACCTTCACTTAGAAGGAATTTAGTTTCTGTTTCTATGTTAGTTAAGGATGGATATTCAGTTTATTTTAATGACAATATTGTTATTAGAAAGAATAAACATTTTATCTGTTCTGGTGCATTGGTTGATAATTTGTATGTCATTAATCCTATTTTGCCCATAATGCAACTTATGGAAATGAATAATATATCATCTAACTTAAATAAGAGAAAAGAACCTTCTTGTATGAACCAAATATATCTTTGGCACTTACGATTGGGGCATATTAACCTAAAAAGGATTCAAAGACAGGTTGAAGATGGACCTTTGAGTTCATTGGAAGTGGAGGCACTACCAGTCTGTGAATCCTGCTTGGAAGGTAAAATGACCAAAAGGCCTTTTACGGCAAAGTGGTATAGGGCCAAAGATGTGTTGGAATTGGTTCATTCTGATTTGTGTGGACCCATGACTATCCAAGCTAGAGGTGGCTTTGAATATCACATTTATTGACGATTATTCAAGGTATGGATACATTTATTTGATCCGCCGTAAGTCTGAGTGCTTTGAGAAATTCAAAGAGTACAAGGCTGAAACGGAGAAACGTCATAGAAAATGTATCAAGTCATTACGATCAGATCGTGGTGGCGAGTACCTCTTTGGAGAGTTTAGGGATTATTTATCAGATGCTGGGATTGCATCCCAATTGACTGCACCTGGAACGCCCCAACAGAATGGTGTAGCCGAAAGAAGGAATAGAACTCTTATGGAGATGGTTAGATCAATGATGACTTATTCGGATTTGCCAGATTCATTTTGGGGATATGCCTTAGAGACTGCAGCTTATATTTTGAACTTGGTTCCTTCTCAGTCAGTACCTCTTACTCCCACAGAGCTGTGGATTGGGCGTAAGCCTAGTCTGAAACATGTTCGCATTTGGGGTAGTCCAGCACATGTGCTGAATGGGAAAGTAGATATGTTAGAATCTCGTATAGAAGTACGCTTGTTTATAGGCTATCCAAGAGGAATGAAAGGAGGTTTATTTTATAGTCCTAAGGATCAGAAGGTCATTGTTAACACCAATGCCCGATTCTTAGATGAAGACTATGTGATGAACCATAAACCCACAAGTAGAGTTGTTCTAGAAGAACTGAGACATGATACACCAAGTACTTCAGTACCAACAGTACAAGAGGATAAACCACAAATAACTGCACAACGTGTCACAAATGTTACACCACAACCGATAGTGCCTCGTCGTAGTGGGAGGGTTGTGATACAACCTGATAGAAATATGTTCTTGGAAGAGTCGTCAGACTTCGTCCCTGAGGAACAAGATTATGATCCCTGTACCTACAATGAAGCACTCCAAGATAAAGATGCAGAGTCTTGGCAAAAAGTAATGATATCTGAAATAGAATCTATGGATTCTAATCAGGTCTGGGAGCTTGTAGAACCACCCGTTGGTGTAAAAGCCATTGGATGCAAGTGGGTCTATAAGAGAAAAAGAGGATCAGACGGTAAGGTTGAAACCTTTAAATCTCGGCTTGTAGCAAAAGGTTTTACTCAAAGAGAGGGTATCGATTATGAGAAAACCTTTTCTCCTGTAGCCATGCTTAAGTCTATTCGGATTCTTTTATCTATTGTAGCTTATCTCGATTATGAGATTTGGCAAATGGATGTCAAGACAGCTTTCCTTAATGGAAGTCTTGAGTGAGACATCTATATGAAGCAACCAGACGGGTTCATTGAAAAGGGCTAGGAGCATCTTGTTTGTAAGCTAAAGAAGTCCATTTATGGACTTAAGCAAGCTTCCAGATCTTGGAACATATGTTTTGATCAGGTGATAAAATCCTATAGATTTGATCAATGTCTGGATGAATCATGTGTATACAGAAAGTGTGACGGAAATGTGGTGGTGTTTCTAGTACTTTATGTGGATGACATCTTGCTCATTGGAAACAATGTGAAGGTATTATCTGATGTAAGGGTATGGTTATCCAAACAGTTTGATATGAAGGACTTGGGAGAAGTAGGTCACATCCTTGGGATCAAAGTTCTACGAGATCGCAAGAAAAGGATGTTGGGCTTATCCCAAGCTTCCTATATCGATACTGTACTAACTCGTTTTAGTATGCAAAATTCTGAGAAAGGTTTCTTACCTTTTTGACATAGAATTGCTCTATCGAAGGAGCAGTGTCCGAGGACATCTAAAGAGATAGAGAACATAAAGGCAGTTCCTTATGCTTCAGCAGTAGGAAGCTTAATGTATGTAATGCTATGTACGAGACCAGACATCTATTTTGCCGTAGGCATGGTCAGCAGATATCATTCTAACCCAGGACAAGAGCACTGGACTACCGTAAAGCATATTTTGAAGTACCTGAAAAGGACTAAAGAGTATATGCTAGTTTACCAGGCAGATAGTTTAGTTCTCTTGGGGTATACAGACTCAAATTTTCAGTCAGATAGAGATTCCAGAAAATCTACCTCAGGTTATGTGTTTACTTTGGGAGGTGGAGCCATTGTGTGGAGGAGTATCAAGCAAAAATGTATTGCTGATTCTACCATGGAAGCTGAGTATGTGGCAGCCTCTGAGGCAGCCAAAGAAGCGGTTTGGCTCAGAACCTTTCTGTTGGACTTGGATGTGGTACCTAGTTTGCCTAAGTCTATTATACTTTATTGTGATAATAGTGGTACAGTTACAAATTCGAAGGAACCACGAGCCCATAAGACAGGCAAACACATTGAGCATAAGTACCACCTGATACGAGATTTCGTAAAGAAAGGAAAAGTTGCTGTGATCAAGATAGCATCAGCCGACAACCTAGCTGATCCCTTTACAAAGAGCTTACCAGCTAAGGTTTTTGACAGTCATGTTGAGGGAATGGGAGTCAGATGTATAGCAGCATGGCTTTAAGTATAAGTGGGAGATTTGTAACAGTATACTGAAAAGCAATGCTTTGAGTATAAGTGGGAGATTGTTAGGGTTATATACTAAAAGCATCACTTTTGTAGTAACCTTATATTTCTTAAATTTTGAATGAGAATCATATGGGCAAATATTTGCATATTGTATTTGTTACAAGTGTTAATACAAATGTCTGATATTCTATATTATAGATAATATGGTGTGTGGTGTCACACAGAAGATCATATTATCAGTTTTCTATGGAGTATATAAATATTTCACAACCTAGATGGACTTGGACAATCTATTGGAAAGGTTGTAGTGTAATCTGGTATTAGTCTATCTTGACTATAGGTTTACACTAGTACACTTTGTGTGTATTGAACAGGACCACTTGAGGTTGTTCTCTTTGTACTGACTACATAAGAGAACAAACACCTCTGTTATTATGGATGTTTGTGCTCTTAATCCTGATATAATAACGAACATGTATATACAGTGTGCATTACTTTGACTCATAAAAGAGTGAGATTCATTATGGATCAACAACCTCTATGAATTGGGTAATAACATTGTATGTATGATGGGCTGTTGATTATAAATGGAATCCATGTCCCGATACATCGGGTTGATGATGTCCCCTTAAGGAGCTCATAAGGATTGTCATGTAAACCCTGCAGGTGGATTATATCCGACATGACAAATAAAGTTGAGCAATACTACTTAAGGATAAAAGATGTCAAATCAATATAGTTGTCAGTAACTTAATTTGATCGACGGACATACGATATCTTAACATGGGGAGCCAAACAAGCATATAATAAAAGGAGCCCACAAACATAATTTAGGATTAGAAAGGTAGTGCAACAATAGCTCATTAGTGGACCGAGCTATTGTTAATGGGCCTGGATTGTGTGTTCGTACTGAACACGGGATATCCAGATCCGTTAGGAGGCCTAACCCTAATTTCTTCTCATGGTCCCTGCCGTAGCCTATATATATCCTCTATTCTCTGGCCGCCATATTACCGATCAAAAATCAGAAACTTTCTCTAAATTCGTGATTCACGTAAGGAGAGAAAGAGAGGGCTGCCAAGGAGAAGAAAAGGTTGGGAGATCGTCGCCCACACGACGTCCAACTCGAAGAAGGAATACGTGCAGAAGATCATGGGGTCGTCCGCTCGAGATTGCCCGGAATTACTTGTCTCCTTTCCGTCGCAGGTATAATTCGTGAACCCTAGTTTCTGCCTATGAAGGATTAGAACACGTATTAGATCTGTTTAATTTTCGATCGATCAATACGCACACCGAAGAAAGGGTCCTGGAAATCCGCAGTTCCATCAACATACCCTAATCCACATCGAGTTTTGCTATAGTAGTCCCGTGGTTTGCTGTCACCCCTATTTCCCGTATTTCGTATTAATACTCGTAATCGGATTTTGGCATGTATTTTATTTTCTTGACTTGTGGAATTTGAGTTTTCTCGTATTTTGGGTTTCGGCTTGGCTCGATTTTAATTGGTTTGGTTTGAGTTGGTTTGATTTTAAAACCCCATGTAACACTCTAACCTATACTCCACCCTCATTCCACCACAACCCACCCTCATTAATATCTCCACCAACCTTCTCTCTCCTCATTACTCCTCCATTAATTTTCTATTATCTTCTTCCTTCTTCCACACAACACTCCACCCATAGGCAAGTGCACCTTGCCACCAAATAAGCACCAGATTTTATTTGTCCATTAGCTAGATTAGGCCATGGAGAACAATATTAGAACTTGGCATTTTGTGATTTGGAGTCTCCATTGTTCTAGATCTAAGTTTTAATTATTTTCAGATTTCCTTGATTTTGATCCATTAAACTTTGATTTTTGCTTGTTTTGAGGCTTCCATGTGGAAGAGAATTCAATTTTACACAAGATAGAACCTTGAAAATCCAGATTTTGTTTTGATTTAGCCAAGATATGAAGAATTGAATTTTGGTGTTCTTGAGAGTTTCCTCTCGGTTTGGAGAAGAAGACCCCCTCGGCCTGCCCTTTTTAGTGCAGGGCTGACTTGCGCTCAGCCCCCTGGGTTGAATCGCACAGCCTTCCTCGACGCCCTTGACCCCGGCGCCATCGACCCTCTGCGCAACCCACTTGCCCATGATGGTTTGGTTTATTTCTTGGACTTGGCTTTTCTTTTGTGGGCTGGGTTTTGAGATCTTGTTCCACACAGCACGACTATCTTGACCCAACACGACCTGGCACGGTTTTCGATGATTTTGCTTATGACTAATACGGTTTTCCTGATTCTGTGAAGTATGAATTTAGTACCTCTGATCTTCTTAATGGTGACCCGATGGGGTACACACTTGACTTGTAACCTGTGATTCATGGTTTATCTCGGTAACCAGATAACTTGATAGTGGCCCATGGCGGCGCACTCTTGACTCGTAACTTGACTTGACTTGATGCCGTTGCGATGTCTTACTTGACTCTTGTAACTAAGTCTGACACCGTGGGTGTTCCTGCTTGCTTGTTTGTGCAATCTACTTGTCTTGTCTTACATCATGTCTAGGACGTGACTTCCTGGGTACCACGGCCAGGGACTCGCGCTAATATGGATTAGACAAATGATTAGATCAAACTAGAACATAGAGAATTTCCAGTCACAGGCAATCTCGTTATCTGGGAGCCTTAATTGGACTTGTAGCTTGCCGACGAGTAGAGCACATTTTCAGCACACTATCATGTGTTACACCTCTAAGTCACCTAAGGGTTTATCGTCTCCTGGGCGATGTACCCAACCATACTCTCAACCCGCGGAAGGATAACTGGATAGTCTGCAGGGCTTGGGACTGGGAAATTCTCATTGCATCTTGTTAGTAATTAGGCTTGTGATAACCCTAGTTAGTTAAAGTAGTAAGCCGTAGTAATTGCTTGGCCGCTTGTGAATGGATGGTGTCCAGCCTGGTCTAAGTCTCGTCTAAGTCCCTATACCTGGTACTCCTGTACATGACTGTTTTACTTATCTTAAACAATAAATGGATAGGGACAAGTGCTATTCAGGCGAAGGGTTACAACCCCGGTCCTTGTTTGGTTTACGGGTTGTAATCTGGCTCCCTGAATGGTTCCATGTCCCTAGTCGCTTATTGTCCTGCCGTACTTTTATTACCTGTACTTTCCTTCCATTTTTTTATGTTCTGATATGCTGGTTTTGTTCTTATTTCGTGGCCTCCTTTGTAGCACTTGCTCTTTCTGGGGTTTGACCCAGCTGGTTTTGTGTGGCCAGATTTCGGAGCAGCACCCGAGGATCTACCGAACCTCCAGCCCGATGGTGGCAACTAGAAGGAATCTGGGCTACGCGTGGATTTCCTATTTTGTTTCACTCACTCTATTGTAAAATTATTCTTTTAAGGCGTTTAGCCGACGAGCACCTGTTAGCTCGATGCACATTTACTTACTGTCTTCCTACGGGCTGCAAACATGATTAACAAATCCTAGGGTTGATCATGTATTACTTAACTCTTGCTAGTCCTCATATTTTGTACGACTAGCTTCATGATCAGCTGAATATGTAATATTTGGGACGCCTTTTATTGTATATTTGGTGGTCTAACATCTTGTAATTATATTACTTGCTTGCGATTGAGACAATAGGCTTGACCTTAAGAGACCGTTGGCTTATAGTAAACCCTCATATCTAGACAGCCGTGACCGTATAGCGAGGTGGTTTCTATTTCAATATACGTAGCTGGCTATGTTCGCCCCCGCTCTCCAGTATTCTGGTTCTGGGGCGTAACATGGTTTAAGTGGTGACCCATGCAGGTCTTGGCATTCAAAAAATGTGAGAGTTTACCGAATAGATGTCTCAACCAGTACTCGTCCTTGATCTCCGTTCATATCCCCTGAATCTCTGAAATCTTGACCTGATCACATGCTTGTATCGTTGATCTGTCCTGGTCCTTCCTTATTATTTTCTATGTCGTTTTCTTCAGCGGCATTGTTCATGAACCAGCCGATCAGCAAGGCGGAGCAACTCCCGCGGACCAGCAGCCCGGAGATCAAGCCCAGCACTCCGGAGTAGCCTCCAGAGTTGTGCCTACTGGAGGAGAGTCCCCAGTTCAGCCCGTTCAGTCTGCCGAGCCAGATGATGGCACTTTGGTAGGTCTCATCAGGACCTTGATAGCTTCCCAAGATCGCAGAGGAGACGCCTTGCACCAGGTAATGGCAAATGCTTTGACCAGAGGCGGTCACGCAGGGAACAGCGCGGCCAACAGCTTTAAGCGCTTGAACCCTCCCTTTTTCGACGGTAGTGAAGATACGATTGCCGCGGACGCTTGGCTTCAGGAAACCGAGGTGATTCTGGAGGCAGCTAGAACACCTGAGAATGAGAAGGTGGCCGTGGTACGGCTACAGTTGCTGGACTTGGCTCGCAGTTGGTGGGCGGTGCAAGCCATGGGATTAATGGCACCCATTGCTTGGGCAGTGTTTAGAGAGAGATTCCAGACGAAGTATTTTGATGCTATAGCTCGGTACGACCTACAGACAAGATTTACCAGCTTGAAGCAAGAAGGCAGAACGGTCGACAGTTATGCATCTGAGTTTTTTAGACTCAGTAGGTTTGCCCCCACCTTGGTGGCAACCGAGTTTGATAGGGCCCAGCAGTTCCAGCAGGGACTGCATTTGGAGATCTTGTTAACAATCGAGCAGTTCGAGCACCAGACGTTCGATGCGGTATTGAGAGCAGCTAGGAGGCATGAGTACACCTTCCAGAGAATTATGGATAGGACCGGATGTAGGAAGCGGTCCCACAGTCAGATGCTCCAATCATTAGCTCCAGCCCCGGCAGCTAGGAGTTTGACTATTGGAACTCCGAGGTGGGCAACCTAGTAACGTCGGTTCAGCATTCGACCCTGACGTACCCGCAGCAGCAGAAGCAGAAGCAGACTTCTGCGATGGGATGTTCTCATTGTGGGAAGCCAGGCCATGTAGTGGCGGATTGTCGTAGGGCACAAGGATTGTGCCTGGCTTATGGAGCGGCAGATCACAAGATAGGAGCCTGCCCGAATAAGGGTAGTTCATCCTCCTCCAACCTAACCAGTCAATCGGTTAGGGGACCAGCACCTATGCAGCAGCAGCAGTACCCGAGGCTATTGTTTCCTCAGGCCCAGGCATTTCATCAGCAGAACCAGCAGCAGTATACCCAAGCCCAAGTGCAGAGCAGGAAGAGAGGTTTCCAGCAGAGGGGACCCGCAGCTAAAGGACAAGGTCAGGCCATGATGATGACTATGGAAGAAGAAGTTGCACCAGGTGAGGTAGTGGCAGGTACTATTCTCGTCAACCCCTCTCCAGTATTGGTATTATTTGATTCTGGTACATCGTATTCATTCATGTCTACACGATTTGCGACACGGATAGGATTGGAGCCTGAGTCATTATCAGTGAGGCTTAATATACTTAGTGGTAATGGTCTTGTGGGAGTAGATCGAGTGTTTTCCTTGTGTCGGATAGTAGTTAGCGGTAAAGAGTTCTCCGCTAGATTTATAGAATTTCCTATGGCAGACTATGATGTGGTCTTAGGCATGGATTGGTTGAGGAACCAGTATGCTAGGATAGACTGCCATGTTGGCAGGGTTGTTTTCAGTATTCCAGGCGAGCCAGAGTTCTCATTTTCTAGAGGCGCAGTGGAACCATCTTCTCCAGTATTGCGAATGGCAGTAGCAGCGGTACAGTTACCCAGGATAGTTGAAGAATTTCCAGATGTTTTCCTAGAAAAACTTCCAGGGATGCCGCCAGAGCGGGAGAGTTCACTATAGACTTGATCCCCGGAACTGTACCAGTATCAGAGCGAGTCTACAGGATGGCGCCTTCAGAGCTAGAGATTTTGTACAAGATGATTGAAGAACTCAGGACCAAGGGATTCATTCGTGCAATTGGATCGCCTTGGGGAGCCCCTATGCTTCTTGTGAAAAAGAAGGATGGTACGTCCAGGTTATGTGTAGATTATCGTACCATAAACTCAGTGACAATCAAGAACAGATACCCTCTCCCGAGGATAGATGACTTGTTTGATCAACTCAAAGGGGCTTTAGTATTTTCGAAGATAGACTTGCGGTCAGGATACCACCATATCAGAGTTAGAGAGCAAGACATCCCAAGACAGCTTTCCGATCTAGGTACGGGCATTGGGAGTTCCTTGTTATGCCATTTGGAGCGACCAATACGCCAGCCGTATTTATGGACCTCATGAATCGTATTTTCATGCCTTACTTGGATCAGTTCGTGATCGTGTTCCTAGATGATATCCTGGTCTATAGCAAGGGCGAAGCAGAGCATGAGCAGCATCTCAGAATCGTCCTTCAGACGCTTAGAGAGCATCAGTTGTATGCCAAGTTCAGTAAATGCGAGTTCTGGCTCGATCGTATTTCGTACTTGGGTCACATCATTACTCGAGGAGGAGTAGAAGTAGATCCCCAGAAGATTATGGCTATCGAGACATAGCCAGTACCCAGCTCAGTGGCAGAGGTTCGCAGCTTCCTTGGATTGGCCGGCTACTACTGGCGATTCGTTTCAGATTTTACAAGAATTTTGGCCCCGATGACCCAGTTGACCCACAAGGATGTACAATTCGCTTGGACCGCGGAGTGTCAGGAATCATTTGAGAAGTTTAAGTGAGGTTTGATAACGGCTCCCATTCTCACACTTCCAGATGGGACCGGAGGATTCACAGTTTATTGCGACGCTTTAGGCAGAGGATTGGGGTGTGTCTTGATACAGCATGGGAAGGTAATATCTTATGCATCACGTCAACTTCGTGATCATGAGAAGAATTTCCCGACCTACGACTTGGAGCTGGCAGCAGTAGTGTTTGCACTTAAGTTGTGGAGGCACTACTTGTATGGAGATAGAGTGGAGATATTTACTGATCACAAGAGCCTAAAGTATGTTTTCATCCAGAAGGACCTTAATATGTGGCAGAGAAGATGGCTCGAGCTACTGGTGGACTACGATGTGGATTTGCAATATCACCCAGGGATGGCCAACGTTGTAGCAGATGCGTTGAGCCGGAGAGCCGGAGTTTACCTCCTAACGGCGCAACCAGATTTATTGGCAGATTTTCAGAAGATGGGAATTGAGGTGGTTCTTCCTACCAGTGTAGCATTGATGGCCAGTCTACAGGTTCAGTCCAGCATAGTTGAGAGAATCCGGATGGCGTAGTCTACAAATTCCAAGATTCAGCAGCTCAGAGCAGAGTGTGAGGCAGAAAGAAGACCAGAGTTGTGCATTCATGAAGATGGTATACTTCGGCACGGCACTCGTCTTTGTGTACCTAATGGAGATATCAGACGGGAAGTTATGGCAGAAGCTCACAGTTCGCAGTATTCTATTCATCCTGGTGGTACGAAGATGTACCGTGATATTCGTCAGCATTTCTGGTGGAATGGCATGAAGAGGGAGATAGCCCGGTATGTCTCTCGGTGTTTGATTTTCCAACAGGTTAAGGCTGAACATCAGAGGCCCGCTGGACTTCTTTAGCCCTTGTCGATTCCAGAATAGAAGTGGGAGCATGTGACCATGGATTTTGTGACTGGATTTCCTAGATCCCCGGCTGGTCGAAATGCTATTTGGGTTATAGTTGACCGGCTCACGAAGGTGGCTCATTTTCTTCCATTCAGAGTTGGGCAGTCAATGGCTCAGTTGGCAAAGATGTACCTCAGGTAGATTATCAGGCTTCACGGTGTGCCCGTCAATATAACCTCGGACCGAGATTCAAGGTTTATGTCGCACTTTTGGCGCAGCCTGCAAGAGTGTTTGGGAACTCACCTTCAGTTTAGCTCAGCATATCATCCGCAGACAGATGACCAGTCAGAGCGCACCATCCAGACTCTTGAAGATATGTTGCGGTCATATACACTCGACTTCACTGGGTCGTGGAAAGATCATCTGTATTTAGTGGAGTTCTCGTACCAGTATTCAGATGGCTCCGTTCGAAGCTCTGTATGGTAGAAAGTGCAGGTCCCCGCTAGCATGGGACGATGTCGGAGAGAGGCAGATGCTCGGTCCAGAAATGATTGCCCAGACAGTTGAAGTAGTCAGAAGAGTCAGGGATCATCTTCGAGTTGCCCAAGACCGCCAGCGACATTGGGCCGATACCTATTGGCGTCCCTTAGAGTTTGCTATCGGCGACCATGTATTCCTAGGTATATAGGGCCGTTCAATATCCTGGAGCGAGTAGGGGATGTATCCTATCGTCTTGCTCTTCCACCGTCGCTAAGTGAGGTACATGATGTATTCTATGTGTCCCAATTACGACGGTACGTCCCGGATCCGAGCCATATCCTGGACCATTCAAAATTCGTTATTGGTACCAACCTTTCGTATGAGGAGAATCCCGTGTCTATTTTGGACCGAAGGAAGAAGATACTCAAGAACAAGACTATTAGCATAGTCCGTGTTGCTTGGGGTCATCACTCTCTAGGTGAGTCAACGTGGGAGCGTGAGGATGATATCCGATCACGATATCCCTATCTGTTTGACTCGTAAGGTATAATGTCTTCCTTATGCCTTATGCTTTTCGTTTCTTTATTACATGTATGATTGTATGATGGATTTGCTTAGTGTAGTTATTGGTGCTTAGTATAGCTTATCGTGGCAATCTCTAGCTCCTTGATTAAATTCTGAGGACAGAATTCTTTTAAGGTGGGTAAAGTTGTCACCTCCGTTTCCCGTATTTCGTATTAGTACTCGTAATCGGATTTTGGAATGTATTTTATTTTCTCGACTTGTGGAATTTGAGTTTTCTTGTATTTTGGGTTTCGGCTCGGCTCGGTTTTTATTGGTTTGGTTTGAGTTGGTTTGATTTTAAAACCCCATGGAACACTCTAACCTATACTCCACCCTCATTCCACCACAACCCACCCTCATTAATATCTCCACCAACCTTCTTTCTCCTCATTACTCTTCCATTAATTTTCTATCATCTTCTTCCTTCTTTCACACAACACTCCACCCATAGGCAAGGGCACCTTGCCACCAAATAAGTACCACATCTTATTTGTCCATTAGCTAGATTAGGCCATGGAGAACAACATTAGAACTTGGCATTTTGTGATTTGGAGTCTCCATTGTTCTAGATCTAAGTTTTAATTATTTTTCGAATTTTCTTGATTTTGATCTATTAAACTTTGATTTTTGCTTGTTTTGAGGCTTCCATGTGGAAGAGAATTCAATTTTACACAAGATAGAACCTTGAAAATCCAGATTTCATTTTGATTTGGCCAAGATATGAAGAATTAAATTTTGGTGTTCTTGAGAGTTTCCTCTCGGTTTGGAGAAGGAGACCCCCTCGGCCGGCGCTCTTTACCGCTGGCTGACCAGCGCAGCTTGCCCCTTGGCGAACTGCGCACCCCTCGGCCTTGCGCCATCGACCCATGCGCCATCGGCCCATGCGCCCTCGGCCTTGCGCCATCGGCCCATGCGCCCTCGGCCTTGCGCCATTGGCCCATGCGCCCTCGGCCTTGCGCCATCGGCCCATGCGCCACCCATCCCCCGGCGCCCTTGACCCTGGCGCCATCCGTCCACTGCGCAACCCACTTGCCAATGATGGTTTGGTTTATTTCTTAGACTTGGCTTTTCTTTTGTGGGCTGGGTTTTGAGATCTTGTTCCATACAGCACGACTATCTTGACCCAACACGACCTGGCACGATTTTCGATGATTTTGCTTATGACTAATACGGTTTTTCTGATTCTGTGAAGTATGATTTTAGTACCTCTGATCTTCTTAATAGTGACCCGATGGGGTACACACTTGACTTGTAACCTATGATTTATGATTTATCTCGGTAACCAGATAACTTGATAGTGGCCCATGGCGGCGCACTCTTGACTCGTAACTTGACTTGACTTGATGCCGTTGCGATGGCTAACTTGACTCTTGTAACTAACTCTGACATCGTGGGTGTTCCTGCTTGCTTGCTTGTGCACTCCACTTGTCTTGTCTTACATCATGTCTAGGACGTGACTTCCTGGGTACCACGGCTAGGGACTCGTGCTAATATGGATTATGCAAATGATTAGATCAAACTAGAACATGGAGAATTTCCAGTCACAGGTAATCTCGTTATCTGGGTGCCTTAATTGGACTTATAGCTGGCCGACGAGTAGAGCACATTTCCAGCACACTGTCATGTGTTGCACCTCTAAGTCACCTAAGGGTATATCGTCTCCTGGGCGATGTACCCAACCATACTCTCAACCCGCGGAAGGATAACTGGATAGTCTGCAGGGCTTGGGACTGGGAAATTCTCATTGTATCTTGTTAGTAATTAGGCTTGTGATAACCCTAGTTAGTTAAAGTTGTAAGCCGTAGTAATTGCTTGGCCGCTTGTGAATGGATGGTGTCCATCCTGGTCTAAGTCTCGTCTAAGTCCCTATTCCTGGTACTCCTGTACATGACTGTTTTACTTATCTTAAACAATAAATGGATAGGGACAAGTGCTACTCAGGCGAAGGGTTACAACCTCGGTCCTTTTTTGGTTTACGGGTTGTAATCTGGCTTCCTGAATGGTTCCATGTCCCTAGTCGCTTATTATCCTGCCGTACTTTTATTACCTGTACTTTCCTTCTATTTTCTTATGTTCTGATATGCTGGTTTTGTTCTTATTTTGTGGCCTCCTTTGTGGCACTTGCTCTTTCTGGGGTTTGACCCAGCTGGTTTTGTGTGGCCAGATTTCGGGGCAGCACCCGAGGATCTACCGGACCTCCAGTCCGATGGTGGCAACTAGAAGGAATCCGGGCTACGAGTGGGTTTCCTATTTTGTTTCACTCACTCTATTGTAAAATTATTCTTTTGAGGCGTTTAGCCGACGGGCACCTGTTAGCTCGATGCACATTTACTTACTATCTGCCTACGGGCTGTAAACATGATTAACAAATCCTAGGGTTGATCATGTATGACTTAACTCTTGCTAGTCCTCGTATTTTGTACGACTATCTTCATGATCAGCTGAATATGTAATATTTGGGACGCCTTTTATTGTATATTTGGTGGTCTAACATCCTGTAATTATATTACTTGCTTGAGATTGAGACAATAGGCTTGACCTTAAGAGACCGTTGGCTTGTAGTAAACCCTCATATCTAGACAGCCGTAACCGTATAGCGAGGTGGTTTCTATTTCAATATACGTAGCTGGCTATGTTCGCCCCTGCTCTCCAGTATTCTGGTTCTGGGGCGTGACATTTGCCAGCCGGGACCGGTGGCTTCAAAGGTAATCATCGTCCGGTGTTGTAGTTCAAGCCTGGCGTCGTCTCCAGATCATATCCCTGTTTTTGCATGAGATACTTGGATTGGTGGCTATAAAGATACAGAGGCAGTCTCCCGGCATCTGATTCGAGGTCGACTTCTCCTATGGTGAAGGGTTGCGGATCGTCCTTCCGGTCGAAGATGATTGGATGGTCCCCTCCCTCGATTATGCGGTAAGCGCCTTCCACTGTAGTAAGCTGGTTTGCGGTGTATACATTTGTCAACTGTGTGTGTAGGTGAGTGCCTATACCGTGTTCCATAGCATATATTGTACAAAGCTTATTAAGCTCGAGGTAGTTCAAAATTAGCCTTTTATTGATGAAGTAAGGTATCTTTTCTAGCGGGATTACATCATTTGCGGAGGGAACATCAGTGTGGGCAGCCACATACTTGGCTAACTCCGGTTCCTCTTCGGCTACTCCCTATATAAACGAAGACTGAGAGGACGACCTGGGCAGCTTGATCGTCAAGGGTTCAGCTGGTGGAGCAGAGCGTGAAGTTGTCGGCAGACTAGCGACCCCCAGTTTGGTACTTGATGCTGGACGGGGAGTGGTTGGTTCGCTAGATGTCCCAGGCCTTGCATCGGGGTGACGACTCTTCTTGGGAAGGCGTATCGTCATTGGCTTGTCGGAGGGATTGAGCTTCTCCGTTTGTGGCAGGCCGACTCTTGACAGTCTGATTGTCAGTGGCTCCGTTGTGGGCCTTGGCATTTGGCCAGACCTTGGCAGCCGGATTATCATTTGTTCTTCTTGTGCCGAGAGGCTGCTTGCGTCCTAACGCAGAGCGGCGGTAAGGGGTGCGGACTTGCCAGGTTTGCGAGCTTGGAGGTGGATCGTCAGAGGTTCTTCTGATCATATGGCTGTCTCGGTGCGAGCTTGCACATCTCCTTCACCAAGGTACCTCTTCGACTTTTCGTACAGACAGGAGTCTGAATAGTAGGATTCGACCCCTTTGAAGGGATCGATGTCGGCAAATTCTGTCCTCACGAAGTCGTGTTTGTCGACATACTTGAAGCATTGGTGCAGCGTGGAAGGCACGATCATATAATCTTATATCCAAGGGCGCCCCAAGAGGATGTTGTAAGAAGTGTCCGTATCTATGACGTAGCAGGTGACTTCTGATTGGAGATCGCCAATCTGACACTTCAGACGAATCTTCCCAATTGGGTAGCTCCTGCCCGAATTGAAACCACTGATGGTGGTGCTTATAGGCGTCAGGCGATGCATAGGAATACGGAGATGATGTAATAGACCCTTCGGGGTGATGCTTATGGATGAACCAGGATCAATGTGCATTCGATCCACCTTTATGTCGTCGATGTATCTAGTGTAATATAACGGACGATCGTGCAAGTTGGTTTTGATGAGCATATCCTGCGGAGTGAAGACAATGTTGGACATCGCTCCCGTACAAGCGCTATCTTGGAGATCTGCAGGCGAGTTCTCTCCCGTGAGGTTGCCCTGAGCCAGGTACGTGTCAGCGTTTTGGAGTGCATCACTCAAAGCTGCGCGAACATCCTTTGAGAGCCTCAGAAGCTCGTATAATGACAATTTGGCCGGTGTGTTAGTCAGTTGTGCCAAGATGTCAAATTTGTAGGGCTTATCCAGCCCCTGCGGTGCCTCTTTTCGGAGGGATTTGTCAAAGCGAGTCTCCTTCGGCCTATGCTTGTCGGTCGTCGGAGGCTGAGAAGGTCCCGGAGCGTCAGTTGTAGCGGGCTGATGATCTTCAGCTAAGTTATCAGCCACGGGTTGGGATTATACCCTAGATCGCGTGACGACGGCTGTAGCTTATTCGATATCTGTCGAGATTGTGCGGCAGGGCCTAACTTTTCCACTCTTCTTCTTACAAATGGAAGATGGTGTGGGCTGAGTCACTTCTGATACCAAGTCTGGATGGACCCACATGACCTTCCCTCATGATGTGGTGAGGGGCACTAGACCAGCAGCCTGATCTCGGGGAGGTGGAAGATTAGCAATCTCCATTATCGCAAGAGGGATGGGGACCACACCATCTTGAGTTTGCGTTGGAGGGAAGCTGCCGAATTGTACCGATACCCTATTGGCTGCCACGGTTACCTTTTCGAAATCGATGGCCATAACTTTCGAATCGATGAGATTTTGGATGTACCATTTTAGCTGGTA
Source organism: Iris pallida (assembly GCA_029216955.1). Lineage (NCBI taxonomy): Eukaryota > Viridiplantae > Streptophyta > Magnoliopsida > Asparagales > Iridaceae > Iris > Iris pallida. The sequence continues at coordinate 2,016,106 of JANAVB010034419.1, forward strand.
GCAGTCGTGTGTAGCATGGTGGACGTAGCGGTGGTAATGGCAGTACTTTGGGTTCTCCATTTTTGTCGGTCGAGGTTCCCGTCTTGGTAGAGGAAGCTAAATTCTGTCTCCTTGTATGAGCATGTCCAAGATGGGCTTGACGTGACCGTCTTCGAAGGACTAAGTGATTTGTGGCCATTATTTGTCTGCTGGTTTTGAATCAGGTTTCTGGGCTGTGTCGGCCACCATAGCCTGCTTGCCCTTGTTGTCCCGATTGTTGATGGAGCTACCCCCATTGTTGGTGTTGGCGTTGGGACGCCTGCCCTTGTCCTCTTCCTCTGAGATGTGCAATCCCAGTTGGCGAGCCTTCTTCAATCGTTCTTCAGCGCTTGTTGCACTGATGATAAACGTCTTCCAGTCTTTGAATTGACTTTCGCCCACCCAGAGACTGATTGTTGGGAGCAATCTCTTTTGGCAAATTTCAATCAAGGAGGAATCCGAATTTCCAGACGGCAACTTTATTGCGGTTTGACAAAACCGCTCGATATAGTTTCTTGTCAGCTCTTTCTCCCCTTGGACGACGTCCATGAGGGTGGATATTGTGATGTCCTGCCCTACTTCGTAGAATCTCTCTAGGAACATGCGCTTGAAGCCGGCGAAGGAGTGGATGCAGTTGTCTGGCAGGTTGCGATACCAGTCGAAGGCGACTCCTTCCAATGCCCCAATGAATAATCGTGTGAGGATGGCATCGTCATGGGGCAGATGGTCGGTGGTGACCTCGAAGTAAGTGATGTACCGACTTGCGAAGGTCTTGCCATCATAAGGATTGATACTGAACGGCTTATATCTTGGTGGGAAGGGGACATCCTGATGGAGCTGGGGATTCCCAGGACCCTTCCTTTGGTGTGCGTATTGATCGAAAGAAAGTTAAACAGATCAAATACGTGTTCTAACCCTTCATAAACGGAAACTAGGGTTCACGAATTATACCTGCGGCGGAAAGAAGACAAGTAATTCCTGGCAATCTCGAGCGGACGACCCCAAGATCTTCTGCACGTATTCCTTCCTCGAGTTGGACGTCGTGTGGGCGACGATCTTCCAACCTTTTCTTCTCCTTGGCAGCACTATCTTTCTCTCCTTACGTGAATCACGAATTTAGAAAAAATTTCAGATTTCTAATCGGTAATCTGGCGGCCAGAGAATAGAGGATATATATAGGCTACGTCAGGGACCATGAGGAGAAATTAGGGTTCGGCCTCCTAACGGATCTGGATAACCCGTGTTCAGCCCGAACACACAATCCAGGCCCATTAACAATAGCTCGGTCCACTAATGAGCTATTGTTGCACTACCTCCCTAATCCTAAATTATGTTTTGTGGGCTCCTTTTATTATATGCTCGTTTGGCTCCCCATGTTAAGATATCGTATGTCCGTCGATCAAATTAAGTTACTGACAACTATATTGATTCGACATCTTTTATCCTTAAGTAGTACCGCTCAACTTTACTTGTCATGTCGGATATAATCCACCTGCAGGGTTTATATGACAATCCTTATGAGCTCCTTAAGAGGACATCATCAACCCGATGTATCGGGATATGGATTCCATTTATAATCAACAGCCCATCATACATACAATGTTATTACCCAATTCATAGAGGTTGTTGATCCATAATGAATCTCACTCTTTTATGAGTCAAAGTAATGCACATTGCATATACATGTCCGTTATTATATCCGGAATAAGAGTACAAGCATCCATAATAACAGAGGTGTTTGTTCTCTTATGTAGTCAGTACAAAGAGAACAACCTCAAGTGGTCCTGTTCAATACACACAAAGTGTACTAGTGTAAACCTATAGTCAAGATAGACTAATACCAGATTACACTACAACCTTTCCAATAGATTGTCCAAGTCCATCTAGGTTGTGAACTATTTATATACTCCATAGGAAACTGATAATATGATCTTCTGTGTGGCACCACACACCATATTATCTACAATATAGAATATCAGACATTTGTATTAACACTTGCAACAAATACAATATGCAAACATTTGCCCATATGATTCTCATTCAAAATTTAAGGAAATAAGGTTACTACAAAAGTGATGCTTTTAGTATATAACCCTAACACATCCCTCAATGCAGTAGGGTACGGTTGTCGTATTCTGAGGTCTTAAGAGTTTTCTCGAGCGTGAAACTTGGCTCGGAGCTCCTGGACCTCTCTTCTCGCTTCTCGGGCCTCATCCACAGCGGTGGGGGCCATTACTTCAGGAGGATTGTTGTCCGAATTCTGTGCCACTGAATTCGAGTCGAATTCAATGACCGCGGGACCCGCACTTGTTTGGCCAGGCATCCCTCCTTGGAGAATTGGAAGAGCCGCTTTGATCTCGTCCACAGACTTGACCAAGGCATGTAGTATGGCCTCCAAAGTGTCGATGCGTTGGCGATCACTGGAACCACCTTAGCTGCTGTCCGTCATGAATACCGTCTTTACATGAGGAGAGATGGACGGAATGGTAGAGGAAGTGCCCTCCGAATCATACCCCTGTAGTGAGAAGTCGTCGGAATATGTGGGAATGTCTTCCTCTGGTTCGGACTCAGAAGGAACAGTACTCCCGATTTCCGAGTTCGCCTCGTCTTGGGAGTTGTGGACGTCCTCGGGGATGTCGGGGTTTGCTACATCTGATGGAAAAGTTGTTTCCCCCGGCTCGTCTTCTTGGAACATTGGATTGTCGTGGAGGTTCGGAGGAGTGCTACCCCCTGTCCCAGCAACCTCCAGTGGTCTGGATGACGAATCTCCTACTGTAGCAGATTTCGTCTTAGAACGGGTACCTTGGAAAACTCCGGTGGTAGGCACCCGTTTAGACGATGGTCTTTTAGTCATAGTGGTTAAAATCTTCGGGCTGCGAACATTTGTCTTCTTCCCTCTCCCATTGGTGGGGAATTTCTGAGCAGAGTTGCCGGAGACGACGGGAAATGTCTCACCCTCTGAACATGGTTGTTGCAGTCTTTGGAAGACGGACCGTCGGTCTTCTCGTATCATCGCTTTATTGCAACAGCAGTTGACGATGACTTGGGTACAGTAACGTCCGTGGGAGGACTCTTTGCACCCTGATGCACCTTCTCTTTTCTTGCGCTTGTGGAGGATGGCCTCACGCAAGTCAGATGAGTCTGGATCGACCATGTTCGCTCCCTGGATTTTGGGAGACTTGTGCAAACCTCTCTGTCCGTTTGCCGCCGGGGGCTAGACTCGAGTGGTTCTGTACAACTTTCCATCTGAGGCCAGTATAATAGTATGTGGGACGCCCGGATGGTCAGAGGTCGGATCAGTGGATCGAGCTTGCCAAGCTCGTGCTGTCCTAGACTTCTTCGCTCTAGTGGGTAAGGACACATAGTAGAAAGAGTCTAAGTGATGCTGGATAGAGCCAGACATATCTTCTTGAGAGCACAAGAGATCCGGACCATAGGAGAGGCGGTCGAAGACAGAGCCACGTGGGGTAGGCGTTACGCGGCTGTCATCAATAATCTTTATACGGCTGGCAGGCATAGCTGCATAGACTTTCTTCATGCGGCTGGATGATCTGGCCGCATAGACCTCCTTCATGCGGCTGGCCGATTCAACCGTATGAGCATCCTGTATGCGGGTGGCAGACTTGGCCTCATGAGTGTTCAGCTTCTTCTTGGGGCGTATAGAGTCGCTCTTTGTTCCTGCAAGTCCAGCATCGTAGTGCTTTCCTCTGCCGGACTTGGGGACAGCAGAGTTCTCTATGGCTTGCAGTGGAGCCGTATGAGAGTCGTCTGCGCCGCCTTGGGTAGCAGAGAGTACTCCGTCCAAAGCTTGGGGAGGAGCAAATGATTTTGGCCTCCACTCGCTGCGAGCTTTCTTTGAGCAGGTTCGCTTCTGGACCAGCCAGCGCTTCCCTCAGAGAGCATTTCTTCAAACGCCTGTTGGTCGAAGCGGACGACCATCTTCTGTTGCGTGGAGCCAAGTTTGGCTGCATCCGATTGCTTCACCAACTCCTCAGCCGTGGAGAAGTTTGTCCCCAGCAGAGTCTCCATCGTGTTTGCCATAAAATATAAAAGAGCAGAACAATTATCGGAGGACTGGACTTTTACTTCATAATACAAACTCACTTGTACAAAGAAAGCCTAGGGACGAAAACCTAGATACAGCAATCTAAGTACAATTGTTTATTTTAGATTCTGAAGGGTAACGATAGAGGCTCGGGAAAGCGACGGCAGCTCTACCTTACATCTTGGACGATCGGGTGCAGCCTTGGCTCAGTAGAAGAACTGCTTGGTGTTGATGGAGAAATGCTCTCTATTCAGGCTCTGTATATTCTCTCTCTGGCTCTCTGGCTCTTTATGTGTATGTCTCCTCCGTATATCTCTCTGTGTCTCACCGTGTCTCCTCGCAAGGGAATGGCACCTTGCTATTTATAAGAGTGGGGGGCCTCATTAGGGTTGCAATGATTGCCCATTCTTAAAAGTCGGCGGCTAAGGATCACTGGATCTGGTCCGTTCATCTTGAATATACGAGATTTGAGCAATAAATGTGATTGCATCAAATCTTTTGTGGGTAATTAATGATGATTGACATAAATCCTCCTGATTTGTCATGCCAACCTCGGATTTCTCGACAGTGTCATTAATTTGCTTATTTGCAAATGATCTGATTTGATCCCAATATTTTATTGGGATTTGTTGAGGGATTTCGATCAATTTGATGCCACGTGCCCTGCTATGTCGTAACTGCAAGCCACAGCAGAAATCTGAGCCGCAGGAAAGTTGCTCCTCATTGGGCCGCAAAGGCTGGCCACGTGTCAAGGCTGCCTGAGAGTGGCCCCCTGAACATTTGGACCACATGATAATAATTTGGGCCACATGAGTGTGGATGACCGCATGATGGGTCCCTTCTTCGTGAACCGCATAAAGATAGTCTTCGTGAGCCGCATGGGGCTAGTCTTCGTGAGCCGCATGGGGATAGTCTTCATGAGCCGCATGGGGCTAGTCTTCGTGAGCCACATGGGGCAGCTTCGGCCTGAGCCGCATGGGGTAGTCTCTACTTGAGCCGCATGCGACTGTCCATGTGTCAAGGCCGCATGTCAGTTTTTGGATCTCGGGGGATCGTGTCGGAGATTTCCTTCATTTCCCTAGGGGCCTGCCATTATGACGGAGTCATAATTGTATTTTTGTGTCAGGGCTGTCATGTGTCAGAGCTGTCAGCCGTCAAGGCATTTAATTCAGTAAAGGACAAATGGAAGAGTTGTTTATAGGCCACGTGGCTCCTCTCCGAGCCGCATAGAACTAGTTTGAGCCGCATAGATCCTCGATCCGCATGGATCCTTTGAGCCGCATGAACTCTCTGAGCCGCATGGGGTTCTCTGGCCGCATGGATCTTTTTTTATTCTTTTCCATGCTTCTACAGTTCCGGCGTATGGGCTATTACTGGCCCACAATGATGGCCAATGTTGTTGAGTATGCAAAGAAGTGTTGTGCTTGCCAGCTTCACGTCGACTTCTTCCATAGACCGTCAGAACCTCTACATCCTACGGTCGCCTCCTGGTCATTCGAAGTCTGGAGTATGGACATAGTGGGACCAATTACCCTACCATCATCCAGAGGACACCGCTTCATCTTGGCGATCATCGACTACTTCTCTAAGTGGGTAGAAGCAGTACCACTAACGAAGGTAAAAAGCTCAAAAGTGATCGGCTTCATCAAACATCATATCATCTACCATTTTAGGATACCTCAAAGGATCATCCACAATAACGGTCCACAATTTATCATCCATGTGTTCAGTAGATTCTGTGACAAGAATCGCATTCAGAACGTGGCATCAACCCTCTACAATCCGACAACAAACGGATTGCTGAGGCTTTCAACAAAACCATCGCCAAGCTACTTTAAAAGGTTGTGTTATCTAACAAACACGACAGGGGCAAGAAGTTGGGCGAATGCCTTTGGGCCTACCGTACAACGGTATGGACCCCGATAGGCAACACACCATTCTCCTTGGTCTACAGGAGCGAAGCAGTGTTTCCTCTGGAAATCTAGATCCCCTCACTCCGAGTGGCGATCATGAACCAGCTGACGAAGGAGGACAATCAGCGTCGCCGTCTGCAAGAGTTGGAGGCACTGGATAAAAATGCCTCTTGGTTCAATGGCGCATCGAACTATATCAAGCTCACATTACGCAGGCTTTCAACAAAAAAGTCAAACAGAGGACCTTCCAAGTAGGTGATGTAACGCCCATGTTCCAAAATACTTAGGACTAAGTACGTCATCATGGCAGCTGCATACATACAAAGTATACTCTCATGTATGGAACCATCGTATGTATACATAAGCTGTAAAATGCAGTAAACCACAATACTAATTTCATCCATAAATAAAGAAGACATAATTTATAATAAACTCATGAATTGTAATTTACAAATCGTTAGGCGGAGAAAAATCCACTACCAACTAAAAAGAGAAGAATACATAACAATGAATTTGTCGAGCGACGCGACGGCGACCCAAGTGTAATCACCTCGAAGAAAGTGAGTAAAACATGTCCTTGGCTAGAGCACCTGCGAAATAAAGGCACACACACCTGGAGAATTTACCAGGTCCTTAGAGGGACGTAACTAAATACATAAAGAACATGCCACAAAACTGAATATATATAATATTTCATAATCATAAGTAAAATAGTCCCAATCGTAACAAGATCCAATACCTCATCATCGAAACAATAGACTACCCCTACTACAACCAAACAAGGACAAAGGGTAGAACATTATTCTGCGATGCGATATTGTCCCAAGCTACTAATGGAATGGGGGTGACATAACATTGACTAAGGTTAGCTAACCATCTAAAGTGTTTATGCAGTTGAGAACAAACCTTTCGTCCCACTTGGGCACCAGTGATGTAAGCGCATGACGTTCAAAAATGAAAGTGGCCAACCTGAGGAGGTAAGTGTAACCCCGCTTTCCCAATTTTAGAGAACTTTGAAAATTTATGACAATCTAAGGTAGAAATATCCAAGCTTTATTTTTCTTAAATCAAATTTTATGGTTATTATTTTAAGAAGTTTAGATTATTGGGTGCCTGGTTAATTAACTACTTATTTGGGATTTTAACCAACCTAGAGTGGTTCCTAGGAATTATAAGAACCTTCTTAACGAACTTCTACCAGCTTTTGGGGGGTATTGTGCAATTAGGAAATGTCATAAGGATTTTTTGTAAAGATCCATCTCAATTCCTCAACTCTATATATATCCTACTTTCTCTTTCCTCTCCATATATTTTTCTCTGTCCCAAAATTTGAGGAACAAAGCTTATCACTCATCCCAAATTTCCTTGAGCCTAACCATAACCCTAGATTCTTCTGGCAATGGTGAGGCCGGCGACCCCTTCATCGATCCGGTGTCGACGACGACAGCTGTATCGATCTCCGGCAACGAATCGAGATCCAGATCGGGATAGATCGGCCGATCTTCTTCTTCGGCGATCACTCATGCAGCGGCCGACGACTCACGAGCAATCGGCGACAAGTGTTGACGACGACGACGAGTCTTCTTCTTCGACGGTCACTCACGCGGCGGCCGACGACTCATGAGCAATCGGCGACGAGTGTCAACGACGACGACGTGTCTTCTTCTCCGACGGACCTAGAGCATGGTGTGGCGGCGACTTCCCCGTGATGGTGAACACCAAGGAGTAGGACAATTCTGGTGAGTGTTTCTTCCTCGCTCTCTTCTATCTTTGAGTCGATCTATCAGATCGAGGACATTGATGGATCTGGTTAAGATAGTTTGAATTAGTTTCTGGATCGATCAACTACTTTACGGTTGATCGGCAGCAATCAATTGGTTTAGAATCGTTATTTTTATTTTTGGAATTTTACTTTCGAATTCTAGATAATTTCTGAATGACCTTACTCTAGGTTGCACATCATCTGTTTGTTTATTTGTCTGAAACAGATCTTGCTCGTGTCCAGAAATGAGAGAGACCGTGTCGGATACGATTGCCTTTGTTTTCTTTGATTCCACTCTTCTCAGGTATTGTCCTTACACTCCTTAGTGATTAGAGCATACTGTTATAGATTTTGAACGGGTAAAGTTTGAGCAGGATCGGTCGTGGAAGGTTTGGGATGGATTGGTCAGTGTCCGACTTTAGCTTGTGTCCAGTATTGGTTCATGTCGTATCCAGCTTTGTTTGGGTTCAAAGTTTGGGTCGTGTGCAGAGTGATTGAAGTTGGAGTGTAGGACGCGGACGAGGTTTTCAAATTCACTAAAGCTCCATGTTCGAGTCAAATTGCAGTTGTAGATAGAGTTGATCTGTTATGGGGGCTTTTGATTGTATATCTTCCCATAGGCTTGGCTGTGTCGTTGCAATTTAGTTGTATAATTCTTAGCTCTATTTGAGTTGCTGAGATTCTTCTAAGCATTGCATATTATTCTGTTAAGTATATTTCACTTGGAGCATTGGGTTGGTTCAACTGTGTGCTCAAGGGAGCAAGTCTGAGTTCACATTCTTAGCTTTTAATTATATTTTGAGTAGACTTTTGTAGTGTATGTTGGGGTTCTCCAGGCTGAACATTATGTATGGTACTCTGAGCTTGCGAGCCTTTGGTACCGGGATTCTTGCAGGTGCATGTAGGTTGATAGGTCAGTATATGTTGCTGGATTGGGTTGTGCTGAATTTTAAGTACATTGCTTGAATTCTTAAGTTTTTGTATGAGCAGTTAGTCTTTGAGTAGGTTTGGCTGGGCTTGACGGGATTAAAAGTACATGGCTTTAAATTATAATTATAAAATTTTTGAACTTAGATGTTGTTGAGCTGTAAGTGAGCTTGAGCATTGGACTGAAAAAGAAGAGTTGACTGATGGGCCTGTTGAGCCAATTGCTGGGCTTAACATTAGTTTAAATGATTTAGAATTGTTGCTAGGTCCTTGGCTTTTGTAGATGATTTGCTGAGATTTGCTTGTAAATTTTTTTAGACTTTAGTAAGGTTGGACTCATGTAAGGGTTGTGGGTATGGGCCATCATGGTCCGGCTGTGCAAGAAATTTCAGGGAGAAATTGAAATGGTACCATGGATAGGGATGGTTCAGGAGGGAAATTAAAAGTGGGGTTTGGGCTTGGATTATTTTGACTGCTATTAATGATACTAATTACTTCTTAGTATTGTCAAATTCCTATTAATAATTTTTAGTTTATCAAAATTTATTTTTGCTAACTACTATCTTGCTAGAAGAAATTTTTTTAATATTAATTTTACTCAAAATCGTTTAAATAGTGTATAATCCTTTTTTACTAGTATTATGTTGCCACTAAGAAAATTTCCAAGTAATGATTGTAATTTAGTTAATATTTAATACTATTTTGCTCTTCTTATCTAGTATTTACTATTTACCAATTTTATGTATAGTTGCTAGCTATTCTAGTTAAACCCTTTTTTTCCTAGTAATTATATAAATATAGTTAGAATATGTATTATTAGATAGTAAGTTGTGGGTAGTAAGTTAACTAATTGTTGTCAATAGTTAGAACCAAACCAACTTGTACTTATTTCTAGGAGTACCTGAAGATTTCTATTTTCCCTATTCTCGAGCTTCTAGAGCAAGGCAAGTACTGTTCTAGGGTTTTTGTGCATTTACATATCTTGTACCTTTCCTGTGACATGTCATGACATGATATCTTGTACCCATGTATCTCTTGATCTTATACTTGTGTCGGAAGGGAAAATACACTAGCTATGTGACCAAACCCCAGTTATTATATTCATGTAGATAGCTTAGGCCTCGTATCGTGCACGCGGGACCTAAGCCGAACCGATATTCATGTACTTCTGTACATGCTCCTGTACTCACCCCAGCCGGTTGTAGAAGCATGGAATTTCAGGCGCATACACTGGCCAGAATTCCTATGCGCCTAACACTACATGCACCAGGGAGCTCAAACGAAGTACTTGGCGCAGCAAGATAGCAAAAGTATAGACATCAAAAGGATTTTTATTTCATATAAAAGTCTATTACATGTCTAAACAAAGGCGTCATAAAGGAGAGTTTCTACAAAAAAAAAGAATCCTAAGACTATAGCCAGGCACAGCAAACGGCCGTACGCCTCCTGACCGGCGCATCATCCGTTAGGCGTATCACTTCAGCATCTCAGTTATGCGCATCCCTTCAGCATCTCAGTTATGCGCACCCCTTCAGCATCTTAGTTATGTGCATCCCTTCAGCGTCTCAGTTATGCGCATCATGAAGTCTCAGCATATGCGCTCCACTTCGACCCGATCAAGTGCTTCGACTAATGAAGCATTTATTAAACAAAACAAGGGTAGGCGATCAACCCCACCCTAGCTGGAGGAAGAGCTCTCCAAAGCCCAAGGAAGAGGAGAGCACTGCAATCGATCCGCGGCTAAAGGAGCAGCTTTCAACACAACCAGAATGGGCAACACCCACTCTTGCAGGAGGAAGAGCTCTCCAAAGCCGAAGGAAGATGGGAGCACCACAATTCTGATCTGTGGCTCTTCCAGCATAACAGAGACAGGGCTCGAGCATCCCGATCTTTGGATGCAACAGGCACCTTCCGCCTGCCTCAGAAGCCCTCGAGCCCGACTTTTGGATGTAACAGTCACCTTCACGAGTGCATGAATGAAGACAATGCGTCGCATCTTCACCCTCGGGAGCATCTCGTCAACAGAATATGCTCGAGCAAACAAGTTCATTCGGGAAGACGTGAGAGAACGAGAAGCAAACTCTCTCCTTGCCACTATTTATATGCCCGGCAAATCAAACCCATGCGCCAAATGGCGGGCTCTCCGAATCTCGTGCAGTGAATTTACATTTATGGAGATAAACCTGACGCTTCGAATTCGGCCAAGTCAAAACGACTATTTAAAGCACTCAAGGAACGCAATAGTCGGACCAATAAAGACGCATCATGCAAATGGATGCGCCGGTCAGATATCGCGCATCCTACCGATGCGCTCGTCGCTACGAAGCGCCCTCTATGGATGCGCACAACAAAGCACAGATCCATGCGTCCTAATCAACATGGACCCATACGCCCAGTGGAACGCAAATCAATGTGCCCACTCAACAGTCCATCACCCGTCAAAGAACATTAAATGCTGAAGTCTGACATGACAACAGCCATGCCTCGATGACGAAACAGCAACAGCTTTTACAGAAAATGAAATGCCGCTGACGTCAGCATCATCATTACTCTCTTCCGGCGGTTACAAGCCACGTGGTCGCCCAACCATTCGTATGTGCCTCCGCAGCCATGCGTCCAAACCTTTGCATGCACTTCAAAAGCCATGCGCCTCTGACCTTCCTCTGATCCCTAAAGACAAAGGTCAAGTTGCTACTGAAGCTTCGTATGCGCCTCAAAAGCCGTGCACCCAGACTGGTTCGTGACTCCTAAAGGTTACGAGCCAAAGTCTTTTCATGCTCCCAATCCCAGGCGCATTCTATCAGATTACTCTCCACCAAATCCGAGATCTTTGAGTTACGGACACGCGCCATGTGTCTTTTGACTCAATTCAGCCTATAAAGGGGTACTAATCGTCCAAGATCTCAGCAACAGAAAGATCCTCTCCCCTGCTATATGTCAGCCCACAAAAGCAGTATGAAGGATTCAACCCACAAATGATGGTGCATCATCCATGCACCTTCCGCAGCCTCAACCATGTGGCGTCCCCACGTACAGGCGCATCCTACATATGCGCGCATGAGCAGCCAGCCTGCAAGCTATAAATAAAGGGATCATTTCCTTCTTCCACACACAGAGATATACACCAACGGACAGAGACCTACATACACACAGTGAAAGAGGCAGATAAAGACACTCAACGTCTTCTTCCTCTCCGCAAGCTCGAGCACCCAGAGCAACTCAGACCTTCAGAGAACCGAGAACCATCGTTAGATCATCAACGGATTCAACACATTACCACTCGCTCCATCGACACAGGGACCCAGATAAACAAAAGTGTACTCCTAGGACTACATCTAAGTCCTATATTGTAACATTGTTCTGTTTGTAATTGAAATTTGTAATCAAAAGATTTTAATGGCAAACAAGCTGACGACTCTACTGGGGACCTCTTTCTCCTCCATCGAGAAAGCTGTGTCTCAATCCGACGACGTGAAGGTGGACTTCTCCTACAAGACGCTGGTCGTACGCCTCAATCAACAGGCGTATGAGGAGTTCATCTCTGAAGGCAGCACAAGTCCTTCGAAGCGGCTGCCAAAGCCGAAGAAGACTCGTCAAGTCTGGGTGCGCAAGGGCAAGGCCCCTGGCACTACCACTGAAGGGGATGCACCGATACAGTCTACCCTTCTCGTTGACGTCCTCAGCAGCCAGGATGCGTCCACCGGTGCAGCGCATCTCTCGGGAAAACGTGGTGCTGACCAAATTCCTAGCCATCTCCTTCTCAGACAAGGAAGATGCACCGACGGAGCAAGGGCGCATCTAACGCCCTGTACAGTAACTCTGATACGCCGCAGAAGGCTTCTGTCTTTGACTGACTCACTCGCTATCGTGGCGAGGAGAATTTGGACTCTGAGTACTATGCACCCCAGTGGGCTGGTAAGAAAAGGTCCAAGGCGGCGCAAGCCATGCACCTCAAACGTGCTATGCCGGCAGCAAACCAGAAGCATGCACTTACAATCATACGCACTGCTGATGGTAAGTTGTATAAGGTCGACTCGGGTGCTTCTGCACCAAAAACGAGCCAACCTTCAAAGTCCTTGCCTCACTTGGGCGCATTTATTGCGTTCGCAACCAAGTCGAGCAAGGCAAACTCTATGGTCTTGAACCCCAGCGCCTACATAGGATGTGCGTCTGTGGCTGGTTCAAGTCATTGTAAATGTTATACCCCCACTACTGATCTGAGCGCATCTTCTGCGTTGGTTCAGGGGGCGCAGGATTCACCTGACCACCCCGGCGCTTGGCCTTGCCATACGTCTGATGGGGTGTGAAGGTGCCACTCTCACTTGACCACCCCGACGCTTGGCCTTGCCATGCGCCTGATGGGGGTGCGGAGGTGGCACTCTTCTCCAATGATTTGCGTAATGTGATCAGTCACAAGCGTCGATCAGGAGAGTCAACTGACAAGCACAATACGCCCCTCACAGGGCACACCTGTGCTGTAGTCACCATCAACTATTGTTGCAAAACAACAGTCCCACCACTAAGGCAGTCAGTGTTCCAGCGGCTGCAATCATCAATACCCCTCCAACATCGCCTCGGAAAGAAGGTGTCAATTGAAGAGGAGCCAGAACTAAAGGTTGTTTCTTGCAACGTAATCTCTAACTCCTTGTCAATCCGAAAGGCAACTGGCAATTCCTTGACCTCATCCTCGTCCAAAAGCCAGCCGAGGAAGACCAAGACGACTGTCCCGTCCTCTGGAGTGTTTGCAGGCACTCGGGAGAGAAAAAAGATCTCGGAGGAAGCTGGGGGTAGTCAAGCCCTTATTGATCCTCCTCCTAAAGACGAAGATGCCCTCCAGAACATAGCCGGGGGTAGCCAAATCCTTGCTGATCGTCCTCCTGAAGACGAAGACGTCCTCCAAAACACAGCTGGGGGTAGCCAAGTCCTTGTCGATCTTCATCCCGAAGACGAAGATATCCCCTAAAATATAGCTAGGGGTAGTCAAGACGAAGCTCCAGGAGAAGCGACTCCTCTACAGGAGAGTGAGGCCGAAAGCGAAGACTCAACCGATCCATCCACTTCCAGCCACGTCATGACCGTATACATGACTAGGGGTGATACAGAGTCAGATGCGCCGCCAGCAGACCTCGTCCAGCGCATGGATACTTTGGAGGGGGACTTAAAACCCTCTCTGCCTCCATGCAAACACTGACTCAAGCAGTGTTTGAGATACGATTAGCTTTGGCCAGAGCACCTTCTACCAGTCCAAACCCAGGGGCCAATGGAGAATCAAGTGTACGCCTTCAACGGGTATCCTTGGATACAGATCACCGTGAAGCACCACGGACGTCGGAGCCATCAAATGCTCAACTCCAGGCTGTACCACCTTCCCCGACTCACAGCTCCACGGAAGACGTGGTTGAGATGATCAGGGACTTGCATGAGTGCTTTGAGTCCAAGAACAGACAGGAGGAGCGCCAGAAGATGGGGATCCCACAACCATACCCCCTCGAATGGAACAAAGTGGTTTATCCTCCCACGTATAAACCACAAACATTGACGTCATACAACGGGAAGGACTCTCCACGCCGCTATCTGACGTACTTCTAGTCTCAAATGGGACATCTTCCGAAGGAAGACGTACTACTCACCAGCATATTTGTCGGGGCATTGAAAGGAGTGGCTTACGACTGGTACTGCAGTCTCCCTAACAACTCCATATCTTCCTTCGACGACTTGACGTATCTCTTCCTCGATCGTTTCTATGACGGAGGGAAGGACATGACAATGACGTCCCTCATAGATATACGTCAGAAGGAGGAGGAAACAATTCGAGCATTCATCGAACGGTTCCGATAAGCCTGCTTCAGACTGCCCCCGGGTTTGCCAGAACATGCACTCCTCTCCTCCTGCAGCATGAACATGCTGCCTGCGGTCAAAGTCTAGCTCAACTCTACTCCTTCCGACTGAAGTTCATTGATCATCGAGGCCAAAGCAGCAGAAAAGAAGGCGTCTAATGCTCGTCTTCTGGGAGTCAGTTTTCCTGCCTTTGAGGACAAGGAAAAACGGCCTGCAGCCAACAACCCTGGATGAGAGACGAAGGGAAAGCGGGCGTTGACTGTCAATGCCTCCAAAGGTGCACCAGCACCTACTCAGAAGCCTCCACTTGCACCGAGGCCAAAAGAGGTTTATTCTTTCAACGATGAAGACACCCTACAACTCTTCGAGATATTGAAGCAGGGTGACAAGATCAAGTTGTCGGACCCGATAGTTTAGTAAACTTGCATTTATTTTCATTAGAGCATGTTGTATATAATTGAGACTTGAGATGTATTTGAAATTATTCAGATGTTGTTATTATTTCAGTATTTATTTTTGTCTTTAAATTCTTAGTTACAATTCTGTGTTTCTTATCGTGCTTAGACTATGATTGAGATACACCATATCTTATACTTGTCCTCCGTTCGGAGTTGATCATGATGATTACATTATATACTGCATGAGTTGATGGTTAGTTAGAGACTTAGAACAGCGTTCTATCGCCGACACTGCGGCGTAGGCTGGGCGTTGTTACGTACTCGTACCCTCACAGTGGGTGCGAGTCGTGACACATTTTTAGTGGTGGCCCATGCAGGTCGAGATTCGTATTAGTGCGATATCGTGGTAGTACGGCGACTTAGTTGTACTGCTGTGAGCCTGCGATAGGATTGAGAGATAGGCTTTACCGGAGAGGCACTCAATCACAGTTAGGACTACTTGAGAAGATTCCTGGGATGACCCTTGAGAATATCGTTATAAAACTATCTCAAAATTTGATTCTGACAGTATCTGTCTATCTTCCTTGTTCATCGTTGAAATTGATTCTTGGTATTCATATTTGACTTGATTTTCTACTAAGATAACATTATGGGCTAGGTTGCCTCAATCATGGAATCTAGAGTCTTCTACGGCCATATCAGTTGGTTGGGCGATGAGATAGAGTCCGATTTTGGATGTATTTCTCGGGTGTGGGAATTTAAAGTTTTCGCAGCCAAGCTAGCGGCAATACGAAAATTTTAAAAACCATTATTCTAGATGTATGTACATTAGTTGTGGACTCTATGGATTATTGCAGCCATACTTACTGGTGTGACAAGGATTCTGGTGACATGGTTCTGGATAGACGGGTATGATTATTAGATTGCAGGATAGATACCATATAGATGGTGCCCTAGAGAAATTGAGTAGAATATCAGGGTGAGTATTACTTGAGTGTCATGGATTGGACAAAGGGAGCTAGGCCACCTATAGCGCGACACCGTGCCCCGTACCAACAAAGGGATACACCCCAGAGGGACAGGGCTTCTGTGCTGACAGTCGAGTAGACCGACGCTACGGGTGACGGGTTAGCAGGTCTGTCTTCCTGTTCTTCTTTCCATCTTGTTGTGTGATTCCCTTAGTACCTGCCAGGATATTGCTTATGATTGCTAGATAGTGTAGCTACCCTGCTCGAGACTGTGGAATCATGACCAGTAGGATTGTATTGCTTTGACTTGATTGATTGGGGGTTTGATCTAGGAGAGGTGCGATCATCTTAATTTCGAGGACGAAATTTTTATAAGGTGGGTAGGATTGTAACACCCAATTTTTCAGATGAGGGTAATTTTGAAATTTTGTAATTATGATTATTAATTATTGATATTTGATTCATATTATGATTTTTGGTGATTTTTTTAATTATTTTTTTAAAACTATTTAAAATTGCCTTAAGTCATGACTTGTGATTTTTGTGTGCAGCTAGTGAAACCGTAGAGACTGCTTGACCTAGAGCCTAACCATGTCACTAGGATGATTTAATTATCATTTTTAGCCTAGGGGTAATTTGGTCATTTTGACTTATTTGAATTATTTGGTGATTTGTTGATTTGGTGAGTTCTAGTTTGACTTGACTTGTTGAGACCTAGTGAACTAGCCTAGAAGCTAACCCTAGCTATGGTAACCTTAGTATAACTTAGGTTGACCTACATTTAGTCATTAGAAACTAATTTTAGAATGAGGGGATTTGGTTTAGTGCATTTAAGTCATGGTTTATGGTTTCATGAAATGACTTATGGCAAAATGGTTCATTTGATCATGACTTGGCCCATGGCCCATAACTAGAAGCCCTAACCCTAACCAAACCCTAAATTACCAGCCATAGGGATCCCCACCCTATATAAACACTTATTCTCTAGGGCTTGCCTCCTTCTTTCATTCATTTCAACATTGAAAAAAGAAAGGTATTATCCCTCTTCCAAAAATCCCCATAAATCCATTTTAAGTCCTTTTTAATCCTAGTTTCTTTCATTAGAACCTAATACTCTCCAACTCTCTGATTTTGGAATTTAATCCCAGCTTTGGAACAATTTGGAGCTTTTGGCACCAAGAGGAAGAATCCCCCATTTGAAGCTTTTCCAAGCTTTTTGCACACATAGGTAAAACCCTCTAAATTGTTTTATATTTCAGTTTTCTTTGCATGTAGGGCTAGATCTAGGAGTCCCCTAGGTGTCCCCGAAATTTGGCTGGAATTCGTGTCCGTTTGGTGTCCGTATCGGACACGTGTCGTTTTATTTTGTAGGTGTTTGATTAAATGTCACAAAGGGAATTTATTTGCTATTTTTGAAAAGTATTTGAATGGAAATCTTGTTTTATATGTGTCTATTGATTTCGTGTCCTTCTGAGCACGAAACTGTGTCGTGTCCATGTCCAAATTGGACACGAATACGCTGTGTATAACCCCACACACTGTCCTGCTACCTCGTGTCCAGTTCTCACTGGACACGACACAAGACACCACCATATTTTGTCAGAACCTAGGGGCTATGACTGACATACCACCCACAAAGTTTTACGAGATATGATCGAGTATCGAGAAAGTTCTCGATCTCGTACGGATCACGCACACACTGTGCACGAACGAAATTGCTCACTGATACGCACTATTTTCTTGGACACGACACATTATGGACTCGTTGCAGGCTGTGGGACATGTTCCCCTACCTTAGGCGAACCTAGACACGTGACCACGAGACACGAGGACACGTGTGCCGTGTCCTAGACCTAAGTGAACGCGTACACGACACTTGGTTCACTGCTTGTGCACTGTTTCACTGATACTGCTATTTCAGAGATTTTAACACTGTTTGCATGAGGTTTTTGACACGTGGACACACCTAGGATTGACACCTACCTAATAGACACCCTGCACAAATGATTTAAGTACTTGTGAATCGAATTTAGCATGAATCCCCCATTTTCTGATACTGTGTTCAGTTCAGAGTTTAATGTTATACTTTTTATTGTTATATTATGTAGATTGATGAAGGATTATCATATAAGCATGCTGAGTTAGCCCTTAGGTTGTGGATTAGGTTGTCTTCATAAACTTTTATAGGCTTTTCATAACCTGAACAATTTACACATATGCATAGGTTGCTTCCTGTTTGAAATATTACAGTTGTGTGTGTGGAGGTGTACTAGGTTCAGATTGAACTCAGTTCAGAGTGGGTTGATTTTGATATCTGAAATTGTTAGGATTCATGGTCATGTATAACTGAAATGGTTTTGATATTTATACACTGTTAGTTCACTGAGAACTGAGTTTAACTATTTTGTTGTGTGATTAATTCGATGTAGATGAACCTATATACATCTGGGGTTGGCTACATGTTAGGGTTTATGATAGGCATGAGAAATTAGTCTTCGATTTTGCTTATGGATTTCGAATTACAAGAAATGTTAGAGTGAATGCATTGTGAATATTCTGAGCTGATATACTGACAGGGATAACCTGAGAATTTGAAAGTTAACTGCCACACACTCATTCTTTCACACACTTGCCTACATTGCCTAAACATATCCTTGGATGTCTGCCATGAATTTTATTTGTTCTGCTATAGTCCACATCTTAACCTGACCACCTCATTGTCCTGCAACCTACATTCCTATTTAGACATCTGCATTCACCTTCTACCGCATTAGCCTAACCCTCATTGCATTTCACATATCTATACCACTGCCTGCAAGATACTTGCATACATTGTCTATATTTCACTGTACCCTTATTTTATTCATTTTATGTACTGCACAATGTTCCCTTTATTTGCATCCTTCACTGCATAGCCCATGTAGACTGAAACTCCTTGATTATAGGAACCAGTCCACTTGGATATACAATTCAATTTCTCCCCTCTGTAGTATCAGTCCAAATTTTGATTTAAATCAGTCCATTTACTCTACTGTTCATTCGAGCCTTGATTGGCCCTGTTCTAATTCATTGCATTGGTACTGCACATTCAAGCAGTCCTGTATTTACCTGATACTTTCATTTCATCCTCCTTTGTACTTCATACACACCAGTGTCCACATATCTTCACTGCCTGTATTAGTGATTCTTGTCCATAACATGTCTGTCCTTTAGTTGTGTTGGTTCAGTCCATTATTTTGGTCGAGCCCCACATCTATATGCATATCATTCACTGCATCCATTCACCATTGCAATACCAACTTGCCCTCTGTAGTTCATTAGTGCATACCTTCAATTCATATTTGACCACTGCCTTACATTACTACAATCGAGTGAGCAATGGGGATAGTGGCTCAAATTAGAAGACCTGCCCTGCTACTTATACAGGTTTTGAACCTTTCTTACATTCCTGCATAACAATTTCTATACTGCATACCTCAGTTTATTGTTTTCACCCATCATAGTTCCCTACCTAACTTCATTCACAGTATGTCATTTTTCTGCCATTCATGCTCAGATGCCTAACTTAATTTACTGCATATTGCATACCTTGCATAATGCATACACTGTGCTAATCCATTCCTGGATTGACCTACCATGTATGGGTCTTATGTTAGCAAATTGTTTCGAATTGCATATGGGGCCTCGAATGGCATTGGACTGGTACCTATCTACACCCTATTCACTGTTGATACTGAGAACAGCCCATCAATTCATATATCACCCACACACACATCCTATTGACACAATGGCTTGACACTTGCACCTGCACACTGTTTCTTTCAAACTGAGTTTACATTGCTTCACTGTTACACTGTCAATAATCCTGAAATTGGTTATGTTTTTCTTTTTTGACTGTTTATGATGTTCAGTCCCTATTATTTGTACTGTTCAGGATTACCATGGTAATATGTTGTCCAACCTTGAACATTGATCTACACATCTAAACTAGACCGTCATAGAGAACATAAGTGTTCACACACAACCTCACTCATGTAGTATCACACACCATGCTCACACTCACAGATGTCACACTGTTTTTCCAATCATTCCATATCCCTATCCACAGATTCTACATACACACACATGTGACACAACCACCACTATCATGTGGTAACACATGGTACACACTCTCACACCCTATCACACGTTCATGCCTATATCACTCTATGTTTCACTCACTGCCACCTTAAATACTCCACACATCACTGTTCACAAATTCCCTTGTATCACACATGCTCACATGTATCCTCTCCTTATCACTATATGTTAATATATATATATTTATTTTTTGCCTATATGCATGAGGTGGCCTATATGTGTGATAATGTGTGCTATTTCTATAGATTAGATATTTTTATGGATAAATATGTGAGAGTAGACCTTGTGTGTGAAATGTGTGTTATTTTGCCTATGGCCTATGGCTTCTAACTTATGTTTATGGCATTAATGCCCAGTCAATATGTGTTGTTGGCTTGTATAGCCCAGTTTTGATGTGTGCTTACTAGTCTATGCTTGGTTAGGCCTAGTGAGACTTGACTAGACTAAGTATTGACCTAATTTGACCTAGACAGTTGACCATGTTTGACTTAGAGTTGACTTTGACCTAGATTGACCTAGAATTCATGTAGATTGCATCATAGACTTCATCTGTCTTATTTTGAACATATTATAACCTGTATTCCTCTGTTTAGAACATTGTGACTCAGTTGCAGACATTTGATACTACACTACTCTTTTCAGAGTAGCAGGTGAGTACATTCTCTGATAGTTCTCTCATTTATTTATCAATTACTGTATTTCAGTTCTAGTTAGTTGTATGCGATTCTCTGATACAACACATGTGGATATTTCTGGATTCATGTATACGACACACATTTATTTTCTGGCCTCTACTACTGGTATCATCATTTCCGGCTTCCATTACTGGAATCATTTACTGGAATCATTCCGGAATTATTTACTGGTATCATTGTACTTGGCTGGACTCATCTTGAATCATTATGTCAGAATTCTGGATTCACTTGCTGGGAGGGGAAATACTAGAGTAAGACATGTAGACATACCCCATTACTGGAATCACCCCTACTGGAATCTACTGGAATGATAGCCATCTCTCGCCTGATCAGTGAGAGGTGTGCCGGATTACCCACAGCCGTTTACATGTCGATCTCGATATTTTAAAACACCCTGCTAGAGTATAGGCTGGACTCACCCTGGAATCATTGATTACTATAACTGGAATCGTTTCTTGCTGGATTCATCTTGTATGAGATTCATCCTGTACTGGACCTACATTGGAGTTACACTTGTCTACATTGTTGTCTGGACTTTGTATCATATTACCCTGGTTCAGCTAGTTCTATTTTTACAGTCTTCATTGCTATGATTCTTCTCTTATTTAGTTATTTTCTTTCCTTGCACTTTATGTCTTTCTTACCATCACCTGAATATAAACTGCCATTTTCATCAATACAACTGCCTATAACTGCTTTATAGTTCTCTGTCATTTACTTGGGTTTTCTAGATGAGATGTGCTCGTTCCTGTCCTAACTGGACCTGTTGAGAATTTTACAGATGATTGCCCTGAGGACTCATGCCCTATATGTTACTGTCCAGGAGATGGTTTAGCTACCTTTGGCCCCGACACTCAGGAGTGATCGGGATTTAGTTTAGTATACTTGCATTTATTTTCATTAGAGCTTGTTGTATGGAATTGAGACTTGAGATGTATTTGAAATTATTCAGATGTTGTTATTATTTCAGTATTTATTTTTGTCTTCAAATTCTTAGTTACAATTTTGTGTTTCTTATCGTGCTTAGACTGTGATTGAGATACACCATATCTTATACTTGTCCTCCGTTCGGAGTTGATCATGATGAGTACATTATATACTGCATGAGTTGATGGTTAGTTAGAGACTTAGAACAGCGTTCTACCGCCGACACTGCGGCGTAGGCTGGGCGTTGTTACGTACTCGTACCCTCACAGTGGGTGCGGGTCGTGACACGTTTTTAGTGGTGGCCCATGCAGGTCGAGAGTCGCATTAGTGCGATATCGTGGTAGTACGGCGACTTAGTTGTACTGCTGCGAGCCTGCGATAGGATTGAGAGATAGGCTTTACCGGAGAGGCACTCAATCACAGTTAGGACTACTTGAGAAGATTCCTGGGATACCCTTGAGAATCTCGTTATAAACTATCTCGAAATTTGATTCTGACAGTATCTGTCTATCTTCCTTGTTCATCGTTGAAATTGATTCTTGGTATTCATATTTGACTTGATTTTCTACCAAGATAACATTACGGGCTAGGTTGCCGCAGTCATGGAATCTAGAGTCTTCTACGGCCATATCAGTTGGTTGGACGAGATAGAGTCCGATTTTGGATGTATTTCTCGGGTGTGGGAATTTAAAGTTTTCGCAGCCAAGCTAGCGGCAATGCGAAAATTTTAAATACCATTATTCTAGATGTATGTACATTAGTTGTGGACTCTATGGATTATCGCAGCCATACTTACTGGTGTGACAAGGATTCTGGTGACATGGTTCTGGATAGACGGGTATGATTATTAGATTGCGGAATAGATACCATATAGATGGTGCCCTAGAGAAATTGAGTAGAATATCAGGGTGAGTATTACTTGAGTGTCATGGATTGGATAGAGGGAGCTAGGCCACCTGTAGCGCGGCACTGTGCCCCGCACCAACAAAGGGATACACCCCAGAGGGGCAGGGCTTTTGTGCTGACAGTCGAGTAGACCGACGCTACGGGTGACGGGTTAGCAGGTCTGTCTTCCTGTTCTTCTTTCCATCTTGTTGTGTAATTCCATTAGTACCTGCCAGGATATTGCTTATGATTGCTAGATAGTGTAGCTACCCTGCTCGAGACTGTGGAATCATGACCAGTAGGATTGTATTGCTTCGACTTGATTGATTGGGGGTTTGATCTAGGAGAGGTGCGATCATCTTAATTTCGAGGACGAAATTTTTATAAGGTGGGTAGGATTGTAACACCCAGATTTCCAGATGAGGGTAATTTTGAAATTTTGTAATTATGATTATTAATTATTGATATTTGATTCACATTATGATTTTTGGTGATTTTTTTAATTATTTTTTTAAAACTATTTAAAATTGCCTTAAGTCATGACTTGTGATTTTGGTGTGCAGCTAGTGAAATCGTAGAGACTGCACAACCTAGAGCCTAACCATGTCACTAGGATGATTTAATTATTATTTTTAGCCTAGGGGTAATTTGGTCATTTTAACTTATTTGAATTATTTGGTGATTTGTTGATTTGGTGAGTTCTAGTTTGACTTGACTTGTTGAGACCTAGTGAACTAGCCTAGAAGCTAACCCTAGCTATGGTAACCCTAGTCTAACTTAGGTTAACCTACATTTAGTCATTAGAA
Organism: Iris pallida; assembly: GCA_029216955.1. Lineage (NCBI taxonomy): Eukaryota > Viridiplantae > Streptophyta > Magnoliopsida > Asparagales > Iridaceae > Iris > Iris pallida. The sequence continues at coordinate 2,039,428 of JANAVB010034419.1, forward strand.
ACTAATTTTAGAATGAGGGGATTTGGTTTAGTGCATTTAAGTCATGGTTTATGGTTTCATGAAATGACTTATGGCTAAATGGTTCATTTGATCATGACTTGGCCCATGGCCCATAACTAGAAGCCCTAACCCTAACCAAACCCTAAATGACCAGCCATAGGGATCCCCACCCTATATAAACACTTATTCTCTAGGGCTTGCCTCCTTCTTTCATTCATTTCAATATTGAAAAAAGAAAGGTATTATCCCTCTTCCAAAAATCCCCATAAATCCATTTTAAGTCCTTTTTAATCCTAGTTTCTTTCATTAGAACCTAATACTCTCCTACTCTCTGATTTTGGAATTTAATCCCAGCTTTGGAACAATTTGGAGCTTTTGGCACCAAGAGGAAGAATCCCCCATTTGAAGCTTTTCCAAGCTTTTTGCACACATAGGTAAAACCCTCTAAATTGTTTTATATTTCAGTTTTTTTTGCATGTAGGGCTAGATCTAGGAGTCCCCTAGGTGTCCCCGAAATTTGGGTGATATTCGTGTCCGTTTGGTGTCCGTATCGGACACGTGTCGTTTTGTTTTGTAGGTGTTTGATTAAATGCCACAAAGGGAATTTATTTGCTATTTTTGAAAAGTATTTGAATGGAAATCTTGTTTTATATGTGTCTATTGATTTCGTGTCCTTCTGAGCACGAAACTGTGTCGTGTCCATGTCCAAATTGGACACGAATACGCTGTGTATACCCCCACACACTGTCCTGCTACCTCGTGTCCAGTTGTCACTGGACACGACACAAGATACCACCATATTTTGTCAGAACCTAGGGGCTATGACTAACATACCACCCACAAAGTTTTACGAGATATGATCGAGTATCGAGGGAGTTCTCGATCTTGTACGGATCACGCACATACTGTGCACGCACGAAATTGCTCACTGATACGCACTGTTTTCTTGGACACGACACATTGTGGACTCGTTGCAGGCTGTGGGACACGTTTCCCTACCCTAGGCGAACCTAGACACGTGACCACGAGACACGAGGACACGTGTGCCGTGTCCTAGACCTAAGTGAACGCGTGCACGACACTTGGTTCACTGCTTGTGCACTGTTTCACTGATACTGCTATTTCAGAGATTTCAACATTGTTTGCATGAGGTTTTTGACACGTGGACACACCTAGGATTGACACCTACATAATAGACACCCTGCACAATTGATTAAAGTACTTGTGATTCGAATTTAGCATGAATCCCCCATTTTCTGATACTGTGTTCAGTTCAGAGTTTAATGTTATACTTTTATTGTTATATTATGTAGATTGATGAAGGATTATCATATAAGCATGCTGAGTTAGCCCTTAGGTTGTGGATTAGGTTGTCTTCATAAACTTGTATGGGCTTTTCATAACCTAAACAATTTACACATATGCATAGGTTGCTCCCTGTTTGGAATGTTACAATTGTGTGTGTGGAGGTGTAGTAGGTTCAGATTGAACTGAGTTCAGAGTGGGTTGATTTTGATATCTGAAATTATTAGGATTCATGGTCATGTATAACTGAAATGGTTTTCATATTTATACACTGTTAGTTCACTGAGAACTGAGTTTAACTGTTTTGTTGTGTGATTAATTCGATGTAGATGAACCTATATACATCTGGGATTGGCTACATGTTAGGGTTTATGATAGGCATGAGAAATTAGTCTTCGATTTTGCTTATGGATTTCGAATTACAAAAAATGTTAGAGTGAATGCATTGTGAATATTCTGAGCTGATATACTGACAGGGATAACCTGAGAATTTGAAAGTTAACTGCCACACACTCATTCTTTCACACACTTGCCTATATTGCCTAAACATATCCTTGGATGTCTGCCATGAATTTCTTTTGTTCTGCTATAGTCCACATCTGAACCTAACCACCTCATTGTCCTGCAACCCACATTCCTATTTAGACATCTGCATTCACCCTCTACTGCATTAGCCTAACCCTCATTGCATTTCACATATCTATACCACTGCCTGCAAAATACTTGCATACATTGCCTATATTTCACTGTACCCTTATTTCATTTATTTCATGTACTGCACAATGTTCCCTTCATTTGCATCCTTTACTGCACAGCCCATGTAGACTGAAACTCCTTGATTACAGGATCCAGTCCACTTGGACATACAATTCAGTTTCTCCCCTCTGCAGTATCAGTCCAAATTTTGATTTAAATCAGTCCATTTACTCTACTGTTCATTCGAGCCTTGATTGGCCCTGTTCTAATTCATTGCATTGGTACTGCACATTCAAGCAGTCCTGCATTTACCTGATACTTTCATTTCATCCTCCTTTGTACTTCATACACACCAGTGTCCACATATCTTCACTGCCTGCATTAGTGATTCTTGTCCATAACATGTTTGTCCTTTAGTTGTGTTGGTTCAGTCCATTATTTTGGTCGAGCCCCATATCTATATGCATATCATTCACTGCATCCATTCACCATTGCAATACCAACTTGCCCTCTGTAGTTCATTAGTGCATACCTTCAATTCATATTTGACCACTGCCTTACATTACTATAATCGAGTGAGCAATGGGGATAGTGGCTCGAATTAGAAGACCTGCCCTGCTACTTATACAGGTTTTGAACCTTTCTTTCATTCCTGCATAACAATTTCTATACTGCATACCTCAGATGATTGACCTGTTGAAAATTTTACAGATGATTGCCCTGAGGACTCATGCCCTACATGTTACTGTCCAGGAGATGGTTTAGCTACCTTTGGCCCCGACACTCAGGAGTGATCGAAATTTAGTTTAGTAGACTTGCATTTATTTTTATTAGAGGATGTTGTATAGAATTGAGACTTGAGATGTATTTGAAATTATTCAGATGTTGTTATTATTTCAGTATTTATTTTTGTCTTCAAATTCTTAGTTACAATTCTGTGTTTCTTATCGTGCTTAGACTGTGATTGAGATACACCATATCTTATACTTGTCCTCCGTTCGGAGTTGATCATGATGAGTACATTATATACTGCATGAGTTGATGGTTGGTTAGAGACTTAGAACAGCGTTCTACCGCCGATACTGCGGCGTAGGCTGGGCGTTGTTACGTACTCGTACCCTCACAGTGGGTGCGGGTCGTGACACGACCACATATGCGCACTGCCATTGTGCAGATGAAGTTATCTCCAACATAACCTACACCCAATAAGACATGATGATCAAACACAACCGATACAACATGCCACTGTATTATACGGGGTATGCCGGTTCCGTCAAGGTGAAGCGAATTCAGATCGATCCAGGGTCTTCCCTTAGCATCATCCCTAAGATGTTGCTCTCAACAATGGGGATCCCGATGTACCGTCTGGCGCCTTCCAACACTACAATCAGCGATTTCAATGCTAGCAAAAGTGAACCGCTGGGTAAAATGCGGCTGAAATGTCATATCGGTAACCTCCGAACCGAGGTGACTTGCTATGTTGTGGACGCTGACGTCAACTACAACCTCCTACTGGGTCGTCCATGGCTGCATGAGTACATGGTGGTGCCATCTACACTCCACCAATGCATGAAATACATGTCTACCAACGACATCATCCGGACAGAGTTCGCAAACATTGACCCTTTTAAGGGGGTCGAAGCCTACTTCACTGATTCTACCCTGTACAAGTCGCCCGACGAAGGGGACGCCAATGATACTGACGATAAAGCAAAAATGCAGCAGAGCCGGACATGGAGCCAGATGTGATTCCCGACGCTCCTTTGAAAATTTGACTCAAAGGAAAAATGCCTCAGATGCTTCCTCCCATGACCATCAAGCTACCTGGAAAAGCACCAACTTCTCTAGTGTCACGCCCCAGAACCAGAATACTGGAGAGCGGGGGCAGACATAGCCAGCTACGTATATGAAATGGAATCTCTCGCTATACGGTCACGGCTGTCTAGATACATGAGGGTTTATCTACAAGCCAACAGTCTCCTATGGTCTTGAACAAACCTAGTGTCTCAATCACAAGCAAGTAAGTAAAAGTTACAAGATGTATGATCATTAAATATACAATAGTAAGGCGTCCCAAACATTACATATTCAGCTGATCATGAAGCTAGTCGTTACAAAATGTTAGGACTAGCAAGAGTTTAGTCATACATGATCAACCCTAGGATCTGTTAATCATGTTACAGCCCGTAGGCAGACAGTAAGTAAAGAGCAACCGAGCTAAACAGGTGCTCGTCGGCTAAACGCCTCAAAAGAATATTTTTTTTTACAATAAGTGGGAGATCAAAAATAAACCCACTCGTTGCCAGGGTTCCGTCTAGTGGTCACCATCTGGCTGGAAGGCCGGTAGATCCTCTGGAGCTGCTCCGAAATCTGGCCATACAAAACCAGCTGGGTCAGATCCCAGAAAGAGCAAGTGCCACAAAGGAAGCTTCACTTAGGAACTAAAACCAGCAATCATCGCAAGAGTATAAATAAGGTAAAAACTGGATATAAAGAAAATACATGAGGATGATATACGACGAGATAACCATGGAACTATTCAGATAACCAGGTTACAACCCGTAAACCAAACAAGGACCGGGGTTGTAACCCTTCGTCTGAACAGAACTTGGAATTCTCACCATTTATCGGTAAAATAAATACAGGCATTCAGGTCATATAGCAATCTGGAGCAGGATCATGACAAGACTAGACTGGTTAAACTCCATCCAATCATTTCATGGCCAAACAAGACCTACGGCTTGATACTTTAACTAACTAGGGTTATCACAGGCCTAATTACTAGCAAGATGCAGTGAGATTACTCCACAGCCATAAGCCCTGCAGACCATCCAGGTTACCCAGGTCGAAATTAGGGGTTGAATTCAGGTGGGTACACCGTCCAGGAAACGCATGTACCCTTAGGTAGCTTGAAGGGTGCAACACATGACAGTATGCTGGAAAAGTGCCCTACTCGACGGCAGGCTACAGATCCCAAGCGCGCCCAGGTAACGGGATTGCCTGTAGCTGGAAGATCTCTTCATGACTATTGTATTAATCTAGTTATTAACCTTAGTCCATTTCAGTAGGTACTCCTGACCGTGGTACTCAGGAGTCCCCTCCTAGACATGATACAAGACAGGACTGGATTATTTGTACAAGCACAATCGCCCACGGTGTCCAGGATTAATTATACAGGTCATGTCATGTCAGGTAGCCGTCGCAACAGCTATTCGAGATAATCATGTCAGGTTTATCATGTTGAGTGTTCTTGTCAGGATTGCGCCACGACGGGCCACTATCAGGTCATGTCAGGTTTTCTGTCAGGAGTGCACCACTACGGGTCACTATCACGTCATGCTTAATTATCAATTCCAAACATATCAAATGAATTCATGATTATCAAGTTCATGACAAAAGGCGTAAGGATATAAAATGGACGTAAAATATCAATATTCAGGGCTATAGAAGAGCCATACGGCTAAGGCATATACGGTTAGAAAAAGGGTAAGACACATGTGGCTCAATTAGGTGAGCGCATGCGGCCAGGGTCACTGGAACCCATGCGGCCAAGACAAGAGGGGCGCATGCGGCTCAGGGGGACGAAGGCGCATGCGGTTCAGTAGAAGCCCATACGGCTGGGGAAATAAAGGATGCATATGCGGCTGGGATTAATCAGGGTCATGCGGCCCGGACTAAGAAGTCCATGTGGCTGGGTCTGGGGGTTCTCATGCGGCTCGATGGTCAGAGCCTATGCGGCTCGGGGATCCAGACAGTCATGCGGCTGAGAGGACTCGAGTCCTCATGCGGCTAGCGAGTAACTGGTCTATGCGGCTCGCGGGGAAAAGTTCATGCGGCCAGGAAAAGGATCCAATCCTATGCGGCTGAGAGTGTCATGCGGCTGAGTCACTTGTCGCATAAAGTGTCATGCGGTCAAGTCAAGCCCATGCGGCCAGAACTGTCGTATGAAGGCTCATGCGGCTCGGAATCTCTTGCCGCATAAAAATGCAGTTAAGTATAGCACTGTTCTTCTTCTCCAAGCTTCCGAGAAGAAGAACACCAAGAATCCTTGCTTTCAAGCTCCATGAAACCTTCATCCGAAGTCCAAATTCGAACTTCCATAGGTCAAAATAGGACAGAATGAAATGCTCTACAACATGGAACCCTCAAAACTCGAAAATAATAAGATTAAGTAGATCAAAATACAAGAATTCCAAAAATAAAATAAACTTAGATCTACAAGAATCTAGCCATGGAAATTGAAAATGCCAAGTTCTAAAGTATTTTAGAATGTAGTAAAGAAGAAAATGGAGCAATAAATTCAGAGTTCCTCCATGAAACAAGTTGCACTTGCCTAGACCTCTCTCTCTCTCTCTGGGTAGGTGAAGGAGTAATGGTGGAGAAGATGATAAATGAAGAGAGAGAAAGGAGAAGGGTTAATAAATGGTAGTGGTGGTGGTAGGTAGGGGGGTTCATCCCTTGGTTCATGATGAACCAAATAGCAATCCCAAACTGAACCAAGCCAACCCTATCCAAGAATAACCAAGCCATAAAAGAAAGCTAAGCAAGGAAATCAGGCAATACAAGAATAAATACGTACACGTATTCCAGAATACGTAATACGAACCACAGGCATTACAACGCTACCCTCCTTAAAAGAATTCCGTCCTCGGAATTTAATCAAGAGGCTAGAGGGGCAATGACAAGCCATACTAATTAACGAGCAAGTTATACTAGGCAATCAATCAATCATGCAAGCAAGGAATCGAAGGCATGAGGCATAAGGAAGACATTATACCTCACGAGTCAAACAAGTCAGGATATCGTGATCGGATATCATCCTCACGCTCCCACGTTGACTCACCCAAAGAGTGATGACCCCAAGCAACTCGGACTAACTTGATAGTCTTATTCTTGAGGATCTTCTCTCTTCGGTCCAATATAGACACGGGCCTCTCCTCATACGAAAGGTTGGTACCAACAACCAATTTCGAATGATCCAGGATGTGGCTCGGGTCTGGGATATACCGTCGTAATTGGGATATATGGAACACGTCATGCACCTCGCTTAGCGACGACGGAAGAGCGAGACGATAGGACACATCTCCTACTCGCTCCAGAATGTCAAACGGTCCTATATACCTAGGACTAAGCTTGCCCCGTACACCGAAACGAATGACGCCATGGTTAGGCAAAATCCTCAGGAATACATGGTCGCCGAACGAAAACTCGAGAGGGCGCCGATGAGAATCGGCCCAATGACGCTGGCGATCTTGGGCAACTCGAAGATGATCTCTAACCCTCCTGACCACCTCAACTGTCTGGGCAATCATTTTTGGACCGAGTATCTGTCTCTCTCCAACATCATCACAGGCTAGCGGGGATCTGCACTTCCTACCATACAGTGCCTCGAACGGTGCCATCTGGATACTGGCCTGGAAACTGTTGTTGTACGAGAATTCCACTAGGTGCAAGTGATCTTCCTACGAACCACCAAAATCAAGTGTACAAGACCGCAATATGTCTTCAAGAGTTTGGATTGTGCGCTCCGACTGACCATCTGTCTGTGGCTGATACGCTGAGCTGAACTGGAGGTGAGTCCCCAAGCTCTCTTGCAAGCTACGCCAAAAGTGCGACGTGAATCTGGAATCCCGGTCCGAGGTGATACTGACTGGCACACCGTACAATCTGACAATCTGCCTGAGGTACATCTCTGCTAACTGAGCCGTCGACTGACCAACTCGGAATGGAAGAAAGTGAGCTACCTTCGTGAGCCGATCAACTATAACCCAGATAGCATCTCTACCAGCTGGGGATCTAGGTAATCCAGTCATGAAATCCATGGTCATATGCTCATACTTCCATTCTAGAATCGGTAAGGGCTGAAGAAGTCCTGCTGGTCTCTGATGTTCGGTCTTGACTTGTTGGCAAACCAAACACCGAGAGACAAACCGAGCTATCTCCCGCTTCATGCCATTCCACCAGAAATGCTGTCGGATATCACGGTACATCTTCGTACTGCCGGGATGGATGGAATACTGAGAACTGTGCGCTTCTGACATGATCTCCTGTCTGATATCTCCGCTGGGTACACAAAGACGCTTACCATGCCTATGTGTACCGTCATCATGAATGCATAACTCTGGTCGCCGGCCTGTCTCACACTCTGCTTTGAGTCGCGGAAGCTTGGAATCTGCTGACTGCGCCATCCGGATCCTCTCGACTATAGTGGACTGAACTTGCATGCTGGCCATCAATGCCACACTGGAAGGGAGAATAACTTCAATACCCATCTTCTGAAGGTCTGCTAACAGCTTCGGTTGTGCCGTTAGGAAATAAACTCCGGCTCTCCTGCTCAATGCATCCGCTACAACATTGGCCTTTCCAGGGTGATACTGCAAGTTGACATCATAATCCACAAGAAGCTCCAGCCACCTTCTCTGACGCATGTTAAGATCCTTCTGGGTGAAAACATACTTCAGGCTCTTGTGATCGGTGAAAATCTCCACCCTATCTCCATACAAATAGTGCCTCCACAACTTAAGTGCAAACACTACCGCGGCCAGCTCCAAGTCATGGGTTGGGTAATTCCTCTCATGATCACGAAGTTGTCGTGACGCATAAGCTATTAACTTTCCATGCTGCATCAGAACACATCCTAAGCCTCTGCCTGAAGCATCACAATATACTGAGAATCCTCCAGTTCCATCTGGAAGCGTAAGAACAGGAGCTGTTATCAATCCTCGCTTCAACTGCTCAAAAGAACTCTGGCACTCTGCTGTCCAAGCAAACTGCGCATCCTTGCGGGTCAACTGGGTCAATGGTGCTAAAATTCGAGCAAAATTCGAAACAAACCACCAGTAGTAGCCGGCCAATCCAAGATAACTGCGAACTTCTGCAACTGTGCTGGGTACTGGCCATGACTCAATAGCCACAACCTTCTGGGGATCCACTTATACTCCTCCTCGAGTGATGATATGACCCAAGAACGAAATGCGATCGAGCCAGAACCCGTATTTACTGAACTTGGCATATAACTGGTGCTCTCTGAGGATCTGAAGAACTACACGGAGATGCTGCTCATGCTCCGCTTCACTCTTGCTGTAGACCAGGATGTCATCCAAGAACACAATCATAAACTGATCCAAGTAAGGCATGAAGATGCGATTCATGAGGTCCATGAATACTGTCGGTGCATTGGTTGCTCCAAAAGGCATAACGAGGAACTCCCAATGCCTATATCTCGATCTAAAAGCTGTCTTCGGGATGTCCTGCTCTCTGACTCTGATCTGATGATATCCTGAGCGCAAATCAATCTTCGAGAATACTGAAGCCCCTTGAGTTGATCAAACAAGTCATTTATCCTCAGATATCTGTTCTTGATTGTCACTGAGTTCAAGGTACGATAATCAACACATAACCGGGATGTACCATTATTCTTTTTCACAAGAAGCATCGAAGCTCCCCAAGGCGATCCACTAGCACGAATGAATCCCTTGATTCTGAGTTCCTCAATCATCTTGTACAATATCTCCAATTCTGACGGCACCATCCGGTAGACTCTCTCTGACACTGGGGCTGTCCCGGGAATCAAGTCTATGGTGAACTCGATCTCCCGCTCCGGAGGCATACCTGGAAGCTCTTCTGGGAAAACATCGGGGAACTCATCGACTACCCTGGGCAACTGAACTGCTGCTACTGCCATCCGCAATACTGGAGGAGAAGGCTCAACTTCGCCTCGAGAGAAGGAAAACTCTGGCTCACCTGGAATGCTAAAAACAACTCTACCAACATGGCAATCTATTCTAGCATACTGGTTCCTCAACCAATCCATCCCTAAGACCACATCATAATCGGCCATCGGGAACTCTATCAATCTAGCGGGGAATTCTCTACCGCTAACTACGATCCGACACGAGGAAAACACCCTATCGACTCCCACAAGTCCGTTACCAGTAAGTATATTGAGCCTTACTGATAATGACTCGGGCTCCAATCCTATCCGTGTCGCGAATCGTGCAGACATAAATGAATGCGATGCACCGGAATCAAATAAAGCTGAAGCTGGAAAGGAGTTGACGAGAATAGTACCTGCCACTACCTCACCTGGTGCCAATCCTTCCTCCATGGTCAACACCATAGCCTGACCATGCCCTCGGGGTGCTGGTCCCCTCTGCTGAAATTCTTGCTGCCAATTCTGACTCAAGGCCTGGGCTTGAGCATGCTGCTGGGGGTTATGCTGCTGGAACATCTGGGACTGAGGCGGCAAGGGCCTCGGCAAGGGATACTGCTGCTGCTGCTAGACTGGAGCTGGTCCTCTCACCAAAGAGCTAGAAAGGTTGGACGATGATGAACCACCCCTGTTCGGACAGGATCCAACCCTATGGTCTGGTGCTCCATAAGCCAGACACAATCCCTGTGCCCTGCGACACTCTGCCACTACATGGCCTGGCTTCCCACAATAAGAACATCCCACTACGGAAGACTGCTTCTGCTTCTGCTGCTGCTGAGGGTACGTCAGGGTAGAATGCTGAACCGACGTTACTGAGGCCGCTCGCCTCGGAGCTCCAATAGTCAAAGCCCTGGCTGCCGAGGCTGGCGCTGAAGACTGATTCATCTGGCCGTGAGATCTCTTCCGACCTCCGGCCCTATCCACGATCCTCTGGGAGGTATACTCATACCTCCGGGCTGCTCTCAAGACTGCATCAAAAGTCTGATGCTTAAACTGCTCGACTGCCAACAAGATCTCCAGGTGAAGTCCCTGCTGGAACCGCTGGGCTCGATCATACTCGGTTGCCACGAAAGTGGGAGCAAACCGACTGAGTCTCGAAAACTCGGTCGCATATCCATCGACCGTCCTGCCTCCTTGTTTCAGATTGGTGAACCTCGTCTGTAGATCGTACCGAGCTACAGCATCGAAATATTTGGTCTGGAATCTCTCTCTGAATACTGTCCATGGAATGGGTGCTGCTAACCCAACGGCCTGCGCCGCCCACCAGCTGCGGGCAAGATCTAACAACTGCAGGCGCACAACGGCTACCTTCTCGTTCTCTGGGGTCCTGGCTGCTTCTAGAATCACCTCTGTGTCCTGAAGCCATGCATTTGCTGCGATAGCATCTTCACTACCGTCGAAGAATGGAGGGTTCAAGCGCTTGAAGCTGTTGGCCGTACTGTTACCCTGATGACAGCCCCGGGTCAAAGCATCTGTCACTGCCTGGTGTAAGGCATCTCCACGACGATCTTGAGAAGCTATCAAGGTCCTGACGAGTCCTACTAAAGTGCCATCATCAGGCTCGGCAGGCTGAACTGGCTGGACTGGTGGCTCTCCATCAGAAGGTACGACTCTGGAGGCTACTCCGAAATGCTGGGCTTGATCTCCAGGTTGCTGCTGGTCCACGGGAGGTGCTCCGTCTTGCTGGTCGATAGGACCACGAACAATGCCGCTGAAGAAGACAACATAGGGAACAATAAGGAAAGACCAGGACAGATCAACGATACAAGCATATGATCAGAACAAGAATCCATGGATTCAGAAGATACGAGCAGAGATCAAAGGCGAATATTGATTGAGACATCTATTCGGTAAACTCTCACATATCTTGATTTACAAGACCTGCTTGGGCCACCACTTAAACCATGTCATGCCCCAGAACCAGAATACTGGAGAGCAGGGGCAGACATAGCCAGCTACGTATATGAAATGGAATCCATCTCGCTATACGGTCACGGCTGTCTAGATACATGAGGGTTTATCTACAAGCTAACAGTCTCCTATGGTCTTGAACAAGCCTATTGTCTCAATCACAAGCAAGTAAGTAAAAGTTACAAGATGTATGATCATTAAATATACAATAGTAAGGCGTCCCAAACATTACATATTCAGCTGATCATGAAGCTAGTCGTTACAAAATGTTAGGACTAGCAAGAGTTTAGTCATACATGATCAACCCTAGGATCTGTTAATCATGTTACAGCCCGTAGGCAGACAGTAAGTAAAGAGCAACCGAGCTAAACAGGTGCTCGTCGGCTAAACGCCTCAAAAGAATATTTTTTTTTTACAATAAGTGGGAGATCAAAAATAAACCCACTCGTTGCCAGGGTTCCGTCTAGTGGTCACCATCTGGCTGGAAGGCCGGTAGATCCTCTGGAGCTGCTCCGAAATCTGGCCATACAAAACAAGCTGGATCAGATCCCAGAAAGAGCAAGTGCCACAAAGAAAGCTTCACTTAGGAACTAAAACCAGCAATCATCGCAAGAGTATAAATAAGGTAAAAACTGGAAATAAAGAAAATACATCAGGATGATATACGACGAGATAACCATGGAACTATTCAGATAACCAGGTTACAACCCGTAAACCAAACAAGGACCGGGGTTGTAGCCCTTCGTCTGAACGGAACTTGGAATTCTCACCATTTATCGGTAAAATAAATACAGGCATTCAGGTCATATAGCAATCTGGAGCAGGATCAGGACAAGACTAGACTGGTTAAACTCCATCCAATCATTTCACGGCCAAATAAGACCTACGGCTTGATACTTTAACTAACTAAGGTTATCACAGGCCTAATTACTAGCAAGATGCAGTGAGATTACTCCACAGCCATAAGCCTTACAGACCATCCAGGTTACCCAGGTCGAAATTAGGGATTGAATTCAGGTGGGTACACCATCCAGGAAATGCATGTACCCTTAGGTAGCTTGAAGGGTGCAACACATGACAGTGTGCTGGAAATGTGCCCTACTCGACGGCAGGCTACAGATCCCAAGTGCGCCCAGGCAACGGGATTGCCTGTAGCTGGGAGATCTCTTCATGACTATTGTATTAATCTAGTTATTAACCTTAGTCCATTTCAGTAGGTACTCCTGACCGTGGTACTCAGGAGTCCCCTCCTAGACATGATGCAAGACAGGACTGGATTATTTGTACAAGCACAATCGCCCACGGTGTTCAGGATTAATTATACAGGTCATGTCATGTCAGGTAGCCGTCGCAACAGCTATTCGAGATAATCATGTCAGGTTTATCATGTTGAGTGTTCTTGTCAGGATTGCGCCACGACGGGCCACTATCAGGTCATGTCAGGTTTTCTGTCAGGAGTGCACCACTACGGGTAACTATCACGTCATGCTCAATTATCAATTCCAAACATATCAAATGAATTCATGATTATCAAGTTCATGACAAAAGGCGTAAGGATATAAAATGGACGTAAAATATCAATATTCAGGGCTATAGAAAAGCCATACGGCTAAGTCATATGCGGTTAGGAAAAGGGTAAGACACATGTGGCTCAATTAGGTGAGCGCATGCGGCCAGGGTCACTGGAACCCATGCGGCCAAGACAAGAGGGGCGCATACGGCTCAGGGGGACGAAGGCGCATGCGGTTCAGTAGAAGCCCATGCGGCTGGGGAAATAAATAATGCATATGCAGCTGGGATTAATCAGGGTCATGCGGCCCGGACTAAGAAGTCCATGCGGCTGGGTCTCGGGGTTCTCATGCGGCTCGATGGTTAGAGCCTATGCGGCTCGGGGATCCAGACAATCATGCGGCTGAGAGGACTCGAGTCCTCATGCGGCTAGCGAGTAACTGGTCTATGCGGCTCGCGGGGAAAAGTTCATGCGGCCAGGAAAAGGATCCAATCCTATGCGGCTGAGTCACTTGCCGCATAAAGTGTCATGCGGTCAAGTCAAGCCCATGCGGCCAGAACTGTCGTATGAAGGCTCATGCGGCTTGGAATCTCTTGTCGCATAAAAATGCGGTCAAGTCTAGCATTGTTCTTCTTCTCCAAGCTTCCGAGAAGAAGAACACCAAGAATCCTTGCTTCCAAGCTCCATGAAACCTTCATCCGAAGTCCAAATTCGAACTTCCATAGGTCAAAATGGGGCAGAATGAAATGCTCTACAACATGGAACCCTCAAAACTCGAAAATAATAAGATTAAGTAGATCAAAATACAAGAATTCCAAAAATAAAATAAACTTAGATCTACAAGAATCTAGCCATGGAAATTGAAAATGCCAAGTTCTAAAGTATTTTAGAATGTAGTAAAGAAGAAAATGGAGCAATAAATTCAGAGTTTCTCCATGAAGCAAGTTGCACTTGCCTAGACCTCTCTCGCTCTCTCTGGGTAGGTGAAGGAGTAATGGTGGAGAAGATGATAAATGAAGAAAGAGAAAGGAGAAGGGTTAATAAATGGTAGTGGTGGTGGTAGGTAGGGGGTTCATCCCTTGGTTCATGATGAACCAAATAGCAATCCCAAACCGAACCAAGCCAACCCGAACCAAGAATAACCAAGCCATGAAAGAAAGCTAAGCAAGGAAATCAGGCAATACAAGAATAAATACGTACACGTATTCCAGAATACGTAATACGAACCACAGGCATTACATCTAGGTAGAACACCTAATGAAGCTCCCTTGAAGATACGGCTCAAGGGAAAGCCGCCTCAAACATCGGCTTCCCTTGTGGCAAAAATACAGAGGAATGCACCAATTATTGAAGGCACAGTTGAGGCACCTCTGAAGGTGCGTCTTAAAGGCAAGCCTCCACAATCATCTGTCTCATCCAAGCTGCCGGAGAAGACCCACATAGCCCTCTCGGACCCCAAGGTCAAAGCTGCGGTGGACTCTCCCGAACCAACCCCTGTACTCACAGATGAAGAGCTAGGGGAGTACATATCTGCTGATGTAGATGCACCCTCTCTGGACAATATAATCCCGCGGGACAAAATCTCGTGTTTCATCAATAATAGAGTGTCTTTTAATTATTCTAGTCTTCCACATTAGAATGCCATGTATACATTAGATAACGCTCTACGGTCGTTACAAACACAAATAACGACCGTCAATCATGTAAATCGAGTAGTCCCGTCCCAAGGGGTCTGTTTCGTAGTCCCATCACATAATCGAGACGAAGAATCCATCATCTTCGACAAAGTCGAGCGTCATCAAGACCTCCCGCCACTCGAGCAAGAACCAGATATCGGCAGAATACAAGTCTATCGATACACAGACAAGGTAAAGTACCTCATCCAAAAGATGGGTTACGATCTAAAAAGTAACAAAGGCCTGAACTATGGCAAGGGTCGACGTCTTCCTCTTCGGCTCCCAACACCTAAAGAAAAGTCGCAAGACTACTATCATTGAACTCGACGGGGGGTGGGCTATGTCATGCCACCGGCAACTCCAAAGAGTTCAGAGGCAGAAGAAGTAAAACATTTTCATTCGTCTGAAGCATCAACTTGGGATTCTAATACCAGTATCGGCTCAGTCTTCAAGAAGGTGCTATCAGTCAACATGACATCTGTACAATCTCAAGAAGATGAAGGTGAAGACCAAACGCCAGAATTCTTCAAGGAAGAACCTTGGGCTCAACGCCTAGGAGCACAGTGGGAGTCTCGTTTTGAATTACGTGAACCCCCTACCGAAGACGAGGTCGAACAAGTTAACCTTGGTGATGGATCTTCTTCCAAACCTATCTTCATCAGCAAGAGTCTAAAGGTACCAGACCGGGAATCTTTAGTCCGACTAGCTAAAGAATATATCGACGTCTTCGCCTGGATCTACGAAGATATGCCGGGACTTGATCCCCAGATCGTAATGCATAGGCTTAACATCTTACCTGATGCCAAGCCTATAAAGCAGCAACAACGACGTTTTCGTCCTGACGTCATGAACGCTATCGATCAAGAAGTAGAAAAACTTCTGACCAGCGGGTTTATCCGTGAAGAACAACACATGGATTAGGTGGCCAACGTTGTCCCTGTCACCAAAAAGAATAGGAAGATACGGGTCTGCATCGACTTCAGAGATCTCAATGCTGCTTGCCTGAAAGACGAATTCCTACTTCCGATCACCAACGTAATGATCGATAATACATGTGGCTTCGAACACATGTCTTTCATGGACGAGTATTCGGGCTACAACCAAATCAAAATGCTTCCCTATGACGCAAAGCACACGTCATTCAGGATACCGAAAGGGGTTTTCTGCTACACGGTGATGCCCTTTGGCTTGAAAAACGCTGGTGCTACATACCAACGAGCTATGAGTACCATCTTTTATCAATATCTATGCAAAATAGTCGAATGCTATGTTGACGATATCGCTGTCAAGAGCCGTCTTAGAGGTGATCACCTACAAGACCTAAAGACAGTCTTTGATCTCATGTGAGCGCACCAACTCAAGATAAACCCCGCTAAATCCTTTTTTGGGGTTTCTAGCGGAAAGTTCTTGGGCTTCATTATCATGGCGAAAGGCATTCATGTCGATCCTGAGAAGACCAAAGCCATCCTTGACATGGACCCTCCGAGGAATCTCCAAGAACTTCGAGGCCTGCAAGGGCGTCTTGCATACATCCGAAGGTTTATAGCAAACCTTTCCGAAAAATGTCAACCCTTCACCCAGCTCATGAAGAAGGGAGTCTCTTACGTCTGGACAGAAGAATGCCAGAAAGCTTTCGATGATATCAAGGATTACTTGACGAGCCCGCCAGTCCTGGTGGCACCCGTCGTAGGCAAACCATTTCTCCTCTACGTCCATACCATAGATCATTCCCTCGGTGCTCTGTTGGCTCAGAACAACGATGCAGGCTACGAGCAAGCTATCTACTATCTCAGTAGGATACTAATCAGGGCCGAACACCGGTACAACCCCATTGAAAAGGAGTGTTTGGCTTTGGTGTTCGCCATCCAGAAGACTCACCATTATGTCTCGGGCCAGAAAATTCAGGTCATATCTCGAGACAATCCGCTCATGGTTCTCATGACGAAGCCAGGATCATTGAACTTCCGGCTAGCTACATGGGCGATCCTGCTGACACCGTAAAACATGGTGTTCGTTCCACAAAAAGTCGTCAAGGGTCAAGCTCTAGCCGACTTTTTAGTCGTACACCCCATCCCAGAGTCCTCTAGACTCTATGAAGACATCCTGGATGAGGTCCAAGAATCAAACGTCACCGAAGAAAGCTCCGTCTGGTGGATGTTTTTCGATGGCACTTCAAAAACAGGCCCCAAAGGCCAAATCATCACCGGAGTGGGGATAGTCTTAGTCTTCCCCGATCAGCTGGTCATCCAGCGTGCTTACTCCCTTTTGAAGCCATGCTCCAACAATGTTACTGAGTACAACGCTCTCATCATGGGACTCCAGCTGGCACAACAGTTGGGGATGGATCATCTGGAAGCCTACGGCGACTCAAAACTCATCGTTAACCAGATCAGAGGGCAATATGAAGTTCGCCATGAAGATCTGGTTCCTTACCTTGAAGTTGTATTGAATATTATTTCAACCTTTACTAAGTTCTTCATAGAACACGTATCTCGGTTACAAAACCTGGAGGCTGACGCTCTGGCTGGCCTCGCAGCCTCATTGGCAGCACCCCTCGGGACTCAATACTACGATACGGTAGTTGGTCGAGACTTGGTCTGTCCTAAAAACACCTATGCTCATAAATGGCCCATGCCATGACAATAAGTGCTGGTGTTAATGTCCGAGACTGGAGGTTTTCGTTCATCGACTTCGCTGTCTACGAAATTCTCTCAGAAGACCCGAAAGAAGCCGTCTCAGTCAGGAGGCATTCCCTTCGATTCTATTATGATACAGCTACTAAAATACTGTACCGACGTTCCTACGATGGACTTCTCCTTCGATGCTATCCAGCGAAGAAGCAGCCGAAGCCCTTCGGGAAGCACATGATGGGACTTATGGGCCTCATCAACCTGGCCCTAAGTGCAGGATCGACTGCGACGCATGGGCTACTACTGGCCAATCATGGCAGCCGACGCCGTCGACTATGCTAAAAAGTGCCATGCGTGCCAGCTTCACGACGACTTTATCCATACACCATCGGAACTACTACATCCTACGGTCGCCTCCTGGCCCTTCGAAGCCTGGGGCATGGACATTGTAGGACCAATCACCCCTCCATCATCGAAGGAACACCGCTTCATCTTAGCCATCATCGACTACTTCTCTAAATGGACAGAAGCAGTTCCGTTGACAGAAGTGAAGAGCTCTAGGATGATCAGCTTCATCAAGCACCATATTATCTACCGTTTCGGGGTACCTCGAAGGATTATCCACGTCAATGGTCCACAGTTCATCAGCCATATTTTCAGCAGATTCTATGACAATAATCGAATTCAAAACGTGGAGTCAACTACCTACAATCCGGTAGCAAACGGATTGGTCGAGGCATTTAAAAAGACTATCGTCAAGTTACTTAAAAAGGTCGTGTCATCCAACAAATGCGACTAGGACGAAAAGCTCGACAAATGTCTGGGCCTACCGTACAATGGTACGAACCCCGACGGGCAACACCCCGTTCTCCTTAGTCTACTAGAGCGAAGCGGTACTGCCTCTCGAGATTCAGATACCCTCACTCTGTGTGGCGCTCACAAACTAATTAATAGAAGGAGACAACAAGCATCGTCGTCTGCGAGAATTGGAAGCAATTGACGAAAAGCGTCTTCTAGCTCAGTAGCGCATTGAACTCTGTCAAGCCCGTATATCACAGGCTTTCAACAAAAAGGTCAAGCAGAAAACTTTTCAAGTAGGCCACCTGGTCCTGGAAGTCAGGAGGCCGATGGTGTTGACTCACAAAACACCAGAAAAGTTCGAACCCAAGTGGAAAGGACTTTCATCATATAGACAGTGTACTCAAACGGTGCCTACCGCCTCTCTCGACCAAACAGGGACTTGTTCATGATGCCCATCAACGGCAAGTTCCTAAAGAAGTATTACTCATAACATCTTTCAGACATATACTTCCATCTCTACCCAACAAGGGAGTCAGTGGACCTGATCATCAGAGCTCACATACCTCTCTCCTTCACAAAATCCTATGCTTTCGGAACCCAGTTGTTCCATGGCATTCTATCCTCAGTAGAAGAATAACCACGTCCATATTACCTCTGAGTTGCTCCTCTACGCCATGTAAAGCAGAATCTTATACTATGTAAGATTGTGCTACTTATCATGTTTACTATGTCCACATTACCTCTGAGTAAACATCACGTACAAACAACCCCTGCGTTGCCGTATATCAATCGCAGAACTTCCATGTCCATATTACCTCGGAGTAGTTCTGCGTACCCCCCCAGAGTCTCTCCTACAACGTCCATAACACCTCTGAGTAGGAAAACTTCATCATCTGAACCCCATATTTGCCACGTCTATATTACCTCTGAGTAAACATGTCGGTTCTCTCAAACTTATTATCTGTACCTAAAAAACCAAGGTGCGCAAAAGATAATAGGCCCACGTAAATCATCAGTTCCTGACAGCTAAAATAAACACACCACAAAATTATTTATCTTTTATTTAAAGTAAAGGATTACATCCCCAGCAGAAGTTATAAACCACAAAAATAACAAAAAAAGAGACTACAATCCCTAAGCATCACTGGGATTGGCAGAAAGATCTTCAATCCGACGCTTCAAGTCCTCCGCCCGAGTCTCTGTAGTCACCAAGGCCCGACGTTCGGCTTCTTAACGCATCACCTCCACAGCTTCAGAGGCAATATCGTTATCATACTTCTCGTCCAGCTGTTGCCACTGGTGGGTCAGGGGAAGGATCTGGCGGGTGAAAGCTGCTTCCTCCTCCTTAGATGCTACATGTTCATCTGGACTCGCTCAGCATCTAACAAGAGTTGGGCCCGCTGGTCTTTAAGATGACGGATCCTGGCAGTGACCTCCGCTATGCTGACTTCCAACGAGGCCTGCAACTCCACCTTTTTCTGCTTGGATTGAGATAGTCTTTCCACCGCAGCCTCAGCTTCAGCCACCTCGCGGTCCCACACCGCCACCGTGGCCTGATACGACGACTCGACTTCAGCTATCAACTTCTCCTTTTCTGCTTCTATCAGAGCAGAAAGATCGTTTCGCCGGATGCTCTGAAGTTCAGAAAGAAGCTGGTCGAGCTCGGCCACCGATGCCTCCAGAATCTTGACCATATGATCGAGGCCTTGGTGGGAACATATCAAACCAATGGAAGGGAGCGCCATGGCTTTCGCCTTTGCGAAACTCCCGTTCGTATTCAGCACCATTGATACACCTTTCTGCAGTATTTTGTACACGGCTTCAACAACAAACTGTATATACTCGTTCGCGTCTGCCAATACCTGAGGCGTCATAGCAGGAGTTGGAGGAGCTGCTCTGGACAGCGGACCTGCAGAAGACCCACCAACTTCAATCTGTGAGGCTGCAACCTCAACCTCAGCGAATCCTCTCTCGTCAGGGACCTGCACTTCGTCACTAGCCCGAGGTGCCAAGCGGTCGGAAGGAGCCGGATGGGACGTCGATATCGTTTCCCCAGTGGAAGGAGCAACAGAGGGTTCAACCAGCAAACCCTTACCCTTCTCGATTTTGGAGGGACCCCCGACATTTGTGGCTGTCTCTTCTGCCTCCAAAATACTATCAGCAGGCAGTACAGTACCTTTCTCATCCGATAAAATAGTAAAATCAGCACCTGCTTCCTGACTTAGCTCCCTTAGATCCAGGCTCGGCTGACGAACCTCACCTCCCTCATCGAATCCCTCTACGGAAATAGAATATATCGGTGCCTCCTGATCGGCAGCCAGTTCGGCATCCGCTGCTGGGTCCGGGGTAGGGCTCGACAATGGTGTAGCTGACCTCCCTTCATCATGACGAGAAGGGGAATCAACCCTCTCCTCTGTTACAATCGTACATGTTGCTCCTACAGGCTCAGGGACCTCTGGAGGAACGTCGTCCGAAGAAGACGAACTCCATTCCTCTTCCTCATCTGAAAGAACAGCTTCTGCTGAGACCTCGATACCTGAAGCCCTCACGACAGCTGGTATCTCCACAGAAGTCAAATCATCCGGGCTCTCCTCCACGGAAGACAATATAATCGACGAAATACGCTCATCAGATGGGCCCGCCACCCACTCTGGTCTGTTAGCACCCGATCTCGAAGTTCGAGGTTTCCTTTTCAGCGCCTCCTACAAAAAGAAAGCATATGTCATAAAAAAATGACAGAACTAACTAGACTACGTGGGATGTCCTTACCTCCACAGGAGCCGATTCTGTCGACGCCTCCGGTGATATTGCTTTCCTCTGCCTCTTCGACGCAGAAGAACCCGCCTCTGTGTCGGCACGCCTTTTCGGGCGATCAGCCGAGGGCTCTGCCGGAGTACCCTCCGAAGATACGGCAGGGGTGTCTCGATAACCGACCTCTGGCGGGCGGTACGATCGAGCCTTCACCAATATGTTCCCAGTTGCCTCCAACTGGGTGTCGACGATGAAGCTAGTCTTGTCACTACCACTTTTCTAGCTTGAGGGTATTTTGGTCATTTTTAAAATTTTGGAATTAATTTGGAATTATTAGTATTAATTATATTTATTAGAATTTTTAAGTGATTTTTAGTATATTTGAGTTGGTGCTATTTTTAGACTTTGACTAATGTTGACTTATGAGACTGTCCTAGAGGCTAACCTAGGTCATGACTACTTGGTTAGGTTAAGAAACCTTAGCTTGACCTAGGTTGGTGATAATTAACCAATTAGATTTAATTTGGGGAAATTAGGAATTGATTTGAATAGTAAATGGCTTGTGGTTTGTAGCACCCAGTTTTCCAAATATGGATAATTTTGAAATTTCGTGTTTATAATTATTTTAATAATGATATTTAATTCATGATATAATTTTTGGTGATTTTAAATTATTTTAAAATTATTTAAATCAATGACCTGTGGTTTTGATATTTTGCTAGTGAAACCCTAGAGACTGTTTGACCTAGAGCCTAACCATGTGATTATGATATTTTAATGTCATTTCTGGCCTAAGAATATTTTGCTTTTGACCTCTTTGAATTATTTTGATATTATTTTATTATTTATGATATTGTTTTGGGATTATTTGAGTCGGGTTCGAATTTTATCTCAATCGGGGACCCGGGGTAACTTAGACTCTAGTTGGACCCATGCATTAGTTAGCCATGGCACACATTTTAATTAGTTATGTTAGAAAGATTGGTCATAATCCTAATTATTAGGTTAACCATTTAGAGTTTTTTTATTTGACCCTTTTACCCCCAAACCCTAACCAAAATTATTTTAAACACTTGTAACTAAGGGAGGGGCAAACTTGTAATATTCAATGAAGGGGGGATATAACCATTGTGGCCGGCCCTAATAGGACTCCCATCTCATTTTCTTTCTTTGAGAAGTCTTCTTTCCCAAGTGCTCTCAAGCTCTCCCAAGGAAGAAGCCTTTCTCCTTGGATTTTCTCTCCTTTAGGTAATATTTCCTTCTCTTTTATTTCTCCATTTTGCATTTAGGAAAGTTTTAACCATAGGAATGACCCCCATTGTTGTGTCCCTATTTTGTGTCCTCTTGTGCCCATTATGTGTCCTTTAGGGATTTCTATTGTATTATTGTTGTGTCTTGTGTTCATGGGGAAAACCCCCAAACTTGGACACACTTTATATTTAAAATATTGATTAAATGAATTAATTCATATTAAATCTCAGATTTGAATATGTAGAGATGTGTTCTTGAGTACTTTACATTTCATTCATGTATCTCTTATAGATGTGTTCATGTTACATATATAGATTTGTGTAAAATATATTGTAATGAGAGTGTACCTATATTTATATATGTAATAAATGATTCATGATGATTATATAATCAAGTATGTGAGTGTGGTTCCTCATATTATTATTGTCATTATTGTTGTAGATAATTAGGATATATATTGTGTATTGTTTTGGCTCAAACTATTTAAATCCGTCATGATTTTTATCCACGTTTTTAATTTCAGCCCTAACTTAGAAATGTCATAACTTCTAGCTCAAAGCTCGGTTTAATCTCCCGTTTTTTTTAAAAGAAGCATATTGAAGTTAGCTTTCCAAAAACATGTATTAATAGGCCTAATTCTTTATGTAACCTTCTGGAGAATTATTTGAGTGTCAGCTGTACGAAAAATAAATGCGTTCTCGGTGTTTTCGCGATTCCGGGAGTTTCCGGAAACGAAAACGCGATCCGTTTGAAGTTTCGGAAAGCTAACACATAGATCTATAACATACTTTAATCCTAGATTTTAATTTATATTGAGATGGTACAGTATTGATTATTAGTAGGAGTTACTATTCGGCATATGCATTTTGTGCACCCTTGTGTGTAATATAATGTTCTATTTGATTTTAACCCATGTTAATGTATATACATTATGTAATTAAATAGAAAATGCAAGCATAAGTAAATGGTTAAATAAATGATGTATGAGGTGTAAGTATCCTATCTAATGTAAGCATAGCATGTATAAGTATGGCTTGTAATGAATATGTAGGTTCCATAGTATGTAATGTATGGTGCATGCATATAGTCGTGCAAAAGAATAAATGAATGACGAATGAATGCAAGCATGAATGTAATATAATAATAGATGTAATGTATGTAATATACAAGTTAATAAGATGTAATATTCTATGTTAACACAAATCATATATTATCTCATGTACCCCTTACACTATGTTGACACTATCACACTTGACACTTTGTTCACTTACACTTTGACACTCTTTGATATGTATACACTATGTATGCCCATTTAACCCTCACTTGCCTCTTTGCCATGTTCACATACACACACATAGCCTCTTAAATAAGTATTTATGAATATAGTTAACTTAGCTATGTATGTATATTATATATATGTTAGCATATTGTGTTGTAATATATAAGTTTATATAACCATTTGAAATGCCATGATTATAGACCTAATGTTGAATACCAATATATGCATGTGTATATATGTGTAGGCATATATAGCTTAAAGTAATAGATTACCTAGTGTATATCCAATGTGAATTCTTGCCTATTTGAGTATTGAATAATTGCATGCTATATAGAGTTGGTTGTATGTTGGCTTGTATAGCCTTGTATTGATGTATGCTTGCTAGGATAGTCTTGGTTAGGCCTAGTAAGACTTGCTGGGTTAGGACATGACCTAGTTTGACCTAGTTTGGCTAGTGTAGTTGACCAGAGTTGACCAAGGATTGACTTTGGCCTAGTTTGACCTAGATTCATATAGAATACATTGTAGTGCTTTATATTACCCTTCTGGACATGTTGTAACTTGTGCTGTTCTAATTAGGAGCCAGACACCTCTCCTAGGACAGTATCTTTATCTTGGACATTCAGATATCAGGCGAGTATATTCTCTGATCTTTTCATACTTAACTGGATTATATTCTTGCTCTAGATTACTCTACTTGATGCTGACACGTATCTTCACGGATTAGTACTATATGGATCCTTTTCTGAGATGTTATCCCTCTATGGGTGCATCGGGTATTTCATGTTCATGTACTTTATCATGTACATCAGGTACTCCTTGTACTCGTACTAGTTCATGTTTTTACATGTTCTCATGTGCTTCATGTGCTTTCATGTGCTTATCATGTGCCTCATGTACTACTCATTACATGAGTTCACGTATCTTAGCTGTATTCATGTGCTTATGACATAACTTGAACGGATCCTTGTGTATTGATTGGGGCGGGGTGAGTAGATGTAACTCCTCTTCCCGATTTTTTTTACTTTTATTGTGTTTAAAAGCAATTATCGCCGAAAACTTTGAAGGATACTTTTGAGTGATTCTATTATCGAAAAACTAGTTTTAAAATTAGAAGTTTTAGAAGTAATAATTTGTTTTAATAAAATTGACATTAGTAAAGAATATTGGGTACTATTTTTTTGGCCTTTCAAAAGTCTTGGCTTTGAAAGTAGTTTTGGAAAAACACGAATAATTGTATGATATTTGATTAATAAAACTATACTTTAGAATTATTCTGATGATATCGTTATGCTTTAACTATTATGATTTTAAACTAAGATTTAATTATACTAAGGTGCTTTTAAATAGTTGAAGATTGATATTATTTCGAGTTATCACGATAAGCGCTCATTTAAGATTTGAATTTATATATGTAAACCTTTTGATAATATTAAATGTTATTATTGGGTTGATCGCTTATTCGTTTGGGATTTAAACCACCCTAAATATGTTCTGTATTTTTCCTTTACTATTCTAGGCACAACCATTTTTCTTTTGTATATCGACCCCGAAATGATGTTGACAGGTATGGATTTGCTTCAAATGGTGATCAGATAATATAATAATCAAATCATCTAATTTCTATACTAAAATAGATGTGTTAATCAGTATTAGAAGAGATGGTTTCAAAGATCTACCATCATAACTCACGTAGGCTGTAGCCTTGCTCGGACCTGATAACCCAAAGAACTACCATCTCAACTCATATAGTGTGGCTTATAGACCTGATAATTTTTCATACGACCAGGTCAAGTCATATAATATTTAAAGGTGTATAATATTTAAAGTGTATTAGTATCTACATATGATTCTATCAACAACTGATATGACTCAGGTAAATGGATAGAATGATAGATAGAAATAAACTAAAGATAGGCCGTATAAAATTATAAACATATATGGATATCACCATCAAACCTCCCTCTCTCTTATATAAGCATATCATCACCATCAAACCTCCTCTGTATAACACCAGGTACTCCTTCCACACCCGACTTGCCATGGCCACCGTCGAAAAACCCTTGTGCTATCGTACCACATCCCCTATTCATCTCCTCCTCCCCGACCGATCGAACCACCACAGCAGTCACCGCCACAACCAACCAATCTGGCGCACCATAACACAGCCAATACCATCAATCAATACCGTGTCCGGACCCGTGTGTCCGTGTCCAATCAATTTTATTCCATTTATACATTACAAACCTGGTCCGTATCGGACACACCCAACGCGCACAGCAAAATCATCAACCCCCCTCGACTCTGACTTCCTACCGACAGTACAACCAAGACACCACCACTTACCGGTGCTGACCACCCCCTCCTGTAGCGCGTCCAGCCGCCGCCGTGTTGAGCACAGCACCGTGCTTCGCCGCCGCCGTCGACTCCTTCGCGGGTGTGCGACGCCGACCGCCGTGCCCGACCCATGCAGACTCGGCAACTCTTTTCCGCAGTGGACTGCTCCAGGCGACGGAGTCTCCGACGAAAACCCTCGGAGCCATCCCCACTCCTGGCATCAGCCCCAGAGTTCTCCGGTCCCTAACCGCTGCAGTCACGACCGCACGCAGCCGAGTCTCCGGAACGCGCCACCATCAGCCGCGCTAGATCCGTGGCGAGACTTCGCGTCGACCCTCCGCCAGTCAGGGCACTGGTACCGACCTTCCTCCGCCAGTCAGGGTCGCGTCCGACCATCCTCCGCGACCGACCGCGCCCCACCGTCGCCAGAGAGCTGCGGTCAACCCTCCCTATCTCGCGGTGACTCTCCGCCGGAGCCTGTGCCGAGTCGCTTTCGTACCAGGCGATCTCCCCTTCCTCCGTCGAGCAAAACCAGCGAGCGTACCGTCGTCGCCTCCATCGACGTGGCCAAACCCAGCGTCCCGCTTGAGCGCCACTCCGCTGTCCCCAACTCCGGTCGCCCGCCCCAGCTGCGATCCTCCTGGCCGCCGCGTGCCGGCGATCTCCCACGCAGGCGCCGCCTCGACCAGTGCCCGATCGATTGTTCCCAAGGGTGAGTCCTTTCCCCATTCGTGCTCATCCCCCCATTCTCTGTTCTCATTTCAATTGGAAAGAGAGAGGAAGTAACTTAAGGGCTAAGCTTAATGGGCCGGGCTCTGTCCCTGGGCCAAGATAGTAAGAGTTGATATTTTGATATTATTTAGGCCTTGGCTTTAGAATTGAGCTAGGATTTTACATATATTATTTTGGGCTGTACTGAATAATTAGGGGTTGTGTATAAATGTAGTTTATTTTGACCATAATATTATAAGTTATATTTTATTATCTTATGGGCCATTGATGGGCTTTAATCTTTAAAGTGCTATATATATATATATATATATATATATATATATATATATATATATATATATACATATATATATATATGTATATATGTTATGTATTAAATGTTGGGCTTGGTGGTTATATTAATTATGGGTTCTGTTTCAAAAAGAGATTTATGTAGGTATTATAAAACAAATTATATATATTTTTCCTAAATGATTTTAACTACATATTATGCTACGCATGTAGGTTCTAAAAAAAATTAACTTTATATTTTCTTATAGTATATTTGGTCCTTTAGGTATATATATGATTTCTAACATTTTCTAAAATACGTGATACAATAATAACTTCTAAAATACTTTCATTATTTCTATCAATTCTCTTCAAAAATTCAATATTGTCCGTGACTAGTGGTACTTTCCTATTTTTTTTGCAAACTTGGACTCCTTTATATCAACTCTAGGCTAATCCGACCATTCCCGACTCAACGGGCGATTTTGTGCACGGCCCGCCGGAATCCAACTTTGGACATACGGTTGGGTTCGTATCGGAAAACTGGATCCGTAGACATGTAGTTTGATGACTTTAGAGACCGTTGACTTGGCACGCTCTTCGGTGCAAAACGGGTCCAACGACGGACATCGTTTTTGTCCGAAATTACCGTTTTACCCCTGTGTCCAGAATTGGACTTAAGGACAGGCAATCCTAGCTAATTTGACTATTCTGAGAACGTTGGTACTATTTATTTCAGCATTCGGAGACTTCTGCATGTGTTGACTGATTATGGCTCATAGAGTGGTATGGTATTTTGGTTTCTCCAGCTAAGGACCTCAGGCAAGTGCACTTTCTGATTGCTTTCCGATTCATAGTAGTCTTTTCATTTCATGTCTATACATATATCTTGCTGCTGGTTGACACGCTCGTCACACGGAGTAGTCGGGAGGGGAAATATCTTAGTACACATGTGAACTACCCAGAAATATCCCTAAAATGTCTATTATTGCATGATAGCAGCTGCACACGACACGTGCAGTGAGCCGGATTTACTCTCTAGCCGTTCACATGTCGAAATGGATATTTCACATCACCTAGATAGAAGTCTTTTATTAGTTTTTCCTTGTTTATTTCTCTATCGTGCTATGTCATCAGTTTTCTTACTAGCTTTCATATTCTATATGCTATTTTCATGTCTTGTTAATTCTATTATATTTTGCATTGTCGTCGGTTTGTGTACTTGTTCCATTCCTGACTGGAAACCAACATTTTTCAGGTTAGCCGCTATCACTCTTAGCACTGGGGAAGACTTGGGTATGCAGAAGATAACCTAGAAATAGATAGCATTTGTATTAATTCCATTAAATGTAAAGTCTTGTATTTTCTTTAAATATAAATGTTGTAATAAATGTAGAAATGTGAATGAGCAGCAAATGTTTATTTTTGAGCATTTATTTCTTGCGGGCTTGACAGCGTTCTACCGCCGACTCTGCGGCGTAGGCTGGCTTGGACACGTCTCGTATCCAAAAAGCGGGTGCGGGTCGTGACAAGTTTTTGTGGTGGCCCATACAGGTCAGTTTTTGCAAACTATTGCGAACTCGTGATGGTACGTTAGTCGTACTATTGCGAGCCTGCGACCAGGAAATGCTCATTCACAAATAGGATTAAAATAATTTAGGAGAATAACTAGGACTATGAGTCCCTTGTTCACACTGACCATTGGGTAGTTAAGATTATTAGATAGGCCATGCAATTTAGATAGCTTGCTAGATCCCTATGGGTACACTATTACTTTTGATGTGACAAGATGATTCAATGTAGATATACTATTCGCTTGCTATGTTAGGCTTACCTAGAATTAAAGCTTTAACCTTGATGAACTGTTTAAATTTCTTTTGCTTTATTAGATATAAATCTTATTTCATAAGTTAGAATTACCTATTTTAAAATTCTCTTTTGCTATCAGGAGCTAGTTTATAATTTCTGATTCTATTATTTGTGTATAAATTTTGAGTTAGATTTTGATTCTCACAAAACTTGAACTTCTTATTTTCCTTCTTCCAAAAATCTCGCATAATCGTATTTTGACTACCTTGACCAACGCCGCTATTACAGCCTATTTTTGCAAGCTCCCTCTTTTATCGAACTTGACTCAAGACATATTTATTGGAGACGCCCGCTAATATATTGTCTAAACAGAATCATTGTATTACGGTCTGATCAACCATGATACATTTGGTTCGCTTTTTATTTAACTACCCTACGTGGATTGAGATATAGATGTCTCTAGAATCTCATCCGCGACTGCTTTGACAATTCCTCTTGAATTAAACATTCGCCCTTGAACCCTTCATTGTTTTTGTCTTTCATTGATTGGAAAGACGAGAGCTCGTAATTGATAAATAGATACAGAGTATTTTCATGGCTATGACAGTTGTATATACGCAAGTGAAGCCACCATCGGCCAACCCTGTGACAGGAACCTTGCCACCATATCCTAGCCTCTAAGGTGGGTAGAAGTCCTCGAGATTTCGTAAATACCAAATAACTAGAGAAGGATACAAACGATTTTTAGAGATTAAATTTAAGGAGATTGAGGTTAAGACAGACTTCTTTTAGAAGTTTACGGAATAACTACGAATTAGAATTTTGAGGACGAAATTATCTAAGGTGGGTAGATTTGTAACTCCTCTTCCCGATTTTTTTTACTTTTATTGTGTTTAAAAGCAATTATCGCCAAAAACTTTGAAGGATACTTATGAGTGATTCTATTACCGAAAAACTAGTTTTAAAATTAGAAGTTTTAGAAGTAATAATTTGTTTTAATAAAATTGACATTAGTAAAGAATATTGGGTACTATTTTTTTGGCCTTTCAAAAGTCTTGGCTTTGAAAGTAGTTTTGGAAAAACACGAATAATTGTATGAGATTTGATTAATAAAACTATACTTTAGAATTATTCTGATGATACCGTTATGCTTTAACTATTATGATTTTAAACTAAGATTTAATTATACTAAGGTGCTTTTAAATAGTTGAAGATTGATATTATTTCGAGTTATCACGATAAGCGCTTATTTAAGATTTAAATTTATATATGTAAACCTTTTGATAATATTAAATGTTATTATTGGGTTGATCGTTTATTCGTTTGGGATTTAAACCACCCTAAATATGTTCTGTATTTTTGCTTTACTATTCTAGGCACAACCATTTTTCTTTTGTATATCGACCCCGAAATGATGTTGACAGGTATAGATTTGCTTCAAATGGTGATCAGATAATATAATAATCAAATCATCTAATTTCTATACTAAAATAGATGTGTTAATCAGTATTAGAGGAGATGGTTTCAAAGATCTACCATCATAACTCACGTAGGCTGTAGCCTTGCTCAGATCTGATAACCCAAAGAACTACCATCTCAACTCATATAGTGTGGCTTATAGACCTAATAATTTTTCATACGACCATGTCAAGTCATATAATATTTAAAGGTGTATAATATTTAAAGTGTATTAGTATCTACATATGATTCTATCAACAACTGATATGACTCAGGTAAATGGATAGAATGATAGATAGAAATAAACTAAAGATAGGCCGTATAAAATTATAAACATATATGGATATCACCATCAAACCTCTCTCTCTCTTATATAAGCATATCATCACCATCAAACCTCCTCTGTATAACACCAGGTACTCCTTCCATACCCGACTTGCCATGGCCACCGTTGAAAAACCCTTGTGCTATCGCACCACATCCCCTATTCATCTCCTCCTACCTGACCGATCGAACCACCACAGCAGTCACCGCCACAACCAACCAATCTGGCGCCCCATAACACAGCCAATACCATCAATCAATACCGTGTCCGGACCCGTGTGTCCATGTCCAATCAATCTTATTCCACTTATACATTATAAACCTGGTCCGTATCGGATACACCCAACGCGCACAGCAAAATCATCAACCCCCCTCGACTCCGACTTCCTACCGACAGTACAACCAAGACACCACCACTTATCGGTGCTGACCACCCCCTCCTGTAGCGCGTCCAGCCGCCGTCGTATTGAGCACAGTACCGTGCTTCGCCGCCGCCGTCGACTAATTCGCGGGTGTGCGACGTCGACCGCCGTGCCCGACCCGTGCAGACTCGGCAACTCTTCCCCGCAGTGGACTGCTCCAGGCGACGGAGTCACCGGCGAAAACCCTCGGAGCCATCCCCACTGCTGGCATCAGCCCCAGAGTTCTCCGGTCCCTCTCCGCTGCAGTCACGACCGCACGCAGCCGAGTCTCCGGAACGCGCCACCATCAGCCGTGCTAGATCCGTGGCGAGACTTCGCGTCAACCCTCCGCCAGTCAGGGCACTGGTACCGACCTTCCTCCGCCAGTCAGGGTCGCGTCCGACCATCCTCCGCGACCGACCGCGCCCCACCGTCGCCAGAGAGCTGCGGTCAACCCTCCCTATCTCGCGGTGACTCTCCGCCGGAGCCTGTGTCGAGTCGCTTCCGTACCAGGCGGTCTCTCCTTCCTCCGCCGAGCAAAACCAGCGAGCATACCGTCGTCGCCTCCATCGACGAGGCCAAACCCAGCGCCCCGCTTGAGCGCCACACCGCTGTCCCCAACTCCGGTCGCCGCCCCAGCTGCGATCCTCCTGGTCGTCGCGTGCCGGCGATCTTCCACGCAGGCGCCGCCTCGACCAGTGCCCGATCGATTGTTCCCAAGGGTGAGTCCTTTCCCTATTCGTGCTCATCCCCCAATTCTCTGTTCTCATTTCAATTGGAAAGAGAGAGGAAGTAACTTAAGGGCTAAGCTTAATGGGCCGGGCTCAGTCCCTGGTCCAAGATAATAAGAGTTGATATTTTGATATTATTTAGGCCTTGGCTTTAGAATTGAGCTAGGATTTTACATATATTATTTTGGGCTGTACTGAATAATTAGGGGTTGTGTATAAATGTAGTTTATTTTGACCATAATATTACAAGTTATATTTTATTATCTTATGGGCCATTGATGGGCTTTAATCATTAAAGTGCTATATATATATATATATATATATATATATATATATATATATATTTATATAGCACTTTAATGATTAAAGCCCATCAATGGCCCATAAGATATATACATATATATATATATATATATATATATATATATATATATAATATATATATATATATATATGTTAGTCCCCGTGGCCGTAGCCCATTGGGAACGGTGGAGCACCCCGGCGCAGTGGCGCGGGTTCGAGCCCCCTTGGAGGCATGCCTCTAAGCACCATTAAGAAGTGGACACCCTCAAAAAAAAAAAAAAAAATATATATATATATATATATATATATATATATATATATATATATATATATATATATATATATATATATATATGTATATATGTTATGTATTAAATATTGGGCTTGGTGGTTATATTAATTATGGGTTCTGTTTCAAAAAGAGATTTATATAGGTATTATAAAACAAATTATATATATTTTTCCTAAATGATTTTAACTACATATTATGCTACGCATGTAGGTTCTAAAAAAAACTAACTTTATATTTTCTTATAGTATATTTGGTCCTTTAGGTATATATATGATTTCTAACATTTTCTAAAATACGTGATACAATAATAACTTCTAAAATACTTTCGTTATTTCTATCAATTCTCTTCAAAAATCCAATATTGTCCGTGACTAGTGGTACTTTCCTATTTCTTTTGCAAACTTGGACTCCTTTATATCAACTCTAGGCTAATCCGACCATTCCCGACTCAACGGGCGATTTTGTGCACGGCCCGCCGGAATCCAACTTTGGACATACGGTTGGGTTCGCATCGGAAAACTAGATTCGTAGACATGTAGTTTGACGACTTTAGAGACCGTTGACTCTGGCACGCTCTTCGGTGCAAAACGGGTCCAACGGCGGACATCGTTTTTGTCCGAAATTACCGTTTTGCCCCTGTGTCCAGAATTGGACTTAAGGACAGGCAATCCTAGCTAATTTGACTATTCTGAGAACGTTGGTACTATTTATTTCAGCATCCGGAGACTTCTTCATGTGTTGACTGATTATGGCTCATAGAGTGGTATGGTATTTTGGTTTCTCCAGCTAAGGACCTCAGGCAAGTGCACTTTCTGATTGCTTTCCGATTCATAGTAGTCTTTTCATTTTATGTCTATACATATATCTTGCTGCTTGTTGACACGCTCGTCACACGGAGTAGTCGAGAGGGGAAATATCTTAGTACACATGTGAACTACCCAGAAATATCCCCAAAATGTCTATTATTGCATGATAGCAGCTGCACACGACACGTGCAGTGAGCCGGATTTACCCCCTAGCCGTTCACATATCGAAATAGATATTTCACATCACCTAGATAGAAGTCTTTTATTAGTTTTTTCTTGTTTATTTCTCTATCGTGCTATGTCATCAGTTTTCTTACTAGCTTTCATATTCCATATGCTATTTTTATGTCTTGTTAATTCTATTATGTTTTGCATTGTCGTCGATTTGTGTACTTGTTCCATTTCTGACTGGAAACCAACATTTTTCAGGTTAGCCGCTATCACTCTTAGCACTGGGGAAGACTTGGGTATGCAGAAGACAACCTAGAAATAGATAGCATTTGTATTAATTCCATTAAATGTAAAGTCTTGTATTTTCTTTAAATATAAATGTTGTAATAAATGTAGAAATATGAATGAGCAGCAAATGTTTATTTTTGAGCATTTATTTCTTGCGGACTTGACAGCGTTCTACCGTCGACTCTGCGGCGTAGGCTGGCTTGGACACGTCTCGTATCCAAAAAGCGGGTGCGGGTCGTGAAAGTAGAATTGGTTATGTGATTACTATCCCCAGTAGCTGTATTCATGTGCCTCCTTATTTGTATTCATGTGCCCCCAAGCCGTTTATATAACCATTGTGCTCTAAATCACGTAGCCACTTACAATCTCCACTATCATGTATTTACTTTCAGTTATAAAATATCTCCTGTTTACTTGTACTTCCTACTCAGCACTTCCTGTATTTTACTCTATTGCATGATTTATACTCCTAACCTGCTATGAACTGTTTTAGAGATATGTGATCGTTCCCGTCCTGACTGGACCTGTTGATAAATTTTACCGATAGCTTGAAGGTTGCCTGCTAGCCTAGAGGAGACACATTAGAGGTTGTTTAGATAGTTATTTTAATTTTCTGGAGTTGTATTTACTTTATGGATTACTGTATCTGAGTTTGGAGATTTGAGATGTATTTCTGGAATTGTGTATCTTAGACACTTAGATTTCTCTCTGTTGTACCTCTTTTGGATTTTATGTTTTATCTATCCTTATCATGCTCTACCTTAGATGTGATTGAGTCTGTACCTGCTATGTCACCCCTATTCGGGGAGTATAAACTGTTTAGCCTTATACTGTTAGATGCATGAGACCTAGGACAACATTCTACCGCCGACACTGCGGCGTAGGCTGGACGTACCCACTTCTCGTGCCCTAACTCTAGGGTGCGGGTCGTTGCACGTTTTTAGTGGTGGCCCATGCAGGTCGAGATTCGTATTAGTGCGATTTCGTAGTAGCGCAACGACTTAGTTGTACTACTACGAGCCTGCTATAGGATATATAAATTAAGATGTTAGGATGAGAGGATACTCAATCACTGTTAGGATTCCTTGAGAGATTCCTGGGATAACCCTTGAGAATCTTATTTTGAATTCCGATTTAAACTCCTTTTTTCTTGTTTTGATTCACCTTTTTCCTTGATTTGAATTTAATTTTGTGGATTCATTGTAGAACTTTGAATCCTGGTATTAGTTGATGATTTTGATAAAATTTTGTAGTTGTTGATTTAATTTTGTATTTAGATTAATATTTTCAAATCCAAGTTACTAAATCACACTTAGGATTCTTTGAGAGATTTCTGGGACGACCCCTGAGAAACTCATTTTGAACTTCAATTGGAATTCCTTTTCCTCTTGTTTGGATTCACCCTCATTCCTTGCTATTGAATTTAAGCTTGATAGGTTCCTCTCGTTTGAACCGATGAGAAGGAACATATCTTCATTATTCTTTCTCGCCATTATTCTCTTGCATTCTTATTTATCTCTTATCTTAAACTCTGTCTCATTACATTAATTACCCATATCTTGTCGTCCCTACCAGATGTACTTCGAAACCCTTGAATCTTCGTATCTTTTGCATGGGGAAGGCTAAGGAAGTGACGTAAATTATGTAGCTCAGAGAAGACGTAACTGGTTATTTTATGATGATCTAAAGGAAATCAAATGTGGAGTGTTCCATATGGAAACTTGAGATAGAAATGTGGTAAAGGTCTCGAATAGAATAAAGAGATGTATACTGCCAATCTGAAAACAATTACATTTAGAGAAATTTTGGGGTTATGAGATAGTTTATAGGTGTATTCAAAACTAATGAGGATATCAGAGGTCAACCTAGTTTTGAGAACTTAGAAAATCTTGGTTATTGATTATGGGGAAAACTTTTACTCTGAGGCTATGTAGAAGGTTAGTAATGGAAAAGAGAAGTTAATTGTGTTTAATAAGGATATTAAACAAGATGTTGCGAGAAAATGACTAGGGATAGAGTGAACACAAAGTTATGGAAGTTTAGAGATTGTTGTGAAATATTTTTAAGAGAATAATATTCAAGGGTGTATGTCGAAGAAAATACGAAAGTTGATTTTATGATGGAAGATAAGTTTTGTAAGGCCTAGAGATTTAAATTAAATAATATGAGGAGAACAATTTGAACAAGTTCAAGGAATTCGTAAACGGGATTTAGAGGTTTTTGGTCAAATTTAAGACAAGGTGAAAGAACTTGGAAATTTAATAAATGGTTAATGTTGATTCCTAAATGTGAGGGCTGTGCTTCAAGAGTGATGTTTGGAAATTAGGAATTGCCTACAGTAGTCATGGTAAGGGTTTAAGTAAAGGTTAAATTTTTATATGGAGATTGGTGAGGTAAAGATATGATTGGCAAGTTATGACCAGATAAACTTAAGAGTATCAAAAGCAGATGACTAACTCGATCTTCATTATTTTTGTGCATTAATTACCACCTCTTGAACTCCCACTTTCTAATTGAGATCCTTGACGTTCCTTATCGTGACTTTGATATTCGGAATATAATACTAGCTGTTACCCTCCAACAAATCTTATATGCAAGACCTAGACGAGCTCACCTTCGTGTAGGTATATCATGTCCCACTAAAACCCGTCTTTTTGTACTCTATTTTCTTGATATGATTTTCTGATCAACTGGCTAAACTATAACCTCTACCATTATACTAAATTTTTTCTTATTTCAATTAGAAATCCAGCCTTGACTCAATTCTTTCGACCCGACATGTGATGGTGTTCTGCTTATTTTCTTAGATGCTTAACCTTGTACCTTATCTGATTACTTGACCCGTTGGTTAAGAAACTTGGACTATGTAATTCCTTTCATCATTACCACCCTTATATCTTGTGCTGCTAAATTAGCCTTAGTTTTGCAAGCTTATCTATTTTTGAGCTTGGTCATGACATATTTTATTGGGTGGCCACCCACTAACATATTGTCTAATCAGAACCGGTACATGATGGTCTGATCAACCTATTGTACTTTGGTTCGATTTTTCATGTATCAATCTACGAGAATGGAGACATAGTTAAACTTGACCCTAGAGTCTCATTCGCGACAGCCTTGACAATTCTCCTTGAAATCTTTTCATCGCCTATGAACCTCGTATTCGTACTCAGTCGAATTACATTTAATCATGACCTGAACCTCCATCATTGGATGCTCGTGCTCATACTTTCATTTCATTGATTTCCCTTCTTTCTCAAATCTCGTTTTATCCCGAAATTGATCAACTTAGATCGTGTCAAGACAAAAATCTATTTGTGATTTTTTGTGCCTAAATTTTCAATTTTTGCCATTTTATGGAATAGTAACCTTTTAATAATTTCTTAGTTGCTTGTTAATGACCAATTTTTATATAGGATGGTAGACAGACCTACAACCTTGATGATTGTTGTTCCCTTACCTTCCCAATTAGGACACCCTAGATTGTTTGTGTGTTGATACCATAGTACTGTTTTGACCTAGAATGATTAGTGTACCTAGGTGAGACTTCCAACTGCTACGGTATGCCCTGACCTTGTATACTATTCCTTCAAATTGCATGATTTAGATAAAAAAATTTAGACCTTGATTGTTGGAAAATATGGACGTCACCCCATTAGTATCGGTTGTAGATATATATAGGTTAGTCCTTGATGTGGGGATGTGTGTCTATAAACATGTAGCTTATGAGATTTATGAGAGATTATAGTATCAGCCTTGATAGGATGTACTAGTCTTTTGGTGAGTATAAATGTGTTATGAGAGATAGGGGCCTATATGTCTTAGTAATGCATCATTCCTAAGGTGATAGAATGTATTAATAGATGGTTAATAGGAAGATAATAGTTTGAACATACCTATAGCCTATGATCAGTTCATTTTCATCCTTAGTTAAGACCACTTTAAAATAGGTCCAGTCCCTTAGATATAGGTTCCAGTCCATATTTTATTGAAGTTCCATTACCGTCGTACAGCAGAGCAGTGTTGGAGGTATTCCTAGATTGACACTATTTAGATGTCCGTTTATTATTCTAGTGTTAGGAAGCGATACCTTGGATATTGGGTAGGTTAGAGGCTCTAGAAGGAGTACTATCGATCTTAAATTTCGAGGACGAAATTTTTCTAAGGTGGGTAGAGTTGTAGCACCCAGTTTTCCAAATATGGGTAATTTTAAAATTTCGTGTTTATAATTATTTTAATAATGATATTTAATTCATGATATAATTTTTGGTGATTTTAAATTATTTTAAAATTATTTAAATCAATGACTTGTGGTTTTGACGTTTTGCTAGTGAAATCCTAGAGACTGTTTGACCTAGAGCCTAACCATGTGATTATGATATTTTAATGTCATTTCTGGCCTAAAAATATTTTGCATTTAACCT
This sequence comes from Iris pallida, assembly GCA_029216955.1. Taxonomy (NCBI): domain Eukaryota; kingdom Viridiplantae; phylum Streptophyta; class Magnoliopsida; order Asparagales; family Iridaceae; genus Iris; species Iris pallida. The sequence goes on from JANAVB010034419.1 coordinate 2,077,295, forward strand.
CTTTGAATTATTTTGATATTATTTTATTATTTATGATATTGTTTTGGGATTATTTGAGTCGGATTCGAATTTCATCTCAATCCGACTTGTAACGGGGACCCGGGGTAACTTAGACTCTAGTTGGACCCATGCATTAGTTAGCCATGGCCCACATTTTAATTAGTTATGTTAGAAAGATTGGTCATAATCCTAATTATTAGGTTAACCATTTAGAGTTTTTTTTATTTGACCCCTTTACCCCCAAACCCTAACCAAAATTGTTTTAAACACTTGTAACTAAGGGAGGGGCAAACTTGTAATATTCAATGAAGGGGGGATATAACCATTGTGGCCGGACCTAATAGGACTCCCATCTCATTTCCTTTCTTTGAGAAGTCTTCTTTCCCAAGTGCTCTCATGCTCTCCCAAGGAAGAAGCCTTTCTCCTTGGATTTTTTCTCCTTTAGGTAATATTTCCTTCTCTTTTATTTCTCTATTTTGCATTTAGAAAAGTTTTAATCATAGGAATGACCCCCATTGTTGTGTCCCTATTTTGTGTCCTTTTGTGCCCATTATGTGTCCTTTAGGGATTTCTATTGTATTATTGTTGTGTCTTGTGTTCATGGGGAAAACCCCCAAACTTGGACACAATTTATATTTAAAATATTGATTAAATGAATTAATTCATATTAAATCTCAGATTTGAATATGTAGAGATGTGTTCTTGAGTACTTTATATTTCATTCATGTATCTCTTATAGATGTATCCATGTTACATATATAGATTTGTGTAAAATATATTGTAATAAGAGTGTACCTATATTTATATATGTAATAAATGGTTCATGATGATTATATAATCAAGTTTGTGAGTGTGGTTCCTCATATTATTATTGTCATTATTGTTGTAAATAATTAGGATATATATTGTGTATTCTTTTGGCTCAAACTATCTAAATCCGTCATGATTTTTATCCACGTTTTTAATTTCAGCCCTAAATTAGAAATGTCATAACTTCTAGCTCAAAGCTCGGTTTAATCTCCCATTTTTTTTAAAAGAAGCGTATTGAAGTTAGATTTCCAAAAACATGTATTAGTAGGCCTAATTCTTTCTATAACTTTCTGGAGAATTATTTGAGTGTCAGTTGTACGAAAAATAAACGCGTTCTCAGTGTTTTCGCGATTCCGGGAGTTTCCGGAAACAAAAATGCGATCCGTTTGAAGTTTTGGAAAACTAACACATAGATCTATAACATACTTTAATTTTAGATTTTAATTCATGCTGAGATGGTACAGTATTGATTATTAGTAGGAGTTACTATTCGGCATATGCATTTTGTGCACCCTTGTGTGTAATATAATGTTCTATTTGATTTTAACCCACGTTAATGTATATACATTATGTAATTAAATAGAGAATGCAAGCATGAGTAAATGGTTAAATAAATGATGTATGAGGTGTAAGTATCCTATCTAATGTAAGCATGTATATGTATGGCTTGTAATGAATATGTAGGTTCCATAGTATGTAATGTATGGTGCATATAGTAGTGTAAGAGAATAAATGAATGATGAATGAATGCAAGCATGAATGTAATATAATAATAGATGTAATGTACGCAATATATAAGTTAATGAGATGTAATGTTCTATGTTAACACAAATCCTATATTACCTCATGTACCCCTTACACTATGTTGACACTATCACACTTGACACTTTGTTCACTTACACTTTGACACTCTTTGATATGTATACACTATGTATGCCCATTTAACCCTCACTTGCCCCTTTGCCATGTTCACATACACACACATAGCCTCTTAAATAAGTATTTATGAATATAGTTAACTTAGCTATGTATGTATATTATATATATGTTATCATATTGTGTTGTAATATATAAGTTTATATAACCATTTGAAATGCCATGATTATAGACCTAATATTGAATACCAATATATGCATGTGTATATATGTGTAGGCATATATAGCTTAAAGTAATAGATTATCTAGTGTATGTCCAATGTGAATTCTTACATATTTGAGTATTGAATAATTGCATGCTATATAGAGTTGGGTGTATATTGGCTTGTATAGACTTGTATTGATGTGTGCTTGCTAGGATAGTCTTGGTTAGGCCTAGTAAGACTTGCTGGGTTAGGACATGACCTAGTTTGACCTAGTTTGGCTAGTACAGTTGACCAGAGTTGACTAAGGGTTGACTTTGGCCTAGTTTGACCTAGATTCGTGTAGAATGCATTATATTGCTTTATATTACCCTTCTGGACATGTTGTGACTTATGCTGTTCTAATTAGGTGCCAGACACCTCTCCTAGTACAGTATCTTTACCTTGGACATTCAGATATCAGGCGAGTATATTCTCTGATCTTTTTATACTTAACTGGATTATATTCTTGCTCTAGATTACTCTACTTGATGCTGACACGTATCTTCCTGGATTATTACTATATGGATCCTTTCCTGAGATGTTATCCCTCTACGGGTGCATCGGGTATTTCATGTTCATGTAATTTATCATGTGTATGAGGTACTCCTTGTACTCGTACTAGTTCATGTTTTTACATATTCTCATGTGCTTCATGTGCTTCATGTGCTTTCATGTGCTTATCATGTGTCTCATGTACTACTCATTACATGAGTTCACGTATCTTAGCTGTATTCATGTGCTTATGACATAACTTGAACGGATCCTTATGTATTGATTGGGGCAGGGTGAGTAGAATTGGTTATGTGATCACTATCCCCAGTAGCTGTATTCATGTGCCTCCTTATTTGTATTCATGTGCCCCCAAGCCGTTTACATAACCATTGTGCTCTAAATTACGTAGCCACTTACAGTCTCTACTATCATGTATTTACTTTCAGTTATAAAATATCTCCTGTTTACTCGTACTTCCTACTCAGCACTTCCTGTATTTTACTCTATTGCATGATTTATACTCCTAACCTGCTATGAACTGTTTTAGAGATATGTGCTCGTTCCCGTCCTGACTGGACCTGTTGATAAATTTTACAGATAGCTTGGAGGTTGCCTGCTAGCCTAGAGGAGACACATTAGAGGTTGGTTAGATAGTTATTTCAATTGTCTGGAGTTGTATTTACTTTATGGATTACTGTATCTGAGTTTGGAGATTTGAGATATATTTCTGGATTTGTGTATCTTAGACACTTAGATTTCTCTCTGTTGTACCTCTTTTGGATTTTATGTTTTATCTATCCTTATCATGCTCTACCTTAGATGTGATTGAGTCTGTACCTGCTATGTCACCCCCATTCGGGGAGTATAAACTGTTTAGCCGTATACAGTTAGATGCATAAGACCTAGGACAGCATTCTACCGCCGACACTGCGGCGTAGGCTGGACGTACCCACTTTTCGTGCCCTAACTCTAGGGTGCGGGTCGTGACATGGTTTCACAAGTCATGACTTGTGATTTTAGCCTTAGAGGCCCAACCCAAAACCAAGTGAACCTAGCCCTAGCCCATCCCAGTTGGCCGGCCACACTAAGCTTAGGGATTCCCACCTATTTAATCTCCTCCTAGAAATTAGGGCTAGCCTCTATTAGGAATATTTTGCAAGTTGAGGAAGAGGTGAGTCTCCATCTTATTTAATCCATAGAAATTCCATTTCAATTCATTTTTACCCCAAACCAATTGCAAAAGGTCCTAAAATTATTGTACTTGCTGTTGTTGTTGAGTAATTTCAGGAAAGAAATAATTTGGAAGAGTTTTGGTGGTTTGGGGATCCTCTCATTGGGGGCTTTTGTTACATTGCAAATCCCTAGGTAATATTCTAATCTACTCTATGAAATTCTATTTTTATTGCATATCTAGGATGCCCTAGGCCTACCCTAGCTGTAGGTATAGCAAACCCTAAGTTTCGTGTCCGATACGTGTCCGTATCGGACACGTATCAGTCCTTGTTATTAGGTATTTGAGGAAATGCCCCAAAGGGCATTTCGATTAGTTTCCAGGAATGTTTTTGAATAGGAATTAGGGTTTCAACCTCGCTTATGGTTTTCTATTGTACTGAGCACATTTTGGATCATGTCGAGTCGCCACGGACACACGGACACGTGGTTGCACGCGCGCGCGCGCAGGCAGGTTGCTTGCCCTGCTGCTCGGGTGCGTTTACACAGCGGACACGCCACGTCGGCACGTAAAATTTGACACACATGTTGAGACACTGACTGACACAAGATTTCCAGAGTTTCACGAACTCTCGTGTCGTGTCGGACACGGTGACACGCATGCACTGTGCGTGCACTGTGCGTGTGCAGTGTGTTTAGTTGTTCACTATTTTATTTCAGTTTTAAATAATTTAATTCATGTTTTTATTTGCTAAATTGGATCCATATATGATATATAATCTCCGTTAGATTTAGTTTGCATGTTAGTTTAGGTTTTGATGTGGATTTGGTTTCGAAATGGGGTTAATTGCATGGTAACAGATACTAGCTGATACATTGTTTTCCTCTAATTCCTAAACCATTTAAATCCCTGTTATTGATTTTTTTTTCAACTGTAATTTACTCTCACATATTTGTTGATTCTTGTTAATGAAATATTGCATTCGAATTTGGCCTGGGATTTGAGGATGAGATTTTGACTATTGAGTTGGGCTTCGAAATGGTTAACTGAGAATTGGTTCTTCCTATTTTTAACTGAAATCGAATTGGTTTCCCTTCCATTCTTATAACTGAGATTATTTCCAGTTTTATATTGTTAATTAGCACACTGTTGAATGATTGAGATTGGGTTGAATGGTATGTGAGTTAGAGATTATGTTTTCTGTTTCCAGACTTTTCATATAACCTGAGATTTACTCATTCCTATCTATTAACTGAAATGAATGTGTGAATGAGGGTTAACTGTCACAGGGTTGGTACTTGGTTCACTGATGAACTGATTTCCTTTCCTTTTCGAAATGGGTGTTGAGTTGGTTCTGTCCTATTTTAACTGAATTCTGAAATGAATGTTGATTTCATTAGTTAACTGTCATGTGAACCTAGGATTAGCCATGTTCTTTCCTTTTATAAACTTCCCTGTTTCCTGTCAAATATTTTCCTAAAACCTGCGAATGCATTACTCCTAATTCCTATTGTATTCAGTTCCTATTCCCTCACTGTTTCCAGTTTTGAACACAGGCCCTGTTTTCTAATTGACACTGCCACGCACAAGTGTATCACTCTCCACTCTTATAACACACACACACACACAGGTATGCTATTCACTGTTTTCAGGATATCCTAATCACACACACATGCTCACATGTATCTTACTACACACACTTTTGTACCCTCTTGAGACACCCACATACATATCACACACATTCATGTGACACTCTCAAGCCTTCACTAACACACACACACACATGACACATGAGCACATGTGTCCCCCTTTTTCTCTATACATATGTATATATATGTATTGAAATATATATATATATATATATATATATATATATATATATATATATATATATATATATATATATATAGGTATCATATGTAAGATGTCAATGTGTGTGTGCCTACTATTATATATATTAGATATACATGTATGTATGGTATGCATATAGTAGCCTATATGTTATATGTATTTCTATATTAGCTTATGTAATATATCAATGTGTGTATTCTATATTAGAGTGTATTATATTAGATATATTTTGACTTGTGCTATGTGTGTATGGTTTGGTTCATAGGCATAGTATAGCCTATGGCCTATAGGTGGCTTGAATGCCTAATATGGAGCCTAGATTGGTCTTGTTTAGTCTTGTAAGACCTAGAATAGACTAGTTAGACTATTATAGACTTGTTTGACTTAGGTTTGACTTGGTTGACCTAGTTTGACTTCTAGGGTTGACCAGAGTTGACCAAGAGTTGACTTTGGTCTAGATTGACCTAGATTCATGTAGAATGCATTATAGCGCATCTTATTACTATTCTGGACTTGTTGTGACTTGTACTGTTCTAAATAGGAGCCAGACACCACTCTTTGGATAGTACTTTCATCTTGGACATTCAGATAGCAGGCGAGTACATTCTCTCATCTTTTCATACCTGTCTGGACTATATTCTTGCTCTAGATTACTCTACTTGATGCTGACACGTATCTTCACGGATTAGTACTATATGGATCCCTTTCTGAGATGTTACCCCCTACCGATGCATCGGGTATTTCATGTTCATGTACTTTATCATGTGCATCAGGTACTCCTTGTACTCGTACTAGTTCATGTTTTTACATGTTCTCATGTGCTTTCATGTGCCTCATGTACTACTCATTATATGAGTTCACATATCTTAGCTGTATTCATGTGCCTATAACGTAACTTGAATGGATCCTTGTGTATTGATTGGGGCGGGGTGAGTAGAATTGGTTATGTGATCATTATCCCAGTAGCTGTATTCATGTGCCTCTTAGTTGTATTCATGTGCCCCTAACCGTTTACATAACCATATTGTACTCTAAATCACTTAGCCACTTAAAGTCTCTACTTATCATGTATTTACTTTCAGTTACAAATATCTCCTGTTTACTCGTACTTCCTTTTTAGCACTTCCTGTATTTTACTCTATTGCATGAGTTATACTCCTAACCTGTTATGAACTGTTGAGAGATATGTGCTCGTTTCTGTCCTGATTGGACCTGTTAAAAATTTTACAGAGGACGAGGAGGAGGCCTTCTTAGACACTTTCTATGGGACAGCCTTAGAGGACACATGCGATCCGGACTTCCAGTCGGATCCCTTAGCAGTAGAGACAGTTGCTCAATAGATAGTTTTATCTTATTTCATAGTATTGGAGATTGAGTTGTATATATTATGGATCTGTATTATTCTGGATATCAGTGGAGTTATCATAGACACTTAGCTTTCTCTCTATTGTATTTCCTGTGGTTTGGATCTTGCATCTTTTATATCATTCCATCTTTATCCTGTTCTACCTTAGTTGTGATTGAGATATATTCTGTTATGTTACCCCCATTCAGGGAGTATAACTGTTTATTACCTTAAACTGTTAGATGTTGTGACCTAGGACAGCGTTCTACTGCCGACACTGCGACGTAGGCTGGACGTACCCACATCTCGTTGCCCTTACTCTAGGGTGCATTTCGTGACACGTTTTTAGTGGTGGTCTATACAGGTCTAGGTTAAAAGTGTAGTGGTATTCGAACTAGAATATCACTACAGCCTGCAGTAGGAATTAGTATACTTTTTAAAGGTACTCAATCACACTAGGAAAACTCCTTATCAAATTTCGTATATCTATTTTTGCTGCTTATTGTCTTCCTTAGAATTTTAAACTGTCCTCCTTTGATATTTCGATTCATTCTCAGTAATTGTTTCTTGTTTGATCTATGTCTCCAGGATGGTTGAGACGAGATCGCATCGCCCTGGACTGGGAGACGCTGGAGAGGGGTCTAGCACATCTCGACCTCAGCAGCAGCCAGCTCTCGGTGCCATAGGGCCAGTGCAGCCCTCAGGAGTAGGTGTTTCTGCCACTTTTGGAGGAGCACCTCCACCAGTCAGGAGGTCGAGCGTTGTGATTCCTGAGATCCTTCCACCGCAGCAGTCTCCGCCTGCGGGGATGGTAGATGCTGCACATCTCTTCTCCTTCGTGGAGAGCATTCTTGAGTCCCACCAACAGCAGACGAGGCAGACTGCAGATTTCCCTCAGGGGATCGATGAGGCACACCAGCTAGTTGGCACCACAGTTGAGATGATTACTTCTCAGGGGACCCAGCAGCAGCCCCGTCGGAGGGAGAAGGATATTCAGGACTTCCAGAAGATGTACCCTCGGGAGTTCTTCGGTCCAGAGGGCATCCACTATGCAGCAACTGGATAGAGCATATCGAGGAGATCTTTAGGCTGGCAGAGATACCAGCTCGACTCCAGATCGAGGCGGCGGGCAGTCAGATGCAAGACTTGGCCCGTGCATGGTATCACACAGATTCCAGGGTAGGAGTTGAGGGCCAGACTTGGGCCCAGTTCAAGGAGCTGTTTGAGGAGCATTTCTTTTCTGATGTGGCCTTGGGAGGTATCGAGACACAGTTCGAGGCTCTAGTTCAGGGGAACCAGACGGTAGCTGAGTATGCTGGGGAGTTTTGTAGACTGGCCCGTTTTATAGATGACTTAACAGAGAAGACGAAGGCGAGGAAGTTTCGCCGAGGCTTGATTAGAGAGGTTCGGTCGCTGACTAAGAGCGACCGGAATGCTACTTTTGCTGAGATAATTTCTGGGGCTATGGCGACGGAAGACGACCTAGGGCTGAAGCAGAAGAAGGGTCGTGACTTCCAGGGTGGTAGCAGCAGTCAGGGGCAGGCCAAGAGGCCTCACTTCCAGCATCAGCAGCCACAGAGGCTAGTTCAGCAGTATCAGCAGCAGCACCAGCAGCAGTATCAGCAGCAGGGTCAGGCACCTTTTCAGCAGGTACGACACCAGCAGCAGAAAGGGCAGCAGATACCCCCGTCAGCAGCAGGTAGTCGTTTGCGCCTTCTGCAAGAAGCTGGGGCATATGATCCATGAGTGTAGGAATAAGCTAGGCAAGTGCCTAATTTGTGGTGCGGGAGATCACCAGTTGAGGGATTATCCGGGGGCTTTTGGACGTGGAGCTCAGGGAGGTGGAGCCAAGGCTCCAGCAGGCCAGCAAAGGGAGCCACTGCAGACCCAGCAGCAGAGGTTCCAGCAGCACCAGTAGCAGGCACGAGGTGGACAGTAGGGGCGAGCTTTCGCCATGGCAGCTGAGGACGCAGAGGCCATCGGAGAGCTGATAATAGGTTTGGTTCTTCTCGACTCTCTTCCAGCATTTGCACTCTTTGATTTCGGGGCTTCCCACAGCTTTGTGTCAGTATCGTATGCTATTAGACACAGTCTGGTTTCTGAACCATTGCCTAGGACCTGCAAGATCACGACCGGGGGTGGGATCATCCTCGTGAGTGATGTTTGTAGAGGGTGGAGCATCATATTGGAAGGCCGAGAGTTGGGAGTGAGTTTACTCGTCATGCCATTACTGAACTACGATATTGTATTAGGTATGGACTGGCTGAGTAGATACCATGCCCGTATCGATTGCCGAGGGGGTAGAGTTTTATTTGGGGCGCCAGGAGAGTTTGAGTACACCCGGCGGCAGGCAGAGCAGGACGGCGGAGTCTTCTGTGGAGCTTCAGTTGAGGAGATGTGGCTCCGCATCCCTTGATCGCAGAGTTTATGGACGTATTTCTAGAGGAGTTGCCAGGGCTTCCACCGGATAGGGATGTAGAGTTCTCGATAGACTTGGTTCCCGACGCGGAATCGATATCTCAGCATGTCTATCTAGTGAACAACAGTGAATTGGTGGAGCTGAAGAAGCAGGTGGATGAGCTGCAGGACAAGGGCTTCATCCGTCACCTTGGGGTGCACCGATACTCTTCGTACCCAAGAAGGATAGGTCGGTACAGATGTGTATCGACTACAGGGTACTTAACAACCTGACGATCGAGAACAGATACCCACTGCCGCGGATCGATGATCTATTTGATCAGTTGAGCGGAGCTCGGGTGTTCTCCAAGATTGGTTTGAGGTCAAGTTATCACCAGGTGAAGGTGAAGAGGGAGGATATTCCCAAGACCGCTTTCAGGACGTGGTACGGGCAGTTTGAGTTTTTGGTTATGCCGTTTGGGCTGACCAATGCACCAGCAGTGTTTATGAACCTTATGAACACGGTGTTCCACCAGTACTTGGACAAGTTCGTGGTGGTATTCATTGATGATATTCGGGTGTATTCCAAGACAGAGGAGGAGCACGAGGAGCACTTGAAAGTTGTGCTGGAGACATTCAGGAGAGAGAGATTGTATGACAAGCTCTCGAAGTACGAGTTCTTCCTAGACAGGGTTGACTTCTTGGGTCATGTGGTGACTGGAGATGGTATCTCAGTGGACCCGAAGAAGATCACAGTAGTTGAGGCTTGGGCAGCGCCGTCTTCAGTGGCAGTGATCAGGAGTTTCCTGGGGCTGGCAGGATATTATAGAAGATTTGTGCAGGATTTCTCCCGGGTTGCAGAACCGTTGACTCGGTTGACCCGAAAGGATACTGAGTTTGTTTGGTCAGAGGAGTGTCAGGCAGCTTTTGATGAGTTGAAGAAGCGGCTTACGACAGCTCCGATTCTGACATTGCCTTCAGGATCGGGTGGATTCACTATTTAAAGTGATGCTTCGGGAAAGGGGCTGGGTTGTGTCTTGCAGCAGCATGGGAAGGTGATTGCCTACGCTTCCAGGCAATTATGTCCCCATGAGAAGAACTACCCTACCTATGACCTGGAGCTGGCAGTGGTGATTTTTGCTTTAAAGTTGTAGAAGCACTATCTGTATGGCGAGAGGGTGGAGATTTTCACAGATCATAAGAGCTTGAAGTATGTGTTTATACCGAAAGAGCTCAACATGAGGCAGCGCAGATGGCTAGAGTTGATGAAGGACTTTGACATCTCACTTCAGTATCACCCGGGGAAGGCCAACGTGGTTGTCGATGCCTTGAGTAGGTATCCGACAGCCATGTGTTTGACTATGGATCGGCACTTGCTTGTAGACTTGGAGAGCCTTGGGATTGAGGTGATTGTGTCCGGAGTGCAGATGCAGTTATGGGGCCTTCAGATACAGTCGGACTTGATGGAGAGGATCAAGGCGACGCAGTTCGAGAATGTGGCTCTGCGGTGTATCCGAGAGCAGGTTCGTGCAGGGTTGATGGATGGCGAGTTTTCACTTACAGAGGATGGTGCCTTGAGGCACGGTTCCAGATTATGTGTGCCTAGCGGGGAGCTCAGGGAGCAGATCATACAGGAGGCTCACAAATCGCAGTTCTCTATACATCCTGGTGCCAACAAGATGTACAAGGATCTGCAAGAGCATGTCTGGTGGTACGGGATGAAGCGGGAGGTAGCCCACTTCGTAGTTAGATGCTTGGTCTGTCAGCAGGTCAAGGCAGAGAGGCAGAGGCCCGGAAGATTATTTCAGCCGTTGCCCATTCCAGAGTGGAAGTGGGAACATATCACCATAGATTTTGTATCTGGGTTGCTGCGTACACCAGGAGGGAAAGACGCGATTTAGGTCATCGTTGACAAGTTGACCAAATTGGCCCACTTCTTGCCATTCAAGGTGGGTACGTCTACAGAGAGGCTTGCGGAGTTGTATATGAGGCAGATAGTCAGGATACACGGAGTTCCCGTCAGCATTATCTCAGATCGGGATAATCGCTTTACTTCCTATTTCTGGATGAGTCTGTAGACTAGTTTGGGCACTCAGCTCAAGTTTAGTACTGCGTACCACCCTCCGACGGACGGACAGTCAGAGAGGACTATTCAAACGCTTGAGGACATGCTGTGGACGTACGTCCTAGATTTTGGAGGTTTCTGGGAGGATCACCTATATTTGGTGGAGTTTGCCTACAACAACAGTTATCAGGCCAGCATTGAGATGTCACCGTTTGAGGCTCTGTACGGGCGTAGGGGTCGTACACCTTTATCTTAGAATGATGTTAGAGAGCGAGCTTTACTGGGACCATAGATGGTTGTTGACGCAGCCGAGAAGGTAAAGCTCATCAGGGACAGACTTCGCGTGGCGCAGGACAGACATCGGCACTGGGCCGATAGCCACCGGAGGCCGTTGGAGTTTGAGGTATAGATTTAGAGATAGGATTAGAAGTAGGTTGTATTTTGTTTTGTTTGATTGATCGTGTTTGATTTTTAGTAACTTGAGACCTTGCTTGTGATTAGGTTGGAGACATGGTTTTTCTGCGGATATCTCCGACTCGTGGTATGATACGTTTTAGTGGAGGTAGGAAGCTTAGCTCGCGCTTCATCGGCCCTTTCGTTATCAGCGGGAGAGTCGGTGACGTGGCATACTGGCTAGACTTGCTACATGCACTAGTGGGAGTTCACAACGTATTCCACGTATCACAGTTGAGACGGTACGTGGCTGACCCTAGCCATGTGCTCGATCATTCGGAGATTGAGGTTGGACCTACTCTCAGTTATCCAGAGCAGCCTGTGGAAATTTTAGATCGCCGGGAGAAGGTTCTGAGGAACCAGGTGATACCCTTGGTACGCGTCGCATGGAGGCATCATTCTCCAGGATAGTCTACCTGGGAGCGGGAGGATGAGATGCGCGAGCAGTACCCCTATCTTTTTGGACCTTGAGGTATACTTTTCTATCCTTCTCAGCAATTAGTTTCGCCTTTAGTTTCGAGGACGAAATTATTTTAAGGGGGGTAGATTTGTCACTGCCACTTTTTTAGCTTGAGGATATTTTGGTCATTTTTAAAATTTTGGAATTAATTTGGAATTATTAGTATTAATTATATTTATTAGAATTTTTAAGTGATTTTTAGTATATTTGAGTTGGTGCTATTTTTAGACTTTGACTAATGTTGACTTAGGAGAATGTCCTAGAGGCTAACCTAGGTCATGACTACTTGGTTAGGTTAAGGAACCTTAGCTTGACCTAAGTTAGTGATAATTAACCAATTAGATATAATTTGGGGAAATTAGGAATTGATTTGAATAGTAAATGGCTTGTGGTTTCACAAGTCATGACTTGTGATTTTAGCCTTAGAGGCCCAACCCAAAACCAAGTGAACCTAGCCCTAGCCCATCCCACTTGGCCGGCCACACTAAGCCTAGGGATTCCCACCTATTTAATCCCCTCCTAGAAATTAGGGCTAGCCTCCATTAGGAATATTTTGCAAGTTGAGGAAGAGGTGAGTCTCCATCTTCTTTAATCCATAGAAATTCTATTTCAATTCATTTTTTCCCCAAACCAATTGCAATAGGTCCTAAAATTATTGTACTTGCTGTTGTTGTTGAGTAATTTCAGGAAAGAAACAATTTGGAAGAGTTTTGGTGGTTTGGGGATCCTCTCATTGGGGGCTTTTGTTACATTGTAAATCCCTAGGTAATATTCTAATCTACTCGTTGAAATTCTGTTTTTATTGCATATCTAGGATGCCCTAGGCCTACCCCAGCTGTAGGTATAGCAAACCCTAAGTTTCGTGTCCGATACGTGTCCGTATCGGACACGTATCAGTCCTTGTTATTGGGTGTTTGATGAAATGCCCCAAAGGGTATTTCGATCAGTTTTCAGGAATGTTTTTGAATAGGAATTAGGGTTTCAACCTCGCTTATGGTTTTCTATTGCACTGAGCACATTTTGGGCCGTGTCGAGTCGCCACAGACACACGGACACACGGTTGCACGTGCGGGCGCGCAAGCAGGTTGCTTGCCCTGCTGCTCAGGTGCGTTTGTGCAGCGGACACGCCACGTCGGCATGTGAAATTTGACACATGTGTTGAGACACTGACTGACACGAGATTCCTAGAGTTTCACAAACTCTCGTGTCGTGTCGGACACGGTGACACGCGTGCACTGTGCGTGTGCAGTGTGTTTAGTTGTTCACTATTTTATTTCAGTTTTAAATAATTTAATTCATGTTTTTATTTGCTAAATTGGATCCATATATGATATATAATATCTGTTAGATTTATTTTGCATGTTAGTTTAGGTTTTGGTGTGGATTTGGTTTCGAAATGGGGTTAATTGCATGGTAACAGATACTAGCTGATACTGTCACGACCGGCACCATAGAGTAAGGGCACGAGACGTGGGTACGTCCAGCCTACGTCGCAGTATCGACGGTAGAACGCTGTCCTAGGTCTCATGCCTCTAACAGTATATGGCTAAGCAGTATATACTCCCCGAGTGGGGGTGACATAGCAGAATGTAAAATCAATCACATCTAAGGTAGAGCATAATGGAAGATAGATAAAACATGAAATCCACAAAGAGATACATCAGATAGAAGTATAAGTGTCTAAGATACACAACCCAAAAACATTCCAAATCTCAAATACAGTAATCCATAAATACAACTCAAGACAACTGAAAATAAGCTATAAGCAAAACCTAGCTATCTATACAACCTCAACTGTGTCTCCTCTAGGCTAGCAGGCAACCTCCAGGCTATCTGTAAAATTTATCAACAGGTCCAGTCAGGACATGAGCGAGCACAAAACATCTCACGCAGTTTATATCAAGTTAGGAAATATAAAACATGCAATAGAGTAAGGTACATAAAACGCTGAAAGAAAATGTATATAAAAAACAGCAGAGATTTGATAATAGGAAATATCTATATATGATACGTAAGAACTGTAAGCAATGTGTGATTTAGAGTACAATATGGTTATGTAAACAGTCTAGGACAATGCAGTGGTAACTCCATTGTACGTGAGTGTACAATAGACATATACAATAGTTATACAATGTTGTACAATAGGATTTGAGTACATAACCAATTCTACTCCCCCTCCCCAATCAATACACAAGGATCCACTCCAGTTACGTTATCTTGTACAATAGTGAACAATGTTATACAATAGTTGTACAATGTTATACAATAGATGTACAATATTATACAATAGTTGTACAATGGTCTATCCCTGGAACTCATATGACAATGAGAGTACAATATGCACAATAAGTATACAAGGATATGGGTATTCAATAAATACAATATGCAAGTGAAACGCACATTATAATATGTATTTAGTGAATACAAGGGGATAACATCTCAAAAGAAGATCCATATAGTACCAATCCATGATAACAATCGTGTCAGCATCAAGTATAGTAATCTAGAGCAAGAATGTAAATCCAGACAAGTATGAAACGGTCAGAGAATGTACTCGCCTGATATCCTGAGTGTCTGAAGAGAATATACTGTCCGAGGAGTGGTGTCTGTCTCCTATAGAACAGTACAAGTTACAACAAGTTTAAAATAAGGAAATAGATTGCTACAATGCATCTACATGAAGTTTGGGGTCAATCTAGGCTAAACTCAACCTTTGGTCAACTCTAGTCAACTAAACTAGTCAAACTAGGTCAACTAGGTCAAACCTAAACCAAACAAGTCTATACTAGTCTAACTAGTCTATTCTAGGCCTAATCAAGACTAAACAAGTCTAAGTAAACTCTCACTAGGCAAATAGACATACCATAGGCTAAGAGCCCTAGGCTATAGGCTATATCATGCCTAAGCCAAACCACAAACACATATACACATAACAATATATATATCTAATATATTGTAGTACACTCATAACATATATGCTACCTATATGTACATCCCACATATATATATATATATATATATATATATATATGCATCACTATTCACATATTCATATACATAGATATATATAGGAAAGCTATATATATAGGCACATACATATTTTTTTTTTTTTATAGGCACATATATATAGGCACATACATATATATATATATATATATATATATATATATATATATATATATATATATATATAGAGAGAGAGAGAGAGAGAGAGAGAGAAAATATATATATATATATAGAGAGAGAGAGAGAGAGAAAGAGAGGTAAAAGAGTAAGCGAGTATGTGTGTGTTTAGCATGTATGTGAAAGGATATGTGTTAATGTTCTAAAATTTAGTGATAGGTAGGTGTATGTGACATGGGATACATGATGTAAAAGGGTGTATGAATGCATGTGTGTAAAAGGTTATAGGTTAACTCAGTTTATAGAAATACATACATACATACTTACCTTGTATACATGCATACATACGTATCATGTATATTACATTTACATGATACATACATGTATACTTGTATTATATTATACTTACATTCATGCATATTAGATACCTGTATTTATATTAACATATTGCAAACATTCATTTCATTCATGCATCTATGCTTTACCTACATGTTTTATACATATGCATACATTGTATATTCATATCATTTCATACATTAACATAGAGACATACAAACATACACACATCATATATTTTATACCTTGTATTACCTTACATATCATGTTATATATTATCATTCATTCCTTTCATATATTACATTATCTTTAAGTTGAATACATCATATATGGATACAATACATTATCTTGCATGCTTGCATTCATATATTACATTCTATATTACCTATATACATGTATTTCCTCCATTCATTCATGCTTGCATCATATACTCTACATTACCATACATGTTATCATTATATATTGCATTATAATATTTATACATTATGCATTCATATCTATCATTACATATATATATCTTGCATTCATATCTAGCATTCATTATATACTTTCATGCATACATTGTATATCATTCTTTCATTCATGCATTGCTTATATGCATTATATTAATTGTATTCCTACATGCTTGTATTCAACCATATATATACATTAATGTAAAGAGAATATATATCATATATATATCATTTCATTCATCTAACATATCATGCATTATATACTCTATATTTATTTAATATCCATACTACATAGGCTCATAGGTTACACAAAATGCATATATCGTATAGTAACTCTTTTACTTAAAATAAATGTTGTACCAATTGGGCATTCACTGAATTCTAGGATTAAAGTATGTCGTAGTCCTTTGTGTTAGCTTTCCGAAACTTTAAACGGATCGCATTTTCGTGTCCGGAAGCTCCCGAAATCGCAAAAATACCGAAACAAGTTCGTCTTTCGTACAGCTGACACTCAAATAATTCTACAGAAAGTTATAGAAAGAATTTGGCTTATTAACATATATATTTGGAAATCTAACTTCGATACGGTTGTTTTAAAAAAACGGAAGATAATTTGAAGTTCTAAGCTAAAAGTTATGACATTTCTAAGTTGCTTTGGTTAATAAAAACGTGGATGAATATTATGACGAATTTGACAAAAGAACACATATAGGCCAAGATACTTGGATACAAACATAGGTATCCAAATAAAACTCATTCTAACCATCCTAACTAAGATCAATCCACTCTCTAATTATTATAAAACTAAATTTAAATATCTATTTAAACTATTATCATACATACATACACATGGGGTGTCCTAATTTGGGATCTATCAAGTAGGACAAAAGAAACATATCTAAAATCCTCAAGAGAGCTCCAAATGGCCTCAAATTTGAATCTAAATGGGACACATGTATGAGGATGAATCCTACGGATTCAAAACTAATTTATATGCAAAGAAAATCGATTTAGAGGATGGGTTTTACCTATTGGGAGTGGAATCCCAATGAAATCCTTTAGGACACGGCTCCGATACGAAGATCCCTCAAAGTGGACACTCCTCCTTGCACTCCTCTTTCAATCCTTGGTAGCAGCCTTCCCTTGGAGAATGGGAATGATTGAGGGAAGGTTTGGTGAAGGAATGATTTGATTTGGAGATCAAATCAATAGGAAAGCTCTCTAAAATTGGAGAAGAACAAAAGAAAAATAAAAGAGGCAAGATTGTAATGAATGAAATGAATCATTCTCTCCTAAAGGTGGCTGCCATAAAGAGTCCATTAGGGCTAATGGAAAATGTCCTAATTGCCCCTCTCTAGTCTCATATGGTTAAGTCTAGACTAGGTTCAAGTTTGGGGTCAAAATGATCTAGTTTTGAGTCTCTAACTTAACCATTCTAACATGATAAAAATTAGTTTAATTAACTAACTTAAATGTTAGGTCTTGTGAGCCATGCTTAACTTAATATTGGGTCCCATCTAGAGTTTAAGCTACCCGGATCACAATACAAGTCGGAACGAGACGAAACTCAAACCCGACTAAACAAATCCAATAAAAACAATATTAAAAATATAAAATTTTCCCAAAATATTAAAATATAAAAAATGGCCAAAATCATAATACATCAATTTAAATATTATTAAAATAATCTAAAATTTATCAATTAATCAAAATCCTAAATAACTCAAAAGTCAAAAAATGACCAAAATATCCTTAGCCTAAAAAGTTGTAAATAGTCATTCTAATCACATGGTTAGGTCCCCATGGTCATGGTTAGTCTCTAAGCTTAGCAAAACTAGGGATTAACTAGTTAACCATCAAAATCATAATTTAACATTTTAAATAGTTTTAAATTGATTAAAAAATTACCAAAAACTACAAAATGAGTTAAATCTTATTATCGATTAATCAAAATTATAAAAGTTCAAAATTACCCTCATTTTAGAAAAGTGGGTGTTACAAGTCTACCCTCCTTAGAAGAATTTTGTCCTCGAAATTAAGATGGTCGTACTTTTTCTAGAGTCTCGTCCCCAACAATTATGGTCTCAGAACTTACCTAAATCATACGATTAAAAAGGATGGCATACAGGGTCATGGCATATGGTGGTAGTGAAAGTCTCATCTAGGTATACTAGTCATGCTAACCAAAAGGGTCATAGGGCATCAAACATACAAGCAATCGGGGGTGTTAAACTGGAAAAGAAACAGAAATAACAAATCATCAAAACTGTAAGGCAGTCTACCATCCTATATAAAAACTGGTACTTATTAGAAAATAAAATAAGATAACTACCAATTATCTATAAAGGGGTGCTATTCAAAGAAAAATCAAAATCAAAAGTTAAAGAATGAAAGTCAATTGCATTGAAATCCAATCACTATATATATATATATATATATATATATATATATATATATATATATATAGAGAGAGAGAGAGAGAGAGAGAGAGAGAGAGAGAGAGAGAGAGCGTTAGAGAGGGAAAAGCTGGCATTATGTAAAGGTTATGTGGTTAGTGTGTGTATGGGTGTACGTGGACATATTCATAGGATTAAATAGTAGACGTGTGTGTGTATGTGAAATATACATGAAAGTGTATATGAGGATTTGGGTTTCAAAACAATAGCTATCAAGTTACACTACTCATGGCATATTGGTTAAAAAATCTACAATGCGCAACCTATTTACTCATAACATGCATGGCTAACCATATATATACATATATCTATATGTATAGAGAGGTAGAGATTTAGTTATGTATCTATATACATTATAACATGTATGCATAAACTATATATATATATATATATATATATATATATATATATATATATATATATATATATATATATATATATGAACATAACATAGAGATGAAGGGTTAGGTTTACATGGCAGTTGTGAACATTAGTGTACATTAGTGTAGAGTGTCAAGAGTACAGGGGTTATAACTTAAAATGAAGGGTTCAATCATTCAGTTCAGTTTAACATTACATATTAAATCTGAAATTGAACTAAACATTTAAAATCAATGTGAAAAATGTTAACATGTATTCAGTTTTAGGATTTTGGAAAAATTCGAACATCAAACCAACCCAATGTTTATCACAACCTAATATGTAAAAATATAAAACCTAACATTATATTCCTACATACAACAATGTATATACCTCAAAATATTACATTTAAAAACAGCAATTTGAACTAATATTTAAAATCCAGTATTAAGGGTTAATATGCACATAGTCTCAGATTTGACAAGTTTAAACACAAAACTCAACCAATTTCTTTAAGAATTGAAACCTTGTGTATAAGATACATGTACAGTGATATAAACAAAACTAATAACATAAAATTTATATTTAAATTACGAATTTAAACTGGAAAAACAGAGAACAAGTCTCTGATACTGTACTGTATCAGAATATTGGGATTTTGAGAATTTAAACATCAACAACATATTAATATGCATTTAGATGGGTTGATAATCAAAGTGTAGCATGCATACGTGTCAGACAAAGTGTCTGTGTCCACTATATATATTTTCATGTCCCAATATAAAAATCAAATTATATATCAAGACCAACATTTAGATTCCTACCAAGATTGCAAAGCAGGTGATTGATGTAATCAAGACAGTTTTTATTATTATTATTATTATTTAATACAAGAATAATAGCAAGAAGGAAATAACGATAAAATCTGTTCTGCTTATCTGTTTAAAAGAAGGAACCATTTTAGAACCAGAGCTATAATATCAAATCTAAGATAAGGTCTAGCAAAATCATCGATTCATTATTTTAAGAAGAGATTCATAGTAAGAAGTTACACAAAGGTTTATAATACAGCTAAAGCTACTCCTACTCCTAAGTTAAATAATGAGAAACAAAACAAACAAAACAATTTTTTTGAAAGACTGAACAAAATTAGAGAAAACTTGTTCAAGAGCATTTAAGGTACAATCTGATAATCATATGCGTCTATCCAAAATCATGGTGCTCCAAATCCTCGTCATACTAGTAAGCAAGGCTACGATAATCACAGAGTCCTTGACTAAGGTACATACCTCTAGGTTCATGGTATTTAAAATTTTTGCATTGCCGCATGCGACGGCAAAAACCTTAAATTTCTACACCCGAGAAATAGGTCCAAAATCTGACTATATGTCCTCACTATGCCAGCTAACATGATTATCGAAGATTCTAGATCCCATAACTGAGGTGACCTAGCCCATATGATTTTTTTCTCAGAGAAAAAAAAAAGCAAACATAACACAGGAACAACAGAACAAATTGATCAGTCAACAAGGAACTGATGAAATCGAATTTCAAGATAGTTATAAGAGACAATTACGGGAATGGAATAGAGAAGAACGGAACTTGCAGCAAGATCTCTAATGGTCTGTGCATCCTCAACTGTCCTGACGATAGCTCGTCCTGCTGGTTTTCCCTGGTCTGCTGATGATGCTGTATGAACCGCTGCTGCAGAGAGAAATCGAAAATAACGGAAAAAAAGTCTCTGTACAGATAGAGGTGCACCTCCAATATAGCAGAAACACCAACCTGAGTCGGCACAACAGGAGCTGCGGTCTCGAGGCCCTGATGAATAGGACGAGAGGTGGCCAGCCTCTCGATAGTATTCTCCGGACCGAAGCGATGAGATCGTGTCTTCATAACCATCAAGAAGACAGATCAAAACAAGAAGCAATTTCTGAGAATGAAGCAAAAATTCAAAGGGGGACAGTTTATATTCAAGGGAAGTCAATAAGCAACAATTTAGATAAAGGAATATGATTAAGAGTTTTCCTACTGTGATTGAGTACCCTCAAAAATATCCTAATCCTACTGCAGGCTGTAGTGATACTCTGGTTCGAATACCACTACACTTCTAGTCTCGACCTGCATGGGCCACCACTAAAAACGTGTCACGACCCGCACCCTAGAGTAAGGGCACGAGATGTGGGTACGTCCAGCCTACGCCGCAGTATCGGCGGTAGAACGTTGTCCTAGGTCTCATGCATCTAACAGTATAAAGCTAAGCAGTTTATACTTTCCGAATGGGGATGACATAGCAAAATGTAAACTCAATCACATCTAAGGTAGAGCATAATGGAAGATAGATAAAACATGAAATCCACAAAAAAATACATCAGATAGAAGTCTAAGTGTCTAAGATACACAACCCAGAAACATCCCAAATCTCAAATACAGTAATCCATAAATACAACTCAAGACAACTGAAAATAAGCTATAAGCAAAACCCTAGCTATCTATACAACCTCTACTGTGTCTCCTCTAAGCTAGCAGGCAACCTCCAGCTATCTGTAAAATTTATCAACAGGTCCAGTCAGGACAGGAGCGAGCACAAAATATCTCACGCGGTTCATATCAAGTTAGAAAATATAAAGCATGCAATAGAGTAAGGTACATGAAACGCTGAAAGAAAATATATATAAAAAATAGCAGAGATTTGATAATAGGAAATATCTATATATGATACGTAAGAACTGTAAGCAATGTGTGATTTAGAGTACAATATGGTTATGTAAACGGTCTAGGACAATGCAATGGTAACTCCATTGTACGTGAGTGTACAATAGACATATACAATAGTTATATAATGTTGTACAATAGGATTTGAGTACATAACCAATTTTAGTCCCCCTCCCCAATCAAGACACAAGGATCCACTCCAGTTACGTTATCTTGTACAATAGTGTACAATGTTATACAATAGATGTACAATATTATACAATAGTTGTACAATGGTCTATCCCTGGAACTTATATGATAATGAGAGTACAATATGCACAATGAGTATACAAGGATATGGGTATTCAATAAATACAATATGTAAGTGAAACGCACATCACAATATGTATTTAGTGAATACAAGGGGATAACATCTTAAAAAAAGATCCATATAGTACCAATCCGTGATAACAATTGTGTCAGCATCAAGTACAGTAATCTAGAGCAAGAATATAAATCTAGACAAGTATGAAACGGTTAGAGAATGTACTCGTCTGATATCCTGAGTGTCTGAAGAGAATATACTGTCCGAGGAGTGGTGTCTGTCTCCTATAGAACAGTACAAGTCACAACAAGTCTAAAGTAAGGAAATAGACTGCTACAATACATCTACATGAAGTTTGGAGTCAATCTAGGCTAAAATCAACCTTTGGTCAACTCTAGTCAACTAAACTAGTCAAACTATGTCAACTAGGTCAAACCTAAACCTAACAAGTCTACACTAGTCTAACTAGTCTATTCTAGGCCTAATCAAGACTAAACAAGTCTAACTAAACTCTCACTAGGCAAATAGACACACCATAGGCTAAGAGCCCTAGGCTATAGGCTATATCATGCCTAAGCCAAACAACAAACACATATATACATAACAATATATATATCTAATATATTGTAGTACACTCATAACATATAGGCTACCTATATGTACATCATATATATATATATATATATATTACTATTCACATATTCATATAGTTAGATATATATAGGAAAGCTATATATATAGGCACATACATATATATAGAGAGAGAGAAAGAGAGGTAAAAGAGTAAGTGAGTATGTGTGTGTTTGGCATGTGTGTGAAAGGATATGTATTAATGTTCTAAAATTTAGTGATAGGTAGGTGTATGTGACATGGGATACATGATGTCAAAGGGTGTATGAATGCATGTGTGTAAAAGGTTATAGGTTAACTCAGTTTATAGAAATACATACATACAAACTTACCTTGTATACATGCATACATACGTATCATGTATATTATATTTACATGATACATACATGTATACTTGTATTATATTATACTTATATTCGTGCATATTAGATACTTGTATTTATATTAACATATTGCAAACATTCATTTCATTCATGCATCTATGCATTACCTACATGTTTTATACATATGCATACATTGTATATTCATATCATTTCATACATTAACATAGAGACATACAAACATGCACACATCATATATTTCATACCTTGCATTACCTTACATATCATGTTATATATTATCATTCATTCCTTTCATATATTACATTATCTTTAAGTTGAATACATCATATATGGATACAATACATTATCTTGCATGCTTGCATTCATATATTACATTATATATTACCTATATACATGTATTTCTTCCATTCATTCATGTTTGCATCATATACTCTACATTACCATACATGTTATCATTATATATTGTATTACAATATTTATACATTATGCATTCATATCTATCATTACATATATATCTTGCATTCATATCTAGCATTCATTATATACTTTCATGCATACATTGTATATCATTCTTTCATTCATGCATTGCTTATATGCGTTATATTAATTGTATTCCTACATGCTTGTATTCAACCATATATATACATTAATGTAAAGAGAATATATATCATATATATATCATTTCATTCATCTAACATATCATGCATTACATACTCTATATTCATTTAATATCCATACTACATAGGCTCATAGGTTACACAAAATGCATATATCGTATAGTCACTCTTCTACTTAAAACCAAAACTGTACCAATTGGACATTCACTAAATTCTAGGATTAAAGTATGTCGTAGCCCTTTGTGTTAGTTTTCCGAAACTTTAAACGGATCGCATTTTCGTGTCCGGAAGCTCCCGGAATCGCAAAAATACCGAAACGCGTTCGTCTTTCGTACAGCTGACACTCAAATAATTCTACAGAAAGTTATAGAAAGAATTTGGCTTATTAACATATATATTTAGAAATCTAACTTCGATACGGTTCTTTTAAAGAAAAACGGGAGATAAATCGGAGTTCTAAGCTAAAACTTATGACACTTCTAAGTTGCTTTGGTTAATAAAAATGTGGATGAATATTATGACGAATTTGACAAAAGAACACATATAGGCCAAGATACTTGGATACAAACATAGGTATCCAAATGAAACTCATTCTAACCATCCTAACTAAGATCAATCCACTCTCTAACTATTATAAAACTGAATTTAAATATCTATTTAAACTATTATCATACATACATACACATGGGGTGTCCTAATTTGGGATCTATCAAGTAGGACACAAGACACATATCTAAAATCCTCAAGAGAGCTCCAAATGGCCTCAAATTTGAATCTAAATGGGACACATGCATGAGGATGGATCCTACGGATTCAAAACTAATTTATATGCAAAGAAAATCGATTTAGAGGATGGATTTTACCTATTGGGAGTGAAATCCCAATGAAATCCTTTAGGACACGGCTCCGATACGAAGATCCCTCAAAGTGGACACTCCTCCTTGCACTCCTCTTCCAATCCTTGGTAGCAGCCTTCCCTTGGAGAATGGGAATGATTGAGGGAAGGTTTGGTGAAGGAATGATTTGATTCGGAGATCAAACCAATAGGAAGGCTCTCTAAAATTGGGGAAGAACAAAAGAAAAATAAAAGAGGCAAGATTGTAATGAATGAAATGAATCATTCTCTCCTAAAGGTGGCTGCCATAAAGAGTCCATTAGGGATAATGGGAAATGTCCTAATTGCCCCTCTCTAGTCTCATATGGTTAAGTCTAGACTTGGTTCAAGTTTGGGGTCAAAATGACCTAGTTTTGAGTCTCTAACTTAACCATTCTAACATGATAAAAATTAGTTTAATTAACTAACATAAATGTTGGGTCTTGTGAGCCATGCTTAACTTAATATTGGGTCCCATCTAGAGTTTAAGCTACCCGGGTCACAATACAAGTCGGAACGAGACGAAACTCAAACCCGACTAAAAAATCCAATAAAAACAATATTAAAAGTATAAAATTTTCCTAAAATATTAAAATATGAAAAATGACCAAAATCATAATTCATCAATTTAAATATTTTTAAAATAATCTAAAATTTATCAATTAATCAAAATTCTAAATAATTCAAAATTCACAAAATGACCAAAATATCCTTAGCCTAAAAAGTTGTAATAGTCATTCTAATCACATGGTTAGGTCCCCATGGTCATGGTTAGTCTCTAAGCTTAGCAAAACTAGGGATTAACTAGTTAACCATCAAAATCACAATTTAACATTTTAAATAGTTTTAAATTGATTAAAAAATTACCAAAAATCACAACATGAGTTAAATCTTATTATCGATTAATCAAAATTATAAAAGTTCAAAATTATTCTCATTTTAGAAAAATGGGTGTTACAAATACACTGTTTTCCTCTAATTCCTAAACCATTTAAATCCCTGTTATTGATGTTTTTTTTCAACTGTAATTTACTCTCACATATTTGTTGATTCATGTTAATGAAATATTGCATTCGAATTTGGCCTTGGATTTGAGGATGAGATTTTGGCTTTTGAGTTGGGCCTCGAAATGGTTAACTGAGAATTGGTTCTTCCTATTTTTAACTGAAATCGAATTGGTTTCCCTTCCATTCTTATAACTGAGATTATTTCCAGTTTTATATTGTTAATTAGCACACTATTGAATAATTGAGATTGGGTTGAATGGTATGTGAGTTAGAGATTATGTTTCCTGTTTCCAGACATTTCATATAATCTGAGATTTACTCATTCCTATCTATTAACTGAAATAAATGCATGATTGAGGGTTAACTGTCACAGGGTTGGGTACTTGGTTCACTGATGAACTGATTTCCTTTCCTTTTCGAAATGGGTGTTGAGTTGGTTCTTTCCTATTTTAACTGAATTCTGAAATGAATGTTGATTTCATTAGTTAACTATCATGTGAACCTAGGATTAGCCATGTTCTTTCCTTTTATAAACTTTTCGGTTTCCTGTCAAATATTTTCCTAAAACCTGTGAATGCATTACTCCTAATTCCTGTTATATTCAGTTCCTATTCCCTCACTGTTTCCAGGTTTGAACACAGGCCCTGTTTTCTAATTGACACTGACACACACAAGTGTATCACTCCCTACTCTTATAACACACACACACACACACACAAACAGGTATACTATTCACTGTTTTCAGGATATCCTAATCACACACACACATGCTCACATGTATCTCACTACACACACTCTTGTACCCTCTTGAGACACCCACATACATATCACACACATTCATGTGACACTCTCAAGCCTTCACTAACACACACATACATAACACATGAGCACATGTGTCCCCCTTTTTCTCTATACATATGTATATATATGTATTAAAATATATATATATATATATATATATATATATATATATATATATATATATATATATAAGATGTCAATGTGTGTGTGCCTACTATTATATATATTAGATATACATGTATGTGTGGTATGCATATAGTAGCCTATATGTTATATGTATTTCTATATTAGCTTATGTAATATATCAATGTGTGTATTCTATATTAGAGTGTATTATATTAGATATATTTTGACTTGTGTTATGTGTGTATGGTTTGGTTCATAGGCATAGTATAGCCTATGGCCTATGGGTGGCTTGAATGCCTAGTATGGTGTCTAGATTGGTCTTATTTAGTCTTGTAAGACCTAGAATAGACTAGTTAGACTATTATAGACTTGTTTGACTTAGATTTGATTTGGTTGACCTAGTTTGACTTCTAGGGTTGACCAGAGTTGACCAAGAGTTGATTTTGGTCTAGATTGACCAAGATTCATGTAGAATGCATTATAGTGCATCTTATTACTATTCTAGACTTGTTGTGACTTGTACTGTTCTAAATAGGAGCCAGCCAGACACCACTCCTCAGACAGTACTTTCATCTTGGATATTCAGATAGCAGGCGAGTACATTCTCTGATCTTTTTATACCTGTCTGGACTATACTCTTGCTCTAGATTACTCTACTTGATGCTGACATATATCCTCACGGATTAGTACTATATGGATCCCTTCCTGAGATGTTACCCCCCTACGGGTGCATCGGGTATTTCATATTCATGTACTTTATCATGTGCATCAGGTACTCCTTGTACTCGTACTAGTTTATGTTTTTACATGCTCTCATGTGCTTTCCTGTGCCTCATGTACTACTCATTACATGAGTTTACATATCTTAGCTGTATTCATGTGCCTATAACGTAACTTGAATGGATCCTTGTGTAATTATTGGGGCGGGGTGAGTAGAATTGGTTATGTGATCATTATCCCCAGTAGCTGTATTCATGTGCCTCTTAGTTGTATTCATGTGCCCCTAACCGTTTACATAACCATATTGTACTCTAAATCACTTAGCCACTTACAGTCTCTACTTATCATGTATTTACTTTCAGTTACAAATATCTCCTGTTTACTCGTACTTCCTTTTCAGTACTTCCTGTATTTTACTCTATTGTATGAGTTATACTCCTAACCTGTTATGAACTGTTGAGAGATATGTGCTCGTTCCCGTCCTGATTGGACCTGTTGAAAATTTTACAGAGGACGAGAAGGAGGCCTGCATAGACACTTTCTATGGGACAGCCTTAGAGGACACTTGCGATCCGGACTTCCAGTCGGATCCCTTAGCAGTAGAGACAGTTGCTCAATAGATAGTTTTATCTTATTTCATAGTATTGGAGATTGAGTTGTATATATTATGGATCTATATTATTCTGGATATCAGTGGAGTTATCATAGACACTTAGCTTTCTCTCTATTGTATTTCCTGTGGTTTGGATCTTGCATCTTTTATATCATTCTATCTTTATCCTGTTCTATCTTAGTTGTGATTGAGATATATTCTGTTATGTCACCCCCATTCGGGGAGTATAATTGTTTATTACCTTAAACTGTTAGATGTTGTGACCTAGGACAACGTTCTACCGCCGACACTGCGGCGTAGGCTGGACCTACCCATGTCTCGTTGCCCTTACTCTAGGGTGCGGGTCGTGACAAGTCTCCCTATCATATCCAGGGGATACAGCATTCATCACACAGTAAAATTTGGTAGCTGAAAAAAGAATCGGCGGCTGCGGATTCAGAACTGGTATGGTGATGCAAGCTCCGGTACATCCGATATTGTAGTAATGCCAAGCTCGTGCCCCGTACAGTAGACTCCCAATATACCCCAGGCTGGTACTAGGGTTTCCCAACATCGACTGGGCATAGCCGAATTGACGTACGAAATGGCTCGGCAAGTATGGTTCCAAGTAACAATGGCTCTTATTCCTGTACACCAAATGGGATGGCCGGATGCTTTGCAACCAACGAAATCTCCACGGAGACAGAGTTGTTGCATCTTCACCCGAATCAGCCGAATCCTCATTTGCTTCAAAACCGGTAAAAATGGGACCAACTTTCGTGATCTCCCATCCCTGAAGGTAGGACAAAACCCTCCTACAAACAGGAACGCCCGTATGCAGCCACTTTCTCTGGTAGAAATGATGAAGGAATGCGTCTCCGGCTACGTGGTCTTCTTCCTGGCCCGGGCTCATCAAATTGGGATGGTGCAAAATCAATCACCCCATCAGATAGTGAAACGGCAGCTCGGCGCGAGGAAATTTGTCGTTCTTACCTCGTTCGTGAACAACATCACTTGCGAATTCTCGTAGACCTCGCAGCAGGTTGCATACCATCGCAGGGAGTAGAGCCAAGGGATGGCCAAAAACCAACTTCACAGCTGACAGGATCAGGTTTCGGGTCACCCTCTCCACCGAGCCTAACCCGCCCGAAAAGACATAATCCCGGATCCAGATCATCAAATAAGCAGCCAACACTGCTTTCGACGACATCCGGTGAGTGAGGTGCCAGAAACAGCTATAGAAGCGTTCGTCCGATCCCCGGTCCGTATTTTCCTTGGGACTCTTTTTATTCAATCATCTCATTTCAGAGAGCACCTTGGTACTGGAAAGAGCTGGCGGAGTCGTGAACTGAGAGGGATACTCCTTGTTTTGCTCAAAGACGTAATCCCTCCAAGCAGTCACGTAGGGATGCACCCCGCCCCTATCCTACTTCTGCATATAATAATGGTAGCTTGCCACTTCTTTGAAGACAGCCATCATCTCTTCTTTCTTGTCCCCCAGGACTTGGAACTCCTCGTTGGTCAGGAAGTACTCCTCATAGGGTTCTGATCCCCAAGAAAGCCTCGACACCTCATACATTTCATGAAGTACAAGTCCTAGTTCCCCTACCGAGGTGAAGAAGGTCCCAGTCTGGGTATTAAACATCTCCAGAAGAGCAAGGAATATGTGCCTATTGATGTCGACACCCACCTGGGTAGCACGAATAGCGGCAGTCAGCCCAATCTTTCGGAGTTCGGTTTAAAAATTTGTCAGAACCCAGAGTGTCAGCTTGTCCCATTTTGATACATAATGACGTCATCCCTCTACCCGAAAATCATCCTTCGGGTATGAAGGTTTCGATGACACCATGCAGTTCACGAAAGTCGAAGCACCAAAGGCGAAAGTGTCGGCAGGAACGTCACTGTAAATACTCCCGGGACGTAGAGTTCGCCAGGTGAAAGAAGACCCAGCCCGAGTGGCGGTCAAAGTATCCCTCTGGTTTGAGGTAGCATCGATCCTGATGGTGCCTGCCATTGCTCCCCTTGAGACGGGGTTAGCTCCCATGACATCTTTCTCTTGGAAGCAAGACGGCAGAAAGCCGTCAAAGGCCAATAACGCTCGAGCTGCTTCATGAACATGTGCACCCCTTTGGCTGAGAAGAACCAATCTTCCTTGATCCTCAGCACCTTCGCTTCAGTAGAAGTGAGGCGATCCCCGAACAGGAACTCAGGCTTCAGGAAAGCCTCACTACTAGGAACGATAGATTGCAAGCTGCCACGCTCCATCATCCGCTGGAAGAACGCATACTGTTGCTCCTTGATTTGGGTCATTCTCTCGGGAGACTGATCCAGCATAATGGCAGCTTGCGCAGGATTTATTACCTCCTCATTGTAATCAACTCCCATCTGACAAAGTGCAGCGTCCAGCAGTACTTCGTTCAAAAGTGGAATAGTCATCGAAACTGGCGGTCAGGGAAAGATGACAAAAACTCAGATATGTTAAAACAACAAAGAAATATTTATCTGAGCTGAGTTCTCATCAGAAGCGCACACACTGAACCCAAGCTCAGGCGCATCTGAAGAAAGGCTTCGGCGCATCACCAGAACTCGAGGTCCATGCGCATCAGCAGGAAAGCTTCGGCGCATCATCAGGACTCGAGGTCCATGCACGTCAGCAGGAAAGCTTCGGCGCATCATCAGGACTCGAGGTCCATGCGCGTCAGCAAGAAAGCTTCGGCACATCATCAGGACTCGAGGTCCATGTGCGTCAGCAGGAAAGCTTCGACGCATCATCAGGACTCGAGGTCCATGCGCGTCAGCTGAAAGGCTTCGGCGCATCATCAGGACTCGAGGTCCATGCGCGTCAACAAAGAAGCTTCGGTGCATCATCAGGACTCGAAGTCCATGTGCATCAGCAAGAAGCTTCGGCACATCATCAGGACTTGGGGTCCATGCGCGTCAGCATATGTGAGTTCTAAAATGACTTTGTCAAAATACTAAAGATAGGACAAGGATGACAAACCCACCAATTACCGCCGGTCGAACGTCGACGGGCGTCCTGGGGACAGCATCAACGTCGGCATCTGCAGGCTCATTTCCTTTGCCTCGTCCTTAGCCAGCACCACCACGAGGAGTCTTGGGAGCCATTTCGTAAAAAGAAGATAGGGTTTTTGAAGAAAAAAACTCTAAAGAAAAAGAAAGCTTTTTTGCAAGAAAGTAAAGAACTCTCTCTCTCACCATCAGAAGACTATTTATAGGCTTGGTCGCACGTGTTAACCGATGAAGGGTGACATCAACCGCCGCCTGGGGTTCTGCGAATTGATAACTGCATATAATCCAAAAAGATCATCATTAAATCTTTTTGATTATTTCGAAATGTTATCATTTGCATTTAAAAACTGAAGAGGAGCATGCGCCTCATCACAGATGCGCGGAGCAAACATGCGCCCCGAACAAGTTGTGCGCCCCATTGAAGACCACACCATGCTTCTTATTCAAAGTATTCCAAAACTTGACAAAAAGTTTTAAAAACTTTAAAGGGGGTCTTGTAGAAGCATAGAATTTTAGGCGCATCCACAGGCCAGAATTCCTATGCGCCTAACACTACATGCGCCAGGGAGCTCAAACGAAGTACTTGGCACAGCAAGACAGTAAAGTACAGACATCAAAAGGATTTTTATTTCATATAAAAGTATATTACATGTCTAAACAAAGGCTTTACAAAGGAAAATTTCTACAAAAAGAAAGAATCCTAAGACTATAGCCAGGCGCAGCAAACTTCCATGCGCCTCCTGACCGGCGCATCATCCGTCAGGCGCATCACTTCAGCATCTCAGTTATGTGCATTCCTTCAGCATCTCAGTTATGTGCACCACTTCAGCATCTCAGTTATGTGCATCCCTTCAGCGTCTCAGTTATGTGCATCATGAAGTCTCAGCATATGCACTCCACTTCGACCCGATTAAGTGCTTCGACTAATAAAACATTTATTGAGCAGAGCAAGGGTGGACGATCAACCCCACCCTAGCTGGAGAAAGAGCTCTCCAAAGCCCAAGGAAGAGGAGAGCACCGCAATCGATCCGCGGCTAAAGGAGCAGCTTTCAAAACAACCAGAATTGGCAACACCCACTCTTGCAAGAGGAAGAGCTCTCCAAAGTCGAAGGAAGATGGAAGCACCACAATTTCGATCTGCGGCTCTTCCAGCATAACGGAGATAGGGTTTGAGCATCCCGATCTTTGGATGCAACAGGCACCTTTCGCCTGCCTCAGAAGCCCTCGATCCCGACTTTTGGATGTAATAGTCACCTTCACGAGTGCATAAATGAAGACAATGCGTCGCATCTTTACCCTCGGAAGCATCTCGTCAACAGAATGTGCTCGAGCAAACAAGTTCATTCGGGATGAAATGAGAGAACGAGAAGCAAACTCTCTCATTGCCACTATTCATAGGTCGGGCAAATCAAACCCATGCGCCAAGTGGCGGGCTCTTCGAATCCCGTGCAATGAATTTACATTTATGGTGATGAACATGACACTTTAAATTCGGCCATGTCAAAACGACTATTTAAAGCACTCGAGTAACGCAACAGTCGTACCAATAAAGATGCATCATACAAATGGATGCACCGGTCAGATATCGCGCATCCTACCGATGTGCCCGTCGCTACCAAGTGCCCTCTATGGATGCGTCCAACAAAGTACAGATCCATGCGTCCTAATCAACATGGACCCATACGTCCAGTGGAACGCAAATCAATGCACCCACTCAACAGCCCATCACCCGTCAAAGAACATTAAATACTGAAGTCTGACATGACAGCAGCCATGCCTCGATGACAGAACAGCAACAGCTTTTATAAAAAAATGAAGCATCGCTGACGTCAGTATCAACATTACTCTCTTTCGGCGGTTACAAGCCACGTGGCCGCCCAACCATCCGCATGCGCTATGCAACCATACGTCCAAACCTTTGCATGTGCTTCAAAAGCCATGCGCCTCTGACCTTCCTCTGATACCTAAAGACAGAGGTCAAGTCGCTACTGAAGCATCGCATGCGTCTCAAAAGCCGTGTGCCCAGACTGGTTCGTGACTCCTGAAGGTTGTGAGCCATAGTCTTTTCATGTGCCCAATCCCAGGCGCATCCTATCAGATTACACTCCACCATATCCGAGATCTTTGAGTTACGGACACGTGCCACGTGTCATTTGACTCAATTCAGCCTATAAGGGGGTGCTAATCACCCAAGATCTCAGCAACAGAAAGATCATCTCCCCTGCTACGTATCAGCCCACAAAAGCAGTATGAAGGATTCAACCCACAAATGATGGCGCATCATCCATGTGCCTCCGTAGACTCAACCATATGGCGTCTCCACGTACAGGTGCATCCTACATATGCGCGCATGAGCAGCCAGCCTGCAAGCTATAAATAGAGGGATTATTTCCTTCTTCCACACACAGAGATATACACCAACGGACAGAGACCTACATACACACAGTAAGAGAGGCAGATACAGACACTCAACGTCTTCTTTTCCTCTGTAAGCTCCAGCACCCAGAGCAACTCAGACCTTCAGAGAATCGAGAACCGTCATCAGATCGTTAACGGAGTCAACGTATTACGATTCGCTCCATCGACACAGGGACCCAGATAAACAAAAGTATACTCCTAGGACTATATCTAAGTCCTATATTGTAACATTATTCTGTTTGTAATTAAAATTTGCAATCAAAATATTTTAATGGCAAACACCGGTCACATAGGCTAGTTGTATTTCAAACATTGTGCACATGTCATGTCTTGTACATCAGGTTCATGGTTACATTCATGTACTTTATTTTCTGTACTCTACATTCCTGTACTTTCATGTTTATTTCCTGTATTCCATATTTCTTGTTCTCCTGTACTTATTTCCATATCATGATGTTCTTGTTAATTACCTAGAACTGTACTTTGCTCCACTCCTAACTGGATATGTTCCAGGTGTACTTGCAGGATATCATTCTACCTTATGGGGCAGAGCCCAAGATCTTAGTTGAGTAGAATGGATACATGATTTAGCTAGAGGCTTCAGGTTTAGACTATTTAGTTTTACTTCTAGATACTATTTTTAGAGTTCATAGTATATTTTAATCCTGATGACTCTGGTACCTTTATGTTATATGGATTTGTGGATTATGGTGATCTTATCTTTCTGGGAACGTTATATAGATGCTGTGATTATGCACATTCATGTTTATTTAGTTAGTTTTCCCTAGCTTGGTACAACTTACTTTGTCGTGTCTAACGACGAAGGCTGGGCGTGTCCGACTTGTGTCCGATTATTCGGGAGCGGGTCTTAAAAAGTTTTTAGTGGTGGCCCATGCAGGTCTGTCCTAATAGTACCTAGGTATTGGATTACTATTGGAGGACTTGATTAAACTAGGAAAACTTGATTCCAGCATAGGAAATCGGGTACATCAGGTATGTTGATATTCTATAAACACTTGTTATTTTTTAGGTTTAGAACGTTTTAACAGTTTTCTATTTTTCAGGTAGTTCAAAGCACGTAACACCGGAACTGTTGATCTACCTACACTTGAGGGTTCCAAGCTTTCACTATCTTCTATCGCCCTACTATCCCCATGCGTAGTACGCAGTTGATGGAGACGTTTTAGGAATTCTTTGACCACCTAGAGGGAGCAGGCCATCATTTTCCAAGCCAGACTTGTGGATACACTCTCCGAGCCAGGAAGGACTTCTGATTTTTAGACTCTCGGATCTTTGGACTTCCCCGAAGTCGAGCACATTCTTCGCACTGAGAAGCAGATCGAAAACCTGAAGCCAACTCTTCTGAAGATCATCCAAGTCTCTAAGGACCCGACTCCTTTAAAAATTGGAGCCACTAGCCAGAAGATCCAGAATATAGCACAGGCAATAGAATGAGACGGGAAGCTGAAGCCAGGAGAGACAAGAAAACTTATGACAGTGATGGCAACTACCATGGACCCACAAAGAGTTACAACACTCAGACGGCGCTTCTTCAGTCACATCGTTAGCCGCATCATCAGAGGAAGATTCAGGCCACCTTCGTTGCGTGCTCTGCAAGAGGACGGGACATCATGTTGACAAGTGCCGTAAGAGACTGAAGCTATACTTGTACTGCAGATTGCCTATCCACCAAGTCAAGGATTACCCGAAAGCTGCTGATTGTACTGCCTAAGGACGAGCACGAGGAGCACCAGGACTACCGCAAGAACCACCCTATATCGGGATAGTTGAAGAAGTTAAAGTGATTCCAGCTCCTGAAGAAGTACTGAAGACGTACTAAAGACAGAAGGTTTCTTTTGCGTGGTTGGAGAAAATCTTAGATCGTGATTCACAATCCAATTTTTTTTGGATTTTACTCTTAGCACCTAAAACTCCTTTATTTTCTATTCAAGGATTGTTAAACTTCGTTTTTTATTCTGGAACCTTGGTTGCTATTTGAGATATATTCTAGGGTTGGTTTCCTATTCTAGAATCTTGTTCGTAACTTAGCCCTTATTCAAGATGAAGTTTCCTATTCTAAAAGATCTTGTTTCCTATTCGAAGCTCTGGTTTCTAATCTAGATTTTGCTTTTCCGTTCGAGACTTGTTTTATGTTCACTATTAGATAGCCTGTTTTCATATTTAATATTCATGATTTGTCTCCTATTTTGGCTTCTATTCGAAATTTTGTTCCCTAATCAAACTTTGTACTATTTGAGATTTTATTTCCTACTCAAGATTTCATTTCGAAACTTTGTTTCTCATTCAAAACTTTGTTGAGCTTTCCTTTCTATTCGAGACTTGTTTAAGAGTCTGTCCTTCTTCGAGACATTGTTTGAAGATTTTATTTTCTATTTGAGATTTGACTCGTTCCTATATGAGATTTTATTTCCTATTCGTGACTTGTTTTCTATTCGAGAATTTGTTTCTGTTCAAAACCATATTTGACCTCGTTCCTTATTTGAAATTTTGCTTGTTTTGCATCCATAATTCGATGCTTATTTCCAATTCACTAATTAATACTCTCTTTTCTATTCACTATTCGTGGTCTTGCTTCTTGTTCGAGACTTCCTATTCGAGAGTTACCTTCCCTCTGCGACCTTGTATTCTATTAGAATTTTATTTTCCATTCGAGATCTGTTCGAGACTTAAAATCTCCTTATTGTCCTTTTAGTACCCACTACTCATTGTTGAATCCTTTGTTGCTTCTTGGTGCCTAGTGAAACTCTTTATCTTCTAAGGGATAGGTAACACCACCTTTTATCGTAACTTGAACAATTGGAACTCATTTTGAATTCTCTTGAATTTTTGGTAATTCTTATGGATAAGGTTGAGAGACTATTCGATGGTCTACTGGGGCGTGACAGTTGCACGCTGCAGCCATTATCTGGATTACG
The DNA here is from genome assembly GCA_029216955.1 of Iris pallida. NCBI lineage: Eukaryota > Viridiplantae > Streptophyta > Magnoliopsida > Asparagales > Iridaceae > Iris > Iris pallida. The sequence goes on from JANAVB010034419.1 coordinate 2,113,297, forward strand.
GAGACTAAGGGTTCACTGGAGCCAGCAGCGTACTGGCGAGGCATGAACTCTAAGTTGAAGCGATTTCAGACATTCATAGGTCCTTGAGTATTATTGAAACTTTTTTCTATAATTTTTTCATATCTTGGTCTTTTGTTGCTTCGTTGATAATTGTTGGAAGATGGATAAAGTTGATAGATATTCAGTAATATATTATTATTTGAGTCACGGAACCGACAGTTTACTGCAGCCAGATATACACTGGCGAGGTAAGGATTCTAAGTAAAGTGACTTTAAATATATATATATATATATATATATATATATATATATATATATATATATATATATATATATATATATAAAAATATATATATATATATATATATATGTTCTTGGATACCATATAGACTATATCTCTTTTCATATGATTATTGATTTTCGATAATCACAAACCCTTGCACGTTCACCTTGACCTGATAACTAATATCTCCTCAGTGGAATCCTTGCTTTTAAATCAATCCTTGCAGTCTCTTTCTGGTATTTTGTTAATAAATTATTTGATTTTCTCAATAAATACACCTTGCTAAGTTTTGATTTTGTTCCACTAGCTTTAAATCGCACTTATATTTTGATCTTGTTTTGTCCAAACCTTGATCTTAATCATGCCCATCCAACTGTAACTCCCCTAATTCGTTTCAATCGTACTAAACCTTCAATTTTGCTCATGTTTAGAAATTCGTACCTTGATGATTTTATTTTCTAAGCCGTAATTGAATTTCATTTCACTTCGTGTCTACCGTGTTATTACGACTCCTTGTATTAAATTATCGTACTTGGTATTAATTAAACCCTGTCCCACTTCGTGTCTGACCAATTTTTGATCCTTATTGATCATGTCATTTTACCCGTTTATTTTGACATGCTAATTCATTCAAAGTCTTATCTCTGATCATATTCAGGTAATCGTGGTCATGCCTATATTTATGATAATTATACTTTTGTACCGATCTATCATGTCTGATGATTAGAATTCTGTTTTGATCGCGACTGAGTGGTTTTGATCATGACCATTTTCCTAGACCCATCATACCTCAACCTTGATTTGGGTCTTGCTTAGCTAATCGTGCCAAATAAATTATTCATCAAGTCATGAATGGATTCGTTTCCTTGGCATATCTAACTTAGTTGCTCAGTCATAAATTATACTTTCGATTGCTTAACCATGTCTACTGGACTCCTTTAAAATTTGAGGACGAAATTTTCTAGGGGGGAGATTTGTAACCCGCTTTCCCAATTTTAGAGAATTTTGAAAATTTATGATAATCTAAGGTAGAAATATCCAAGCTTTATTTTTCCTAAATCAAATTTTATGGTTATTATTTTAAGAAGTTTAGATTATTGGGGGCCTGGTTAGTTAACTACTTATTTGGGATTTTAACCAACCTAGAGTGGTTCCCAGGAATTATAACAACCTTCTTAACAAACCTCTACCAACTTTTGGGGGGTATTGCGCAATTAGGAAATGTCATAAGGATTTCTTGTAAAGATCCATCTCAATTCCTCAACTCTATATATATCCTACTTTCTCTTTCCTCTCCATATATTTTTCTCTGTCCCAAAATTTGAGGAACAGAGCTCCTCACCCATCCCAAATTTCCTTGAGCCTCACCCTAGATTCTTCTGGCCATGGCAAGGCCGGCGAACCCTTCACCGAGATGGTGTCGACGATGACGACTGCATCGATCTCCGGCAACGAATCGAGATCCAGATCGGGATCGATCGGCCGATCTTCTTCTTCGATGGTCACTCATGCAGCGGCCGGCGACTCACGAGCAATCGGCGACGAGTGTCGACGATGATGATGTGTCTTCTTCTTCGGCGGTCACTCACATGGCCGCCGGCGACTCCCGAGCAATCGGTGATGGGTGTCAACGACGACGACGTGTATTCTTCTCTAGCGGACCTCGAGCATGGCGTGGCGGCGACTTCCCCGCAATGGTGAACACCGAGGAGTAGGACAATTCTGGTGAGTCTCTTCCTCGCTCTCTCCTATCTTTGAGTCGATCGATCAGATCGAGGACGTTGATGGATCGGGTTGAGGTAGTTTGAATTGGTTTCTGGATCGATCAACTACTTTCGGTTGATCGACAGCAATCGATTGGTTTAAAATTGTTATTTTTATTTTTAGAATTTCACTTTCGAATTCTAGAGATTTCTGAACGACCTTACTCTGGGTTGCACATCATCTGTTTGTTTGTTTGTCTGAAACAGATCTTGCTCGTGTCCAAAAATGCGAGAGACCGTGTCGGTTATGATTGCCTTTGTTTTCTTTGATTCCACTCTTCTCAGGTATTGTCCTTACACTCCTTAGTAATCAGAGAATACTGTTATAGATTTTGAATGGGTAAAGTTTGAGCAGGATCGGTCGTAGAAGGTTTGGGATAGATTGGTCAGTGTCCGACTTTAGCTTGTGTCCAGTATTAGTTCATGTCGTATCCAGCTTTGTTTGGGTTCGAAGTTTGGGTCGTGTGCATAGTGATTGAAGTTGGAGTGCAGGGCGCGGAAGAGGTTTTCGAATTCACTAAAGCTCCGTGTTCGAGTCAGATTGCAGTTGTGGGTAGAGTTGATCTGTTATGGGGGCTTTTGATTGTATATCTTCCCATAGGCTTGGCTGTGTCATTGCAATTTAGTTGTATAATTCTTAGCTCTATTTGAGTTTTTGAGATTCTTCTAAGTATTGCATATTATTCTGTTAAGTATATTTCACTTGGAGCATTGGGTTGGTTCAACTGTGTGCTCAAGGGAGCAAGTCTGAGTTCACATTCTTAGCTTTTAATTATATTTTGAGTCGACTTTTGTGGTGTATGTTGGGATTTTCCAGGCTGAACTTTATGTATGGTACTCTGAGCATGCGAACCTTTAGTACAAGGATTCTTGCAGGTGTATGTAGGTTGATAGGTCAGTATATGTTGCTGGATTGGGTTATGCTGAATTTTAAGTACATTGCTTGAATTCTTAAGTTTCTGTATGAGCAGATAGGCTTTGAGTAGGTTTGGATGGGCTTGATGGGATTAAAAGTACATGGCTTTAAATTATGATTATAAAATTGTTGAACTTAGATGTTGTTGGGCTGCCAGTGAGCTTGAGCATTGGACTGAAAAAGAAGAGTTGACTGATGGGCCTGTAGAGCCAATTACTGGGCTTAACATTAGTTTAAATGAATTAGAATTATTGCTAGGTCCTTGGCCTTGTAGATGATTTGCTGAGATTTGCTTGTAAATTTTTTTAGACTTTAGTAAGGTTGGACTCTTGTAAGGGCTGTGGGTGTGGGACAGCATGGTCGGGCTGTGCAGGAAATTTCAGGAAGAGTAATTGAAATGGTACCATGGATAGGGATGGGTCAGGAGGGAAATTAGAAGTAGGGTTTGGGCTTGGATTATTTTGACTGCTATTAATGATATTAATTACTTCTTAGTATTGTCAAATTCCTATTAATAATTTTTAGTTTGTCAAAATTTATTTTTGCTAACTACTATCTTGCTAGAAGAAAATATTTTAATATTAATTTTACTCAAAATCGTTTAAATATTGTATAAACCTTTTACTAGTATTATGTTAGCACTACGAATACACTACAAGAAAAATGGCTTTTCTTGACGGTTTTTCCCCGTCAAGAAAGACTTTTCTTGACGGTTTTGGATCCGTCATCTAGGCCCCCGTCAAGAAAAGTCGACGCTTTTCTTGACGGTTTTTTATTTGTTTTCTTGACGGTTTTAAACCGTCAAGAAACAAGCTTGTCTTGACGGTTTTAAACCGTCAAGAAAACAAACAAAAAACCGTCAAGAAAAGTGTCGACTTTTCTTGACGGGGGCCTAGATGACGGTAATGACCGTCAAGAAAAGTCTTTCTTGACGGAAAAAAACCGTCAAGGAAAATATTTTTTGATGTTTAAAAACCGTCAAGAAATGAATTTTTTTTGACGTTTTGCAATCGTCAAGATAAACATGTTTACAATAATATCAATATATTCCAGAATCCAATTACCAAACACACATAATATCAATATATGCCAGTTACAACACACACATAATATTATAATACACAATCTTTTTATTGATCACAAATACAAAGTTTGTACATCACAAACATCCAAGAATGATATATACAAAGTATACAAAAATTCTTCTCAAGATTGGAGGAAGAAGAGTACAAAGAATCACAAGCATGACCATAATTATGATGATGATCCTCAAGGTGATAATATGAGCTTGATTTCCTTCAAGAGTCTTCTCAGGATTGTGGACGAAGGAGAACAACCTGGTTATTGTCAAGAACAAACAAAGAATCACATACTAAGGGCTTAAAGAAAATTTATGTATGACTCAACATATACAATACATAATGCAAACTAACATGCATGGATGCATACATGACATAACTAAGATTAGAGTGCTCAATATTTCTCTTGTGCTCTAAGCTTTCCAATTTGGCAAAAAGGGATATTTGAGAATGAAATCAGCATGTAAGGATGAGTTGAAACTTTAATCTTCAGTTGTCCATGACATAGATACCGGTATATTATTTTATTAAGCATGAAAGGTAGCATGCATGACCAAGAAGAATGGGTCAAGTTTTATAAGTCCAGGAGTGCCTTCAATAGGTCATGATGTAATTCCATTGACCCTAATATCATAATTAGTTCCCCAAAAATGACTGGCTTCACAAATGGACTCAGTTTTATGAGTCACTTCCCATTTTACATTATTTTAATTTTTATGGGAAATTTCTAAAAACTATTGCAGCCTTGAACCTTGACATCTCCCTAACACGCCAAAGGCCTTAGCCAGTAGGCTTCCCCATCTTAGTCACCAGCTTGCAATTTGAAAAAAGCCACATATTATTTTCTAGAGGATAAGCCACCAACTAATGTTGCACAAAAAGACAACTCAACAAGTGCTTCGTGACTGAAGTATAGTGGAGAGAATTATACTGATGTACTTCAAAAGTAAATTGAGCCAGAAAGTATAATAGATGTTATACCATATCAACATGCAACAAAGTATACTCACATGTTCGAAAGCCAAGGTGACAAATCCTCCATTGCCTGATGCTCCGTTAACATGAATATCTAGCTTACGAAAATGTTTGATGGTTGTTTCTACACTTCTTGCCACATCCTCCTGCTTGCACAGATCGCCTTCAAGCCCAACAGCCTGTGTGACATAATTGATAAAGATTTATGTATTATCGAAGCATTAGGCTAACCAGATACATATTAGAGGATTCTCTAATATTGGTAAAGATTAATGAAGATCCACCTATGAATTCTTCCATTTTAGATAGCTTCATTGCCACATCCACCTGTAACATTATAAAACTATGTAGTTCTAGTTCAATATTTTCATAAATGAAATATTGCATCTAGTCTTATGGACATATCAAGAAAACTAGCAAGTTCGTGGGAAAGTATATTTATCACATCATTAGAAGAAAGCAAAAGGTAAGGTGATGGTCTGATGGCCCAATGCACCCTGCACATAAATCTTGCAACAAATTTCAAGTACCAATCATATAACTCTAGTTGGCATATGTAAGAAGAAAGGGAAAATGAATAGATTCCAATTAAGATGCAAATGGAGCCCTTAAAATTGCTACGTGAAAGACAATAAACAACTTCCTAGTTTAGAAATGTGTCTGAATAAAATATTAACTAATAGAAAGAACAATACAAATTGGGTGGTATTGGTAGTATCCTCCTACAGGACATTAATTATGTGGGAAAACACATAATAAAGCACTATGTAAGTTTAAAAATACATCAAACAATCTCATGATGTGTGTAGTATGAGTACTATATGTGGATTATGAAACTATAACTATAAAGTTGTTTGAAATCTAAAATTATGATGAACAGAAAATAGTTTATCGAGCCAAATAAAGAATCCTTTATATGGGATAGCTGATGTATAGTTGTTTCAAGTTTATGGAGTTGTCTTTGCTAAAGGCATCAATGATGTTATCCTCGCCAAGTCCTTCAAGACTGATGTCTCGACCATTTAGAATGTCAAGGCTGACCTTGCACCTAAGGCCTAACCTTGCATCTCTATTATGTCCTACTTCATATGCATAACGAGTACTTGGAGCCAATTGTTTCTTAATTTTATCGAGGAATGCCTATATACAATATTTATGTCCTACCCAAGGGCTTATTTTTAAGAATTTTTTGTTGTTACCTTCATTTTTCTGCAAGTTCCTGAGAGAACAAGAACACAAATTATCAATATACTTTCCTACATGTTCTTATATATATATTCAACTCACTATTAAAGAATTGTCGATACAGTTTGACTTTATTGCTGCATACACAAGAACTCGAGACAATTTGAATCACTTGACAAGAATCTGAAGGCTAGCCATACTGAAACTATAACACAAACATGTATCAATCATGTAAAGAATCTGAAGGCTAGCTAAATTATCAATCATGTAAAGGTATGGGGTTTGGATCTCAGTGTATTACAACCATCTTCAAAGCCATTTTTCAGGCAATTACCAACCAAATCCTTTATTTGAACACTAAGAAATGTTCTTTGTTCTTGATATCGACACTCGTTACATGTATCTAGGAGCTTTGAGACATTCAAAGAGTATGTATCATCATTTAGTAGAAAATTTAGTAGAAAAAACAAGGAAAAATAAGCTAAACAAGTACATAAAAATTTAGTAGAAAAACTAAACAAGTACATAAAAATAAGCTAAACAAGTACATAAAAATAAGCTAAACATGTATCTAGGAGCTTTGAGACATTCAAAGAGTATGTATCATCATATAGGCACTATAAACTAAACAAGTACATAAAAATTTAGTAGAAAAAACAAGGAAAAATAAGTACCAGGTTTTGCTGAACCGACATCTGTAGCTCCATGTGCATTCTCACTTCCTGATACTTGAATACTAGTTTTAATTTCAGTGTCGGATATAGTTGCAATATAAGATAAGCCATTCGACTCCAGTTGCAGCTCATTCAAACTCCTAATGGCTGAATCTAAATCATTCCCAGATGCTTCAAACACTCTTTCAAGAAGCTGGAACACAATGGTAATGTATCAGCTAAGCATTTCTCAACGATCGAATAAGTATAAGGTAGCAGAAACAATACGAAAGAGTTTAGATTCAGTAGCGGCTGTCCCCTTAGCAAAAACAACAACATGGACCCATTATTACCCCATCAAATTGTAGTTCGGCAACTAGAAGAAGAAATCAATAGAACAAGAAAATCTGTAGCTTGTTCTCAACTTAGCTCTAGTCTTTGTGCATTTCTAATAGGGTAATCTAAACCCTTCATAGAGAACCTTCCAGATAGTTGAATCTTTGAACACACCAGAAATAGACCCACAGTCTTGGTAAGATGAATCAAGTAATTCATGTTCTATAATCTGTCCTCTCCCTAGATTATGCGTATGTTCTTTTTCCAGCCATGATATCTGATGTCTTTTGGGCTACTGAGCATAACCAGAGTGAACAAGGTGGTATATAACGTAACTTCTTGAAATATGTATATGATGTATGTTATACTGTCATTACCTATTTTGCATAGACACGGAAACAAATTTGAATACGAACATGATATGAATACGGAATACGACATTTTTGGAAGAAAAAAAATTGGGATATAGATACGGCATGGATACGGTCATATATACACATAAAAACATATATATATATATATATATATATATATATATATATATATATATATATATATATATATATATATATATATATATATCATAAGATTGGACATTCATATATAGTGTCAGTGGGAATGGTAGGGCTGGAGGTGACAGGGGCAGACGATTGAGGGGCCTCCAATCGTGCCTTCACTTCTTGAGGGTCAACGAACTCAGCCGTCAGCAAACGACCTCCATTGGAGGGCCACTGGAGGTTGTACAGGGCATTTTGAGTCGCTACAGCTTCCTCTACTGATGGATACTGCCAACAATCAGAAATTGTCGAAGAAGTCATTGATATGCAAAAATATATATTACCAAAATAGAAACAAATCAATATGCAACAAAGAAAGACTCGGGAGGACACCTTCAACAGTGGGCATAGATAAAAACTTCCTGGAAACAAATTACTGAAGCTGAAAGTTCCACCAGCATCACACACTGAATTGTTCCTATAGCCATCTTCACCGCTCAATGATAACAAAACAGATGGGAACAATTCTCCAGGTTCTCCTCCATAAATATTCACCACAATTTGACTAAGCCTCTGACAAGTAAATGAATTAGGCCCCAAACGTCTAAGATGGTAGCCAGCCTGCATCCACAGAAGCACAATATCAGATACACAATAGATACAGTTAGAGAACGAAAAACATATTCTTTAAGTTAATCAAGGAATCTAAACAAGAAGAAAATATGGTCATCAAAAGTTTTTTATTTCAAAATTCTACAGACCCTACTGATTTGTCGATCGATACCAACGATTAAAGAGCAAAACACATACCATGAAGATTTAAACCTTAAAGAAAAGTGAGGGCAAGATTCAGAAGTTTCACTTTTGAATTTGAGAATTTGAAAATAAAAGTAAATGAACATATTTTATAATACAATATAAATAGAAATAAAAATAAGGACCAAACAATAACACTACTATCCGTAAATGGAAGTCTGTTTCTCAGGACAATAAATCGCCAACACTAATTAACAACAAAGATGTTGTAATAAACTAGAAAGGAGTCATTCTCACAAACTTGTGCATGTAAACAGTTTGTTAATCATAAATATTAACTAACTTTATTTGCTTTCAAACAATGCAAACCTTTGAGGCTTCAATACTGTAACTTGTGTCGTCATATAAGGGGCCTTGATTATTTTTATTTACAACGTATACATCTTATATCATATTTCAAGAAAAAATAATCTCCCCACTCCTATCCTCTTCCCAACCATCACACGACCACATGTACAAAGTAGTTCATAGTCATTACATTCCTTAAGACTTGAGACACATATTGCAGCCCGGAGGAATATAAATAGAAGCAAGCAAATATGGGCATAAACCTGGGGAAATCATTCAATCATTTGTGATAACAGAACACATAAACAAGAAATAAAGTTTAAGCAAATTTCATTTCCTAAGAATGAATCCAGAAAGTAACCATATTATGTAGATCGAAACAAACAAACAAAAAAAGACATTTGGGGGTACACTAAGTAGGTGCATTTTGTTAGAACACCTCAAGCAAGTTTAAACTACAGTACCTGCAAGATAATTGAACGATGATGATTTCCAGCTGCCATGACGTACACAGCATATATGAAATCCCAACTGCAGAACAGATATAAAAGAAGAAAAAAAGGTACATCAACCTCCATAGACACGTTAAGGCACTTCAATACAATCAAGTATTTAACAAATAATTAACAGATCGCCAGAACATTATGATATACCTACACGTACAAACTCTCACCGAATCCCATTCCTTAGTTTATATAGACATAAAGTTATTCTTTCATGATACAGGAAACTTTAGGAATCACAAACACAGATATTTATTGATATAATTCCAGAATGGCTTCAAAATCAGTATGACTGTTTGCACTTTCTACGAAAAACTCAGTCTGATTGACTTCAATCTGCCAGTATCAACCGATCAACTCAAAATTCGTGAAAGCTATCTGCTTTCCCACAAATGTCAAAGTAGGACCTTGATAAACATCTTGATCTTGGAATATAACAAATCTACTTGAATTTGCAACTGATGATGCATTATGATCTTGGAAACTAAGTAGATATACTCAAGTTTGCAAAGTTCAATGTGTTTTGTGTACATAAAAATCTATCCAACTAAAAGAAAGTCATTTTAATAAAAAATGGTGATAGCCAAAGGGTTTTCCTTGCAGCATATAAAGCCAATGCTTCGATAGTTGTAACACAGACATATAATATTCAATGTCCCTTCTCCCCATTCCTGCATCTCTCTCTTCTAATCTCAAATACTGTAAAAATATTTCTTCTTGGTTATTCAACGAAGAATATTCAAGAAGAAATATTTGCCAGAATCAAGCATGAGCATTACATGTACTACATCTTAGTAACTGTATGAACTACACTGTTAGCAATAAGAACTATATACAAGTTATACAATTAGTTGTAGAAATAGGAAATCTAAGACAAAAACCAAAAGAAAGAAAGAAGATACCTGAAATTATTAACACAAACTGAACGAATCCCAGCATCTGCTGCGGCTCTACATGCTACGGGAACAACATCTGAGACCTATCTCCATGAAAATAGTAAAAAATACAACAGATGAATCAAATGTTATGTAGCTCTCCACGAAGCAGGGGTAAATGCTAATCACACGGAAACAAGTCAGCATGCTACATCTAAGATACTAACTGTTGGCATGGGATGTAATACACAGGATAACATATATGATGGAAAACAATTGTACCACTAAGTCAGCTTTGATAGAGTTTAGCCACTTCACTTCCGTAGCCAAGATGGATGCCGAGCCCGACGGGCTGCGGTGGTTCCAGCGCGGGCTTCCTCGGGCTCCAGTCGGCAAAGAAAGTGCTGAAGGGCTTGGTCGTTTCAAGAATGGAGGCCGGGCTCATGGCGATGGCGTCGGCGCCGTCGGCGAAGCCCTTCGGGGAGAAGCCGACGAAGACTCTCGAAGAAGGGAACGGAGGCTTGGGAGAGGAGAGCGAGTACTGGTCGGACATTAGGCTCTCCTTGGCGGCGCTGCTGCTTGGCGCTGCTGCTGCTGCTCACTGGTCGAAAATTAGGATTAGGGTTTTGGTTTGGGGCTTTCGGCTTGGATTGGTGGGAGGAAGAAGAATAAGAAGATGAGGAGGGGATTCTTGGCCATTTTGTTGAGGTTTCAACAAAATTAGGGCTAGAATTTCTTTGAGGAAGAGAGAAAATAAGGCATAGGAGAAGTCATCGGGAGAAATTGAGTTGTGTGGATGTGAAATAGAAGAAACCCACGATCCTTTTTTTTTTATTAAAACGTCAACAAAAAAATTTTTATCAAAAAATTACCAAAATGGCATGGACCGATGTTTGAATTTTTCAGCGAAAATTTTCCCGCAACTACTTCAGTTAACGGTTACAACAAAACCGTCAATAAATTAAATGGTTTTTCTTGACGGGTTCGTCTAAAACCGTCAAGTAAGATGATCAAATTTTATTATATAACAGAAAAGGTGGTATTTTCTTGACGTAAGCCTAATACCGTCAAGATAACCACTATTGTTGACGGTTTTCGACGACCGTCAACTTATAAACCGTCAAGAAACGTCATTTTTCTTGTAGTGATACTTCTAAGTAATGATTGTAATTTTAGTTAATATTAATTACTATTTTGCTTTTCTTATCTAGTATTTACTATTTAGCTATTTTATATATAGTTGCTAGCTATTCTAGTTAAACCCTTTTTTTCAAGTAATTATATAAATATAGTTAGAATATGTATTATTAGATAGTTAGTCGTGGTTAGCAAGTTAACTAATTGTTGTCAATAGCTAGAACCTAACCAACTTGTACTTATTTCTAGGAGTACCTGGAGATTTTTATTTTTCCTATTCTCGAGCTTCCAGAGCAAGGCAAGTATTGTTCTATGGTTTTTATGCATTTACATATCTTGTACTTTTCCTGTGACACGTCATGACACGATATCTTGTACACATGTATCTCTTGGTCTTGTACTTGTGTCGGGCGGGAAAATACACTAGTTATGTGACCAAACCCTAGTTACTATATTCATGTAGATAGCTTAGGCCTCGCATTATGCACGCGGGTCCTAACCCGTACCGATATTCATGTACTCCTGTACATGCTCCAGTGCTCACCCCAGCCAGTCAGATAGGCTAGTTTTATTTCAAACATTGTGCACATGTCATGTCTTGTACTTCAGGTTCATGGTTACATTCCTGTACTTTACATTCATGAACTTTTATGTTTATTTCCTGTATTCTATATTTCTTATTCTCATGTACTCATTTTCATATCATGAAGTTCTTGTTCATTACCTAGAACTGTACTTTGCTCCGCTCCTGACTGGATATGTTGCAGGTGTACTTGTAGGATATCATTCTACCTTATGGGCCAGAGCCCGGGATCTTAGCTGAGCAGGATGGAGACATGATTTAGCTAGAGGCTTCAGGTTTAGACTATTTAGTTTTACTTCTAGATACTGTTTTTAGATTTCATAGTATATTTCATTCCTGATGACTCTGGTACCTTTATGTTATATGGATTTGTGGATTATGGTGATCTTATCTTACTGGAAACGTTATATAGATGATGTGATTATATACATTCAGATTTATCTAGTTAGTTTTTCCTAGCTTGGTACAGCTTACTTTGTCGTGTCTAACGACGAAAGCTGGGCGTGTCTGACTCGTGTCCGATTATTCGGGAGTGGGTCGTGACAGTAAGCATACCCGTATCTCCAGCGGTGCTTTCGGGTTACAAGGGAATGTGTTATAGAAGCCCATACGACAAGGAAATGTTCTCCCCACCTGATGCACCTATCGAAGTCGCATCCGCGATCGTGTACTCCTACTAACTGCTAAGTCTCCTAACATGCCTCTATTAGCAGTTAGAGCTAACGCATGCGCACCGGTGATCAGCCAACACACAAGTACCTCTATATGCTACTCATCTCACACATACCTCTTGGTACAACTGTGTCAAGGTTTATAATATACACTACAAATGGTAGTCCCTTAACTCTAGGTCCATATGCAATCAAAGGATAATAAGTAAAGTAAAGCTAATATCACTGAGCAAGCAATAAATCAGGAACTGTAATAATGGTACAGCTACAAGAACTGAAAATAAGTAAACAATGATATGCAATAACAAAATACAGACTAAATATAAGCAGTAAATATGGCAAGGTATCTTGCCTGAGGTTGTGCGCAAAAGGACAACGTCCAATAGCTCGAACCGTCATGATAGTGAAGCGATGAAAGCCAAATTCTGCATACGTTCTCGGATGCTGAAATAAATACCACGAACGTGTTTGGAATAAAAGATATGTCTAGGAAATGCATATCCAAAACGCGTGCCAGAACCTTCGATCTCTAAAGTTGGACCCATTTTTGCACCGAAATGCGTGCCAGAACCTACGGTCTTTAAAGATATAAAACTACATCTCTACGGAGCTGATTTGAGGAGACAAACCCAACCGTATGTCCAAAGTTAGATTCCGGCGGGCTGTGCACAATTTTGTCCGTTGGAGCAGATCGCGGGCCCGCCAAATAGACGTTCCGATCGACCTTCTCAGAATCGGACCAAACTTGGCATACAGGACCAAAAAAATGATACGGTCCTGCTGGGGCAAGTTTCGTCTCGATTTGACGAACGTTCATAAAGTGATTGGAAAATTTGCAAATAGGTTGATACGGTAAATTTCGACGAATACGCATCAAATTTGTCGCGCACACACAACCAATTTGAATTCCGTCAAAGCCCACATATCTACGAAGTCCATACGCACCTTTCGATGCTTTCGGTTCATGACCACGTTACCCGGTTTGACGGAACACAGGTCGTATCGGAGAGTTTTTCTCAAAATCTAATTTTCAAAAAGCAGGTTTTTGTCTAACTTTGAAAAGGATTTAACTAAAATGTAATCAGTCAAGATATAAACTAAGAGTTGGATCTCCATAATATTTTTATCAAAACAGTTCAAACAAATTTTTAAGACTGTCGAGGAATCGGCAAAATTTTGCCTTCCAAGCAAGGGTTTTGGATTGGTCCTAATTCTGTTTCCAGCAGATTTTCTTTCGACTTTTGCGTCGAATTTCCCAACTGGTTGTTGGACTTTCTCCAACCTAGTTGCCAGGATCTCGAGAGGGTTGTGTAGACTATACGTAGGAATTTACGGATTCAAAAATGCGCAAACGTCGACAACGGAAACATACCACAAAATTGGGGGGCTCAAGGACTGCTGTCGTCGTTACCATGCGGCAGCTGTGCGCGTGTGCGGTTCTGCCGGCGCTGTGGTCAGCCTCCGACGGCCTGCACGGCGACGCGCGGCGGTCCACGGGTGCTAGCCGGCGTCGGGGCTGGTGGGGCGCGATGGAGGTAGCATTTGGAGTTAGGGTTTGAGAGGAATTCACCATGTCTCATATGCATATATATAACATATTCTGAACAGAGGGGGGTTTAGTCTCGGTCGGGTTTGCGATAGCACTGTTCCCAAAGGGAACAGTGCATGGCCTATTTCTTTTTTTTCTTTTTTTAAAAGATTTATATATATATATATATATATATATATATATATATACGCGATGGAGGTAGCATTTGGAGTTAGGGTTTGAGAGGAATTCACCCTGTCTCATATGCATATATATAACATGTTCTGAACAGAGGGGGGTTTAGTCTCGGTCGGGTTTGCGATAGCACTGTTCCCAAAGGGAACAGTGCATGGCCTATCCAGAGCCCGGGATCTTAGCTGAGCAGGATGGAGACATGATTTAGCTAGAGGCTTCAGGTTTAGACTATTTAGTTTTACTTCTAGATACTATTTTTAGAGTTCATAGTATATTTCATTCCTGATGACTCTGGTACCTTTATGTTATATGGATTTGTGGATTATCGTAATCTTATCTTTCTGGAAACGTTATATAGATGCTGTGATTATGTACATTCAGATTTATCTAGTTAGTTTTTCCTAGCTTGGTACAGCTTACTTTGTCGTGTCTAACGACGAAAGCTGGACGTGTCTGACTCGTGTCCGATTATTCGGGAGTGGGTCGTGACAGTAAGCATACCCGTATCTCCAGCGGTGCTTTCGGGTTACAAGGGAATGTGTTATAGAAGCCTATACGACAAGGAAATGTTCTCCCCACCTGATGCACCTATCGAAGTCGCATCCGCGATCATGTACTCCTACTAACTGCTAAGTCTCCTAACATGCCTCTATTAGCAGTTAGAGCTAACGCATGCGCACCGGTGATCAGCCAACACACAAGTACCTCTATATGCTACTCATCTCACATATACCTTATGGTACAACTGTGTCAAGGTTTATAATATACACTACAAATGGTAGTCCCTTAACTCTATGTCTATATGCAATCAAAGGATAATAAGTAAAGTAAAGATAATATCACTGAGCAAGCAATAAATCAGGAACTGTAATAATGGTACAGCTACAAGAACTGAAAATAAGTAAACAATGATATGCAATAACAAAATACAGACTAAATATAAGCAGTAAATATGGCAAGGTATCTTGCCTGAGGTTGTGCGCAAAAGGACAACGTCCAATAGCTCGAACCGTCATGATAGTGAAGCGATGAAAGCCAAATTTCGCATACGTCCTCGGATGCTGAACTAAATACCACGAACGTGTTTGGAATAAAAGATATGTCTAGGAAATACATATCCAAAACGCGTGCCAGAACCTTCGGTCTCTAAAGTTGGACCCATTTTTGCACCAAAATGCGTGTCAGAACCTACAGTCTTTAAAGATATAAAACTACATCTCTACGGAGCTGATTTGAGGAGACAAACCCAACCGTATGTCCAAAGTTAGATTCCGGCGTGCTGTGCATAATTTTGTCCGTTGGAGCGGGTCGCGGGCCCGCCAAATAGACGTTCCGATCGACCTTCTCAGAATCGGACCAAACTTGGCATACAGGACCAAAAAAATGATACGGTCCTGCTGGGGCAAGTTTCGTCTCGATTTGACGAACGTTCACAAAGTAATTGGAAAATTTGCAAATAGGTTGATACGGTAAATTTTGACGAATACGCATCAAATTTGTCGCGCACACGCAACCAATTTGAATTCCGTCAAAGCCCACACATCTACGAAGTCCATACGTACCTTTCGATGCTTTCGGTTCATGACCACGTTACCCGGTTTGACGGAACGCAAGTCGTATCGGAGAGTTTTTCTCAAAATCTAATTTTCAAAAAGCAGGTTTTTGTCTAACTTTGAAAAGGATTTAACTAAAATATAATCAGTCAAGATATAAACTAAGAGTTGGATCTCCATAATATTTTTATCAAAACAGTTCAAACAAATTTTTAAGACTGTCGAGGAATCGGCAAAATTTTGCCTTCCAAGCAAGGGTTTTGGATTGGTCCTAATTCTGTTTCCAGCAAATTTTCTTTCGACTTTTGCGTCGAATTTCCCAACTGGTTGTTGGACTTTCTCCAACCTAGTTGCCAGGATCTCGAGAGGGTTGTGTAGACTATACGTAGGAATTTACGGATTCAAAAATGCGCAAACGTCGACAACGGAAACATACCACAAAATTGGGGGGCTCAAGGACTGCTGCCGTCGTTACCATGCGGCAGCTGTGCGCGTGCGCGGTTCTGCCGGCGCTGTGGTCAGCCTTCGACGGCCTGCACGGCGACGCGCGGCGGTCCACGGGTGCTAGCCGGCGTCGGGGCTGGTGGGGCGCGATGGAGGTAGCATTTGGAGTTAGGGTTTGAGAGGAATTCACCCTGTCTCATATGCATATATATAACATGTTCTGAACAGAGGGGGGTTTAGTCTCGGTCGGGTTTGCGATAGCACTGTTCCCAAAGGGAACAGTGCATGGCCTACTTCTTTTTTTCTTTTTTTAAAAGATTTATATATATATATATATATATATATATATATATATATATATTTATATACATATGTATATATATCCTAAAATCACAAAATCTAAAATACTTTAAATAAATATTATAATTACCAATAATCTTATTATCTATATATAGAAAAAGTATATTTATATCTACACATATATATTTGTATATATCCTAAAATAAGACCTTAAACATTTAGATATGCATATAATATAGCTATCCCAGAAAATTCTTTGTTCCTAAAAATGTATAATAAAATGCTTTTGAACTATTTTTAACAAGGTATTCTACATTTTATATTTTATGTAAAAAAAATATTTTCTTAGTATAGAAATTTTTCTATTATTATTATTTATAATCAATAAATAAATATTAAAACATGGAAAGATAATAATAATGTGATTTCATAATTTGTAATGGACTTAATAATAAAATAAGTACATCTACTTATGTTTATGGCTGATAAGCTAGTCAAGGCACTCGACTGTACTAGTCGTGCCATGTTGTCTAGTTAGCATGGTTAAAAATATTTAAGCATGACTGCGATTATATTTATAAAAAAAATTCAACGAAAATTATTTAAGCAATAAAATAAAAAATTCTCCAAAATTTGGGGGATTATATCCTACCCAACTTATAAAACTTTTGTTCTCAAAATTAAATAAAACTTAATATAAAAATATAACAATAAATCTAAAAATATTGAGGCCGAATTCGAAGGGAGCGTAAGTACTTCAAATCATAAATCGGTTTCCGAAAAGATGGAGGAGGTAGTTATACAAGAATTTCAAATTGGCACCATATTCTATAAGATAGGGGATTATTAGTCTTGCATGGTCATGGGTATCCAGTCGTTTGAGGGAATGGGGCAAAATCGCATGGAAAAAAAATCAAATGGGATGAAATTGGGCATCATTGGTTTACTTCTAAGGGACAATGGGTGATATATGTGGTATAATCAAAATGGAACACAAGGTGATGCATTTGTCTAGGGCATGTACGTCATTGTGTAGAGTGGCTTATCTAGTTCATGAGGGTGAAATTGGTTGGAACAAAATGGCTAATGTGTGCTCCAATTATCAAAGTCATGGTAGAGGTATCAAAAATGATACAGATAGAAATATACATTATAAGGCAAGGATTTATTAGTTCCCTTGGAACCAACCTTGATTAATTAAGTCTTGGGTTTCAATCTATAATGGATGGACAAGATTCCAAAATCTACATGAACCATTCCTACCAGATGAGGATGGCCTAGAATGAGATTCAACTCGAGTGGTTGAGCTAATTGTCAGTCGGAGGGGTTATTAGGTTCCTTAAGCCCAAATTACGTCTTCTGTGACTTTTGTGTTTAAATAGCACAAGAAGACTCAATTGAGTGGCATGTGCGTAGTGGGCTTCGAGTAGATCACAACCATATATTGGGTCGAAAGGGTTGAGTCGAGGTTGGATCTCTAATTGGAGTTGGAAAGTATATCGGTATTATGGTAAGGATTATCATTAACCGTTTTGACCTGAAAGTCGTATCATGACAATAGAGTAGTAGGGGACATATTTTAGTGGGATATGCGATATCTACCTGAAGGTAGAGTCGTCTAGCTCTTGCTTATAAAATTTGTTTGAAGGTAACAGCTGGTCTCGTGATCCGAATATTAATGTCACGGTCAGGGACACCAAATGATCTAAATGGAAAGTGGGAGTTTATGAGCACTAATTTATCATCCTAGTGAAAATCAATACCTCATTCGATCAGTGATCCTATAATTCCTAAAACTTAAAATGGCTTACAATCTATTCACTCCAAAAACTTTCTTGTTTAAACTGTGGAGGCATAGTCAAGTAAGGGTTGAGTTAAGGCATACAGGTCGCTAGTGAAGCCAAGAATCAAGATGAATAATTAGAGGCTCATCATAATTGATTCATAGGGATTAGATAGTCTCCTAGGTTTGTGTTTGACCAAGGGTAAGATCCTAATCATTCTCAAATTCTAATGACTAGAAGGTCATGATATTAGTTTTAGGGTCGAGGGGAGAACAAGTAACTCAAGGCAAGGTTGTGGTCACATGGCTGGTCTGTGGTAGCTACACTTGTGTATATAAATATCATGGCTATGGGGGATAATATGTATCTATCTACCAAATATGACCGTTTCGTCTTTCTAAATTAGTAAAAGGCGAAAACAATGAAGAGTTCAAGAAGGATGTCATTGAATACAATTACGTGATTCAAAGACGAATATATAATTCAAGTGGAATGGTCAAGACAGTCGTAGATAAGATCTTAGATACATCAATATCTCAATCCTCGTGGGATAATCATATGAAGAGCAAACCAAGTACACTATGGTTGATCAGACCATAATACATTGATTCTAATTAGACAATATGCTTGTGGGCGTCCCCAGTATACATATGTCCTGAACAAGCTCGATAAAGAATAAGCTTACAAAACTATGATACAAATAGCAACATTATTTATGATATTTACAAGGTAATAGTATGGGAGATAATGTTGAAAGCAGTAATAAATAAAGTTTCACTAGGATCTAAGTCTTGTCCGGTGTTTGCTGCTTATATAGTCGTCCTACTGGCTCTTGTATCAGGCCGTGTTTGACCAATAGAGTATGGGCTAAAAAATCTCTATATTCTAGCTTAACATATCTTCCTACTCTAGCACATATTCAGTATCACCCAGTTATATTTCATTAATGTGTTATAAGAATAAGTGGTGATAGACCGTGAGGCATACTACCCAACTTATAAGAGTTTAAGTAGTAGGGTGATTGATCATATAACACTTATAACTAGTATGAGTCATATTCTGAACCTCCCTATCAAGCACGAAGGAAATGATAAGAATTACGGTGGAAAGGATTCAAGCAGAAGAAATCAAGGTAGCCGAAGGATAGTTCAAAATTGGGATCAATGGAGAGATCAAGTATGTGGATGAGATCCTAAACTCTAATCCTATATATGCAGGCTCACATCGGTACGGTAACGTAACCGAAGTGATAAACTCGACCTGTATGGGCCACCGCAAAAACATGTAATGCTCCAGTCCCAAAATACTTAGGACTAAGTACGTCGTTATGCCAGCTGCATACATACGAAGTATACTCCAATGTATGGAACCATCGTATGTATACATAAGTTGTAAAATACATTAAACCACAATACTAATCTTATCCACAAATAAAGAAGACAAAATTTATAATAAACTCATAAATTGTCATTTACAAATCGTTGGACGGAGATAAATCCACTACCAACTAAAAAGAGAAGAATACATAATAATGAATTTGTCGAGCGATGCGAAGGCGACCCAAGTGCAATTACCTCGGAGGAAGAGAGTAAAACATGGCCTTGGCTAGAGCACCTGTGAAACAAAGGCACACACACACCTGGAGAATTCACCAGGTCCTCAGAGGGACGTAACAAGATACATAAAGAACATGCCACAAAACTGAATATATATAATATGTCATAATCACATGTAAGGTAAAATAGACCCAATCGTAACAAGATCCAATATCTCATCATCGAAACAATGGACTAACCCTACAACCAAACAAGGACAAAGGGTAGAACATTATTCCGCGATGCGACATTGTCCCAAGCTACTAATGGAACGAGGGTGACATGACATTGACTAGGGTTACCTAACTGTAAGTCCATGAGCCCAATTTTCTTTATTATTACTTTTTTATTGTGGGCACATATTTAATTTTTAAGTATAGCCCTAAAATGGATAGATAGGGAGATAATAAGTTTTTGTAAAGATTAATACATAAAGGGGCCTCAACGTAAATGTCCTCAAATCCAAATTTGAATTTGGTCGAGATAGCTCTGTTCGATTACAATAACAACTCGATAAGGGATTTCCTCCAAAATCCAATTGATCGAAGATCAACCAAATCCAATTCGTCTTATCTCCTCCTAACCAAAGTAAACCATATATATATATATATATATATATATAAAGGAGTCGAGAGCTATCTCGGCCAAATTCAAAAAAAAAAAATATATATATATATATATATATATATATATATAAAGGAAGTGATAGCCGACCCTAAAGCCCTCTTGCGTTCCCCGTTCGTGAAGCTAGCAGTCGAGAGGTCCAGAGCAGAATAATTGTTTCCTCAAAAATAGGTAACCCTCATCCTCACATAACCTTGTCAAGAGCTTCTTGCAAGCTACTATTAATTTCACCATGTTAAGTAGAGGTAGGGGCTTTTGCTTTAATCCCTAAACGAAACTAGATGAAAGTATAGTTGGCTCGGAGATTGAGCAAATGGAGATGTGATTCATTTGTAGATAGCACAGGTTACGATAACACTTCATAAAGACAGATTATGCCTCTGAGATACTATATGGGAGTTATCGTGTTTCAGTAGATATTGATCATGCCCTTAAAACTGCTAAGTATAGTTCCCGTAGACCGTATCGAGAGAACATCAGAGATACCAAGATGGTATCAATAGAGATGGGCTAGGTAGCAGTCCTAGGTGCCGCATCCCATGTTAGTTGCGTTCTAAATAGTACAGAGAATCCAAGAGATGGTATGGGGTTCAGGTATCATATGATATCAAATCAATCGGACCGGAATATCAATTTGTTACCTGTAGGAGTTTCTACATGTACAATTCGCAAGGACAAGGGTTGAGATACTTGAAATGTAATAAAGGAAGAGAATCCTAACGGAGGGTTCAAACCACAAGGAGGATTAGAGTCCAAAATAGTCCTAAGGGGATCCAGGTAGCATAAGTGAGTAGTAATCCTCGTATACCAATCCTATATGAGGACAGGGGTAGATAAATTCGTGTGTGCGTGTGCATGCGTATCGTAGTTAATAGGAGAACTCTGTAAGTAAGATACATATATGCAAGGTTGGTAGCAATAGGCAAAGATGTGGTAGTCGCCCCTTAAGCTCTGACACCAAATATCACTGTTTGTGCAGTCTTTAGACTTATTTGAGTATTTATTTGGTTGTGATACTCTAATATAGAGTGACTAACTAAACCAACTGAACTCTAATGTATTGGCATGAAGGTTGTGGCTAGGCATATAGGATTTGTGTTCAAAATTTGTTCCAATGGCAACAGCTACCTGAACTCTCCTAAATACAGCACCAATAATAACTTTGTGTCGACCATTATGTGGTAGAGTAGCAAGTAACATTTGAGTTCCTAACAATATCTTGCCGAAGGGAAGGGTTGTCCAGTTGCTTGAACTAATTGAAGCAGTAGAGGGTATTCAAGGGAGTACACTTGGCAGCTTTTGTCAGCTAAGTTCCTCATATTATTTGGACCTTCTATATTCTTGCCTTATGTATTTATAGGTCACCTCTTTGTCGTAGGTAAATTTTTGAGAATATCTAATATCTATATCTTAAGCATATCAGGAAGTTTATATGGTTTGGTCAGAATTGGGTGTGATTGGAAACTTTTATGCTGCTGTTAGCTTTTGAATATTATGCTGAAATAGAGAATTATTTTACATGACAGTATCATCCTCTTTTGTATTGAACCTGTTGATTGTGTTCATAAAAATGGGGTTTTCAGTGCCATGCTCTAGATTTTCCATTTGGGTATTACCAATAGTCCAATATATCCAATTATTTCAGTTTCAGAACCTTAAAGTCAGGAGATGGGGCTCAAGCTCCTGAACATACCTAGCTAAGTCTAGGGTAGTGGTAAAAAGGTGCCTAATGAGTAATGTACTTAGTATCCTAGATTTCATACCTAAGGGAATGCAAAGGAGACTAGTTTCAGTAGGCTACAAACCAAATACATGCTAGAGGGCTAATAGGAAAAACCCTAGTGTTACCCAATTGTCATGAACCAAATTGATAAGGATTAATTTAGAAGCCTAATAGAAAATTAATAGGATTGATGTTAAATTTCATTTTTATATATATCTTAACTTAATTAATCATAAATTTAGGTTGTGGAGACTTCGACTCAGCACTTGACCGTATCCACAGCTCGGGACCACAGACAAGTATACCTTGCCGAACTTATATAGTATTTACATGTTTTCTTTCCTATGTTATTTTCTTCTCATATTGCACCTGGTTTATCCTCTATTTTTTTACTTGTCTTCTCATTACATGTGCACGTAAAATTGTTCTTGTTTTCCATTATTGCTTATTTTGTAGATTTTTGTGTTCTTGTGCTTTTCGTGAGATTGTCATTGTCGCTATGCCTTGATTTGATTCCTTTAGGAGAGAAGATTAGTACTAGAATTGTCTCTTCTCAATTGGGAGTATCTTGTATTGTACTACAATTGAAACACACAATAGATTGAAAGTATCTTGCATTGTACTACAAGCTATAGGAGTTATTCATTTGCTTATGAGCCAAGTCTAGTATTACAGTTTCCACATGACATGTCGTTCTTAGATGTTCATCTTATACTGTTCTTGTCTTTCATACATGTTACTGTCATATTAGTAGGCATATTTTTATGTATCTTGCTAGTCCTCTGAGGACCTGATGATCACTTCATGTTTAGCCGAGTTTGAGCCAAGTACAGATGAGTAGGATTGAGCCAGCATTGGTCCACGGTACCACTGCAGCTGAGGGTACCTTTGATATTTAGTAGTTTGGACTCAGTTACTTCATTTCCATGTTTCAATTTTATTTTCGTCTATTGGTAGTGGATTTGTGTCCACCGGACGTAACTGGAAATTTGATAAACTTGATACTCCATTTTATATTATCATTCATTATTCAGTTTCATTTGAGTTAATTGATTGTATCATATTTGTGGATGAGATCTAGACTGCCATATAGTTCTATAGATTCTGTGATTTGTGTATATTAGACAGTGTTCTACCGCCGACACTACGACGTAGGCTGGACTTGGACACATCTCGTATCCGGAAAGCGAGTGCGGGTCATGACACTAACCATTTAAAGTATTTATATAGTTGAGAACAAACCATTCGTCGTATGAGCCCTGACTATAAATAGGATCTGGTATAGTCTCCACTTGGGCACCAGTGACCTAAGCGCATGACGTTCAAAAGCGACAGTGGCCAACCTGAGGGGGTAAACATACCCGTATCTCCAGCGGAGCTTCCGGGTTACAAGAGAATGTGTAGTAGAAGCCCATTCGATAAGAAAATGTTCTTCCCACCCGATGCACCTATCGAAGTCGCATCCGTGATCATGTACCTCTACTAATTGCTAAGTCTTCTAAGATGCCTCTATTAGCAGTTAGACCTAACGCATGCGCACGGGTGATCAGCCAACATGCAAGTACCTTTACATGCTACTTATCTTACACATACCTCATGGTACAACTGTGTCAAGGTTTATGATATACACTACAAATGGTAGTCCCTTAACTCTAGGTCCATATGCAATCAAAGGATAATAAGTAAAGTAAAGCTAATATCACTGAGTAGGCAATAAATCAGGAACTGTAATAATGGTACAACTACAAGAACTGGAAAAGTAAATAGTGATATACAATAACAAATATAAACTAAATATAAGCAGTAAATATGTCAAGGTATCTTGCCTGAGGTTGTGTGCAAAAGGGCGACATTCAATAGCTCGAACCGTCAGAATAGTGAAGCGATGAAAGCCAAATCCCGCATACATCCTCGGATGCTAAAATAAACACCACAAACATATTTGGAATAAAAGATATGTCTAGGAAATGCCAGTCCAAAAGTCTAATTTTGGAACATAGACAAAATTGTAATTTTGGGTCAAAACGATGTCTGCCGTTGGACCCATTTTGCACCGAAACGCGTGCTAGAACCTACGGTCTCTAAAATCGTCAAAGTACATATCTACGGAGCTGGTTTGAGGAGACAAATCCAGCCGTCTGTCCAAAGTTAGGTTCCGACGGGCTGTGCATAATTTCGTCTGTTGAAGCGGGTCACGGGACTGCCAAATAGGCGTTCTGATCGACCTTCCCAGAATCGGACCAAACTTGGCATACAGGACCAGAAAAATGATACGGTCCTACTGTCACAAGTTTCGTCTCGATTTGACGAACGTGCACAAAATAATTGAGAAATTTACAAATAGGTCGATATGGTGAATTTCGACAGATACACATCAAATTCGTCGCACACACGCAACCAATTTGAATTCTGTCAAAGCCTACACGTCCACAAAGTTGATACGCACCTTTTGATGCTTTCGGTTCGCAACCACGTCGTCCGGTTTAACGGGACGACGTCGTATCGGAGAGTTTTTCTCAAAATCTGATTTTAGAAAAACAGGTTTTTGTCTAACTTTGAAAAGGATTTAACTACATTATAATCAGTCAAGATATAAACTAAGAGTTAGATCTCAATTTGGTATATGTTGTTATCAAAACTATTCAAACATATCTTCAAGACTGTCGAGGAATCGGCAAAATTTTGCCTTCCAAGCAAGGGATTTGGATTGGTCCTAACTTTGTTTCCAACAGCTTTTTTCGACTTTTGCGTCGATTTTTCCAACTTGCTGTCGGACTATCTCCAACCTAGTTGCCAGGATCTCGAGAGGGTTGTATAGACTATACGTAGAAATTTACGGATTCGAAAACGAGCAAACGTCGACAAAGAAAACATACCACGAAGTTGGGGGGCTCAAGGACTGCTGCCGTCATTACCACGCGACTGTTGTTCGCGTGCGCGGTTCTGCCGACACTGTGGTCAGCCTCCGATGGCCTGCACGGTGGCGCACGACGGTCCAGGGGTACGCGCCGGCATCGGACCTGTGGGGCGCGATGGAGGTGGCGTTTGGAGTTAGGGTTTGAGAGGGATTCACCATGTCCCATGTGCATATGTATAACATGTTCTGAACAGAGGGGGGTTTAGTCTCGGTCGGGTTTGCGATAGCACTGTTCCGCAAGGGGACAGTGCATGGCCCATTTCTTTTTCTTTTTTTAAAAGCTATATATATTTCCCATTTATATATACATATGTATATATATCCTAAAATCACAAAATCTAAAATACTTTAAATAAATATTATAATTACCAATACTCTTATTATCTATATATAGAAAAATCACATTTATATATATATATATATATATATATATATATATATATATATATATATATATATATATATATATATTTGTATATATATATATATATATATATATATATATATATATATATATATTTGTATATATCCTAAAATAAGACCTTAAACATTTAGATATGCACATAATATAGCTATCCCAGAAAATTCTTTGTTCCTAAAAATGTATAATAAAATGCTTTTGAACTATTTTTAACAAGGTATTCTACATTTTATATTTGATGTAAAAAAAATATTTACTTAGTATAGAAAATTTTCTATTATTATTATTTATATAAAACAAAGACTATTTTCAAAATCCTTCATAATCAATAAATAAATATTAAACTTAGAAAGATAACAATAATGTGATTTCATAATTTGTAATTGACAGAATAAGAAAATGAATACATCTAGTGATGCTTATGGCTGATAAGCTAGAAGGCACTCGACTGTACTAGTCGTGCCATGTTGTCTAGTCAGCGTGCTTAAAAATATTTAAGCATGACTGCGATTATATTTATAAAAAAAATTCAACGCAAATTATTTAAGAAATAAAATAAAAAAAACATCCTCCAAAATTTGGGGGATTACATGTGGCCTAGTTCTGGCAGTCAGAAGGCCAATGGTAATGACTCACAAGACACCAGGAAAATCCGAACCTAAATAGGTTAGACCCTTCATCATAGAGACGATATACTCTAACGGTTCTTACCGCCTCGCTCAACCCAACGGGGACTTGTTCATGATGCCCATCAACGACAAGCTCCTAAAAAATTACTACTCTTGAAATCCTTCAAAATGTACTTCCTTCTCCCCAGCAAGAGAATTTACGAAGTCGATAACCGAGTTCACTCCCCTCCTTTGGCAATCATATGCTTATGGAGCCCAGTTGTTCCATCGCATCGTGTCCCCGGTAGAAGAACAACCATGTCCATATCACCTCTGAGTTGTTTCTCTACACCCTACAGAGTTGAATCTTACATCCCGTAAGGTCACGCTAAGTACTATGTTTACCACGTACATATTACCTCTAAGTAAAAATTTCATCTAAACAACCCCCGCGTTGTTTCAATTATATCATAGAACATCCACGTCCATACCACCTCTGAGTTATTCTATGTATCCCTACCGAGTTCATTCCTTCCATGTCCATATCACCTCTGAGTAGGAAAGATCTGCTATTAGCCCCATATTTACTATGTCCATATTATCTCTGAGTAAATATGTCGGTTCTCCCTCTCAGCTTATTATCTGCACCTACAAACCAAGGTGCACAAAAGATAATAGGTCCACCAAAAATCACAAGGTTCATCACAGAAATGAACAAAGCAAAAGTTCTTTATTTTTTCATCTAAACAAGAAGTAAAAGGACTACATTTGCAAAATAAAAGAGACAAATGTGTCTCAAACAAAAAAGTAACAAAAAGACGAAGGAACTACGGGTCACAGGACAGTTCGTCAATACGGCGCTTCAAAGCTTCAGCCCTGGTCCCCAATGTTACCAATATGCAACGTTCAGCTTCACAAAACATCGTCTGCCTGGCCTCAGAGGGGAGGTCAGCTTCATGTTTGGCATCCAGTTCCTTCTTCTGACGAAGCAAGAAGGCCACATGGCGAGAGAAATTTGTCGTTTCTTCTTTAAGCTGGATATGTTCAGCCTGTGCTCGTTCAGAATTAGCCAGGAGTTGAGCCCGCTACCCTTGAAGAAGATGAATCTTGGCGTCAACTTCCGCTATGCTGACGTTCAAATATTCCCACAGATTGTCCTCATCTTCCATAGACGAAGACAACCTCTGCTTCTTGGCCTCAGCATCGGTCGGCTCTTGTTTCCAGATAGCCATGGTGTCAGAATAGGCTTACTAAACTTCAGCCACTAGCCTATTCTGCTCCTCCTCTATCAAAGCATACATATCGTCCCGACAGATGTTCTGGAGCTCAGTAAGGTGATGATCGAGCTCAGCAACGGATGCTTCCAAGATCTCAGCCATATGGTCATGGCCTTGGTGAGATCGGATCAACCTGATTTATGGGATCGCTATTGCCTTCGCAGTCGTAATGTTCTCGCCTTCATCCAGTATGACTGACACTCCCCTCCTCAACATCTGATACATAGACTCAATAACAAACTTTATATATTCATTCGCATCAGCCAACACTTGAGGCATCATAGCAGAAGTCATCGGAGCCGCCACATGAGCCGGAAGAGCAATTAAGCCTGTAGAAGCCCTCACACCTTGACTTGATGATGTAGCTACTACCTGGCTTATATCCTTGGTCTCTATACCTTCAAGGTTCGAAATTGAAGCCTCAATATAAACGGCTTCTATCCCACTTGCGATGTTGACAGGTCTAGCAACTGTCGGAGTCGAATCTCTTGAAGGACCCAACACCGTCCCCCAAGTAGAAGGAACCGGGGGAAGTCCTCTACCATAGGGCCATTGCCCTTGCCTGAACCTACCTCAGAGGGTCCACCAATATCCGGGTCTGCCGTAACAGACCCTGAAGCAACATTTGCAGCTGGGGCAGATCCTCCTACCCTGACGAAGGGACAAGGTCGGTACCAGGAGTCAGAATGGATGCTCCTATATCTTCAACTAAAATAGGAGTAGGACTCAGCAAGGTAGTCACTTCTCCCTTGTCAGCACATGTTTCAGAGTGGGAGTAGGGCTTGGCAAATGAGTCGTTCCACCCACTTCATTTCCTATCACTAGGACATGAGTAGGACTCGGCAGTGAAGTTTTTCACAAAGTCGATTCCTCTATATCAAGACTAGAGAGGGCTCCCTTCTTCAACATTCTCAACATCTTCTTGGGGGACGTATTTCGGAGATGACGAGTCCCATTCAACCTCCTCACCTGGAGGGTCCTACATGATAACTTCCTTTGGGGCCCCCACAATATTCTTCGGGGCTACCACGGTTGTTTGCTTCACAGCCTGTG
This sequence comes from Iris pallida, assembly GCA_029216955.1. Classification (NCBI taxonomy): domain Eukaryota; kingdom Viridiplantae; phylum Streptophyta; class Magnoliopsida; order Asparagales; family Iridaceae; genus Iris; species Iris pallida. Next base: position 2,141,879 of record JANAVB010034419.1, read on the forward strand.
AAGACTCTGCTTAATCCCCCAAAAAGTTGACGGAGAGGGCTCAACATTCTCAAATGCCACTACACCAGCGGCATTGTCTCTAGCATGATCCAAAGTGGCTGAAAGATCCACTGGAATAGCATCATCCAAAATCTCCTCCACGAGAGATGGCACAATTGAAGGGATACGCTCATTAGACGAGCTTGACACCTCCTTCGATCTACCCGAACCTGGCCTCGAAGATCGGGGTTTCTTCTTCAACACTTCCTATAAAGAAGAGACTTATAAGCACAAGAAGAAAGGTCAAATCGGACTGGTGTTAATCTACTTACCGCCGTGGGAACAGACTCTGCTGGTACTTGTGACGGCAGTACTGTGGTTCCCGACTTAGTCGCCAGCACTTTCCTAGGCTTCTTGGGCACAAAAAATCTGCCTCTGTCGAACCAGGCCTCCTCAGCTGGCCAGCCGCAGGTTCCTCCTGAGAGCCCTATGTCTGTGCTGTGGGGGTAGCCTTAAAAGCAACAATGTCAGGAGGACGATGCGCCCGAGCCTTCACCAGCATATTCTTCGATGCTTTACGTTGTGTCCCAACAATGAAATTGGTCTCCCTGTCATATCCAGGAGAGACAGTACTTATCGAACAATAGAGCTTGACAACAAAAAATAAGATATGCGGTCGGGGATTGTGAACCGGCATCATGAGCCGCACTCCGGTGCACCCGACGTTGTAATACTACCAACCCTGGGATCCATCCAACAAACTTTCAACAATCCCAAGCAATTACTTGGGTTTCTCAACATCAACTAAGTGTTGCCGAATTAGCGGGCAAAATGGCTCAGCAGGTACGGCTCTAGAAAATAATGATTCCTATTCCGGTATACTAAGTATTAAGGTCGGATGCTCTGCAACTAACGGAATCCCCACACTGGCCGACTGATGGCATCCTCACCAGAATCCTCCAGTTCTTTATCTGCTTCAAAATCTAAGAAAATTGGGCCAACTTTGGTGATCTTCCACCTCTAAAGGTGGGACAAAAATTTCTTACAAACAGGGACACCCGTATGCAGCCACTTCTTTCTATAGTAGCGACGGATAAAGGCATCGCCAGCAACATGCTTCTCTTCTGTGCCGGGCCTCATCACATTAGGATGGTGCAAGATCAACCATCCCATCAGATAATGAAAATGTACCTCCCCACGAGAGAAGTTATCCTTTTTTTCCTCTGGTGAACCATATTATTGCAAACTCCCTCAAACCCTGCATCAGGTTGCACACCATTGAGGAAAGCAAAGCCAGAGGGCGACCGAAGACCAGCTTCAGAGCATGCAAGATGAGATTTCTGGTTGATTTCTCTATAGAACCGGATCCACTGGAAAATACGTTGTCTCGAAGCCATATCATCAGATAGGCCATCACACTACAACAAAAAACCCTTTTGATGATGGCTAAAAAGCGTCATTAATGACAAACCATGACGCTTTTTTTTCAAAGGAAGTGTTATGAAAACGGGTGTTATAAATTTTTTTAAAACGTTATAAAAAAATAGTCATGGATAGTTTCTATAAAATTGTTATGAATAGTTAATATATAGTGCACAATTTAGGATATTTTTAAAACGTTATGAACAGATAATATGTATAGGCTCAATGCAGCACATTTAGAACACTTTATATTAATCAAATTAGCATATTTATAACGCTCTATACTGCACATTATATATTATATTCCAAAAACTTAACATTATATATCACCATCTTTATTACATTTCTCAAAATAGAGTACATATCAACATCTTCATTATATTCTCAAAATAGAATATCCAAATACATATATATATATATATATATATATATATATATATATATATATATATATATATATATGTATATATATATATATATATATATATATATATATATATACATATATATAACTACCAAAATTGTCCACATCAAAACTTGGCCACATCAAAACTGTCCACAGAACATGTAGCAAAACCCTGAAAAAGATAAAAACAAGGTTCAATATACTTTGTAATATAATGTAAAAATGAAACTTTACATTGGTGCCCCATATAACAAGTTCAACAACTTTCACTTCATTACATCTTATTATTTCCTTTCTATGCAAGAATGGAAAAAAAACATAAAGAAGGCCAAAAATGCATCTTTAGAATTTTATAGAAAAATTGAAATAGCTTCAGAATATTATATAAATAGACATAAACACAAGAGAATTTAGGTGGTTGTTTGGGGGACCTTCAACCAGGTTGAGCAGACTCCCATGAGTTGCATAATGTATGGAAAGAGTTAGAAATTTCATATGCAGGATCAATTGGTCACTTATAGCAAATACTTGAAAGACAAAAAATTATGAGTAATATGGAGCTTTTGAATCTAGCTAGATGTGCTGCAAAATTATGAGTAATATGCAGGATCAATTGGTCACTGATATGATATGCAATAAAGCTAGCTAGATGTGCTGCAAAATCAGATTTTGAATCTTCAACTGTGCAAAAATAGGATGAGTAATATGGAGCTTTTCTACAAGGAAAATCTTGCCACCAAACTCTATTTGTTATATGGTTCCACTGCAAAATAAGCCAAAGTCGAAATAAGAGGAAACCAGATTAAGAAGACTCGTTGGCATTGAACAGTAGATGCATGACCATGATAAGGTGTCGTGAACTATGGACATCTTTTAAATATAAGAAAAAGTTGCAAACATTGTAAACCAATAAAATTAGATGCAACAGGACACTACACTACACATGACCTGCTAAGAAAACTAATAAGGACAACATGCGCCGGTTAAGTGGTCACCTGCTTTAAAACCAGATTTGCGAGTATGTCCGCTTTTAATACAGCAAGATAGGATTACCTCTATTCCAACCCAAGTTGAAGCATTAATGGATCTACTTGATTAAAAAATACACCACCATGTTACCAAATATTACTCCTATAGCTCCAAAAAGGTAGGAAAGTAAATAGATAATTATCCAAATAGTAATTAAGAGGAAAAAAAGGGGTCAGAAAGTACCTTTACAATTAAGGAGTTACTTCCTGATTTTGATTTTACAATATAACTCTCATTGACTTACGAATGCAATCAAACTCTAGAGTCGCAATCCTCTGTGCAGTTTCATTCTACAATTGGCAACACCCTGCAATTTAATAACGAAAATATAATACTTGTGTTCTCATTGATCTTTTGGTATTAGTACTCTAATAACTACAATGACTAATGAGTACAAGATATTTTAACTTACGCAATATTTAGCCAGATTCCAAAGTTGAAGGTTTACACCCAGCAGGAAGTCCTATTTTTTCAACCAAAACCTGATGGACAAAATTAAATGGAGAAAGCATTCAGCAAAAATATCAAATAAGGGAAAACACTTGTTTCAACAAAAGGATGAGAAACCTTGTTTGATTTCTCATATATATCTTTTCTCATAATTTAAACATTTCTTGGTGATAAAGGAAAACACTTGTTTCAACAAAAGGACCAATATGTCAAATGAGCTTTCTCATAAGTTCACCGAGAACTAGTTAGGCAAGAGAAATATGTAAATATGATAAATGTAAAAACACGAATTATATAAAGGGATTACAAATTGAGCAATATGAAGTTAAGACGGTGGCATTTACCCATGGATATCCTCTAATATCTTGTTCATATTGTACTTCTCATTCTCAATGTCCTCTTGCTTTGCAATATTTGTGGTTTTATGTTTCCGTTCTCGATCTGTGTGATTTGAAGACTGCAAGAATAAATAATTTTACTATTAAAATTTCAAATTAATAAAAAACCATAGCCAGTCTATCAGTTATGTCTCATGGCAAAAAAAGTACACAATTTTGTGGCAAAAAGTACATAATTACTCCACATTTATCAATAACATAACACCATTAGTCAGACAATATGCACTACCATACTCAATACTGGTCATAGATAAATTTAATAAGATACTCAAGGATGGGCACTCAACATTCTGGAGAATAGTATCGACAATAATGTGATATGTTTAAACATTTGCTAAAAGATAATAAAAAAATGGTTTCTAATTTGGATTCCAGTTTCATAGCTGATGTCTTTTTAATGTCTGATGTATAGCATATACAGGAAGATGGGCAAATATTATGATCGTTTAAGCATGAAAAGCACACAACAATTTCTGTCAGTTAGAAAAAATAAATTAGTAAAAAAAAACCTCAACGTTCACAACAAAATGTTGAAGGAGATTCAGAATATTCTTAGCTAGTGTCACTAGTTAACGAAGAAGCAAAGTAGTAACCAATAATATGAGGGCAACCAAGCACCCGGGTCTGGATCATTTACACAACTACTCTGACTTTTAAATCCACTTTTCATTCAACAAAATAGATGTTTCCTTAAACAAAAAAAAGAAGGCCAGTAAAAAAATATGGCATGTAGAAAAAATAATCCCAAAGAAAAAAAATACATGGCATGGGCATGTTATCGAACACAAGAAGGATGGTGCAGATTGAAGAAGAAAAAAAGGAACCTTGAGGTACTAGAGCCAAGAAGTAGTGTTGTGTCCACGATCCAACTTCCCCACCATCTCTACCACCAACGCATCACTGAGCCATCGCATCCGTGAACTTCCTTTCTCTTGAATAAATAAGTAAATATAAGAATAAAAGATACAAGAGTTGGAAGATGATGCTTGAATAAAAGATATAAGAGTTCTGAATCGACCCTCCGGTTGGTCTTATTGATGGTGGCGCTCTCTCCATGTGATGAAGTTGACGAACCCCTCGATAAGGCCGACTATGGTAGAGGCGAAGAGGGGACAGATCTTGTCGACTGTGGACTGGTCTCCTCTGCCGAAGATGGAAAGGGTTGGGGCTCCAACTCCCTCCCCATCTCCTCTTCCCATTCTAACTAGGTTTAGGGTTTTGGATCTAGTGTTAGGGTTTTGGAGTTGGAGGAAAGGAAGGAGAAGAAGAGGAGGAGAGGAGGGTGTTGCTGAAATAGAGTTAGGGTTTTGGATCTATGGGTAGGATTTTGGAGTTGGGGGAGAGGAGGGAGAAGAAAAGAGGAGAAGGAGAAGACCAGAACGGTTTTGGGGGAGAGGGAAATTTTTGTTGAAGCGCGGGGTGTAGCAAGGAATTTGCCAAAAATTGAACTTAAAAAATATTACAAGTTTGCCACCGCTCTAAAATATTAATAACGTTTTGTTTCATAAACATTATAAAAAGTCCAGAATTAGCCCAACCCGTCATAGAAAAAAGGTATTTCGAACTTTGATAATGCTTAGGTATCAGGCATCATCAATACGTTTTGTCGAGCGTTATTAATAGGCCTTTTTGTTGTAGTGTCAATACTGCCTTTGGAGACATTGTGTGGACACAATGACAGAAACAACAATAGATGTGGTTGGACAACTCGTTGTTCTCATTTTCACGAGGATTTCGCACACTAAGCCTGATCATCTCAGCAAGTTCCTCTGCATGACTAAGCCCCTACGGGGTAACAAATCAAACCTTCGATGGATCCCTTATGTCTTGATTGAAGACGTAGTCTCTCCAAGCAGTCACATGAGGTTGCGCCTTACCTTTGTCCCTCTGTTGGTTCAAGTAATGATGATTTACCACCTCCTTGAAGACCGTCATCATCTCGGGATCCTTCTCTTCCAAAGCTAGGAGTTCCTTATTCTTCAAAAAATACTTCGTATGGAGTTCAGATCCCTAAGGAAGCTTTGACACCTCGTACATCTCATGAAGTGCTAATCCTAACTCCCCTCTGGGTGTGTAAAAAGTGCCGGTTGGGAATTGAACAACTCCATTAGAGTAATGAACATGGGCTGATTTATCTCTATGCTCGTCTAAGTGGCATGGAGATCAGCAGTCAAACTAGTGTCCTTGAGTTCGTTCTTGAACTTCGACAAAATCCAGAGTGTCAACTCATCCCACTTCTGCACATAATGGCACCAACCCTCGATCCAAAACTCTCCTTTCGGGTACGAAATCTTGGCCGCCAGCATGCGGTTGACAAAAGTCGAGGCACTAAAGCGAAGGTATCAGGAGGAACATCACTATGTATGCTCCCAGGGTGCAGAGTTTGCCAATGATAAGAGGTTCCGACCCGTGAAGTGGCTAAGGTATCCTTCTGAATGGAGGTGGTATCGATTCGAATGGTTCATGCCACTGCCCCTTCCTGAGATGGATTAAGCTTCCACTTCATTCTCCTTTTCGAAACAAGAATGCAAAATGTCGTCAAGGGAAATTGGCGCTCTACTTGCCGAATGTACATATTCACATCCTTCGCTTTGAAGAA